>VWZF01003891.1:559457-591957 GCA_013396755.1 Sclerurus mexicanus | reverse complement strand
AAGAAAGATAAAAGAACTGTCATGTATATGATTGCTTATGAAAGAGAAGAGGGCAATCCTGCCTTGTTATCATCAGTTAATTAGGCACTACAGTCAGGCGTGCACACACGGCAACATTTGCCATGGTAATCAAATGTATTATTCAAATGTGAAACAAAACAAAAGCAACTGGAACTCTGACAGGGGAGAATACAATCTGCCCGCACAGAGGTGCTGAATTAACTTCATCTGGTAGAAGGAAGCCCGGGAACGTGTCCCATGGACTTCCTCAAACAGCCCTGCCTTGAAATTCAGACTATAATCCCACTTCTCACGAAAATACTCTTTTCCAAATGTGATTCACATGCGAGGTGATGACCTTTGCAAGCAAAGACAAGGGTAATGAAAAGCAATAGATAGTGCAGTAGGATTCTGTTATGTCTTTAATATAAATATGACAGAGACTAACAAATGCACTCTTGACAAAGTACACAATCTCCTTGGTAAGAAAAAGAAGGAGAAAGCAATATACCATATTTAAACTGTCCAGAGCTGTAACTGCAAGCAAAAATAAAAGTAATAACTGCTCTGCAAATGATGTGATGACACCCTGTGATAACTACCCTTTGTGCCTCACCAGGGCTTATACAACATCACTGTACAACCTGTATTAGTTCAGTTTATACAAAATGGACACTTCTGGTGTTGTTTTTATCCAGCTGGACAGAAGACAGTCCATACTCAGCTCAGTACCAAAATTAGGATGTTAGCCAGGGAATGAGAGCAAGATAATGGCTTCTCATGTCTTAATATGAAACTTTTAAACAACAAAATGTTCAGATCATGGTTCCTTTACACAAGATCGGCAAGAAAAGTCCCACTGGGCTGCTTTTAATTTAACCAAGCTCCATCTCCCTAAAGGGGTGACTCTGTAGGCAAGGTAAGCTCCTGAGGACAAACCTCCTCAGGAAAGCCTGGGAGAGGTGGATTCCAAGTAGCTGATGCTGCTCCTTGCCTCCAGTGAGAGGATGAAGGAGCAGGAGAAGAGCAGATCAGTGGGATAAGCACCCTGAGATCCCTTCTCCCTTGGCACAGGAGGCTCCGAACCCTGCTTTTCAAGGCTCCCAGTTCTCACACAACAAATGCAATGAAGGAAACTGAAATTGTGATAGTCTCCCGGCAGCGTATCGTCCCCTTTCTCGTGGCATGGAAAGCAACCACCAAGGGCAGGGGCTGCTCAAAGTAGCACCATCAGTGCCAACTGATGTGCCCGGTCGTGGTCTGACAAAGCTGAACTAAAGAGCAGACGGTAGCCCAGGACCTGGAGGACGGACCATTCCCTGTAGCTCGAGACTTACTTCTGCAAGGCTAGAAAATACTTTAGACTTCCTCATGCCCGTGATGCAGAATCTCCTCTGCAGTTCTTCAGACATTTTTCAGCTTCATATTCGTTCTTGCACAACAACTACGGCTTTCTCATATTTTGCCAAAAAACCCACCTTGATGATACAATAAAGAAAAGCATCTTTGCTGACTGTGTGGGTACTGACCGACTTCAATCATTAAATCATTCCACAAATATCAGTAAAAAGAAGTAATAAAAATACAACATTATGTAGCAGAGTATTATCTATTACATTATTATTTTGAAGACAGCTGCCATCAAAAGATATATATCCATAGTGAAAATCAATGCAAATAGAATTTATCTAACAAATCTGTATTATTTTTCTGAATGTCTCTCTTTTCCAATCCCTTCTTTTCCTGCACAATATTCTCAGTGTTTGACCATCTCAATCAAATACTACAGGAGAAAATAACAGGATACAGAAGTCTCTCTTCTGATCAAATTAGTCTAACATGAATCAATATGAGAGCTTAGTGCATCTGCAATCTCAGAGTCCTCAGTGTCCAGGAATACAAGAATCTCTGAGAAAGAACTAATATCTGTTTCTTTGACACGGACATTTTCTTTCAGTCAGTCTGTCACTTCTCATTTCAGTTAACAAAATGCTGAATGCAGCTCATCCTTGGACAAATATTACAGCCCTATAGAGTACGAAATGGGAGGAATTGTTTCAGACTCAAAATTTTACAGAGAAACAGATCTGCAAGGAATTCCAAACTTTGCGAGACAGAGATACCTAAACGCGAAAACATAACACTACACCTTATTTTTCCATAATCCTGTCAGAAATGCCTAAAATTTATTCTGGAAGAAAAAATGTATAATAATATAAAACCCATGGAAAACAAAACAAGCAAAAATTCAACTTGATGCAAGTCAGCTTTCTGGCCTTGCAAAGAGGCCTTTTTTTTTTTTTAACTTCTAATCAATGCAAATGTTTACAGTGATCACCGATAGAAGACCTGACTACTAAAGGAGTTAAACATTCATCTTGTTAATACAGACAGGTATGTTTTCACAATCTAGAGCTGCAAGTGTCTGCGGTCCCTGGGCAAAAGCCCTGGATCGGTGAGTGGTGTGGGTACACAGCAGGGAGGGAGCGTTGTGCAAAATCAAGGCCACTTGCTCCTCTTTACATTTTACTGCCTTTACAGCTGCCAGACTGATACAGCTGGAATTTGAACTGAGAACGAAGCAATTAGTGACCGTCTGAGATTCACACTCCACGGTGTGTCTTACCCACGACTGTTTCAGAGACTCACTGAGGACTCCAAGACCTTTGTGAAGGATGGAAAACAAGACTCATCCCATGACAGGTCATACAACTATTTGATGTGTAAAGAGCAAAACAGCTACATATGGAAAATCAGTAGCATTCCTGCCACTCTGAAATTGTTTCAACATGTAAAATTAACAAAGAGAAAATTTTCTTTCTTAACGTTCTACCTGGATGAAAAAGTTTTTAAAGAAAACAAAACCTCCTTTCATTTTGCATCCCATAAGGCACCTACAGCTATTTCGTCACTTACTAAGGCTTCTCACACTGCTTGGTATCCAAACTTATTCTAATCTCTGCTTCTATATGTAGAACATCACAACACATATAAAGAAGCAGTGAAATTTTAAGAGCAGTGTACAGTAACTCAGAGTGACTTCCATTTTTGAATCTTTTCAGTGGTAGTGGAACTACCTTTGTCAGTCTTCCTATCCCCATACAAGAGAAAACTCACTGACAGCATACACAAGCATCTACCAATAAAGCTGGGCTTCCATATCTGCATAATTCACAGATGTTAATTAAAACTCTGCAGAAGATCTTCAAGTATAATGTCAGAATTTTTAGATTACATGACACTGGAAAAGTTCAAATAGAGTACATCTTACTGATGCACAACATAAAAACTGATTTTCAAGAATAAGGGTCACCGTGGCACCACAGCGTTATTACAAGGAACTCAATTTACTATTTCAGCCTCTTCATTTTAAGATATTGCAGTTTTATCAATTTTTTCCACACTTTAATTTGTTTGATTATTAGGCAAATACCATATCAAAGCAGTGAGACTAAAGAGAAATTTCATGCTCTTGAACTTCAGTAAGAAATGCCCACCAGCAAGAAAGTGAATACAATGCAATCTTGAATTTCTAAGGCTCATCTCTGTCCCAAAGAGAGCAGGTAGGTGGTGCTTAGAAAAATACAGCTGTCTGGAAAGGCTAAGTGCATTAGGAGAAGCTCTTCTTTCACATGACTATTATTTCCTGATTATAATAGTGTCACATGATATTTTCTTTTCTACATCAGCAGGAAATAACAACACTTTGGGATTTTAACAATCTCTCTGAAGGTGTAAAATAAATTAACATACAGTATTCTGTATTATCTTTCAATGGGATTGTGCTCCGAATGCGTATGGATATGATTATAGTATTAGCTTTTCCTCTTTTGCATTTAGAGCATTTTTCCCCCTGCTCATGTTGATAGGTAAAAAGAGAAAAAGTATCCTCAATCCACTAAAATAAATACTTCTGTTATATTCTGTTGCTCCAACAATGAATAAAGCAACCATGCAGGTTTATAATATCAATTCACGGGGTTCTTTCTGCTTCAGTGAGCTGTTACTGAAAGGTTCAGAACAAAGCTACAGGCAGATCGGACAAAGCTGCTGTAACAGGATTTACATTATACTCCAGCTGATAAGAGCACATCAGAGAACTGCTCAATCTTCAGCACCTCTGCCTGCACCGGCATGAGGGCTCTGAGGATTTTGGCTCTCAGCACCCCATCACGGCATCTCCATTACACCTACCAGCTTAAATGCTGATCCAATCTTACAGCGGTAGGATCATTTGTATTTCCTCTTTTTCCTTTCCCTCTTAGTCAAGTGCACTGGGATGGCGATAAAATGGGAACTCAGGGAAGCTACAGTAACAGTGAGTTATCTCCTGGACTCACCTAGTTAAGAAAAGGAACAAGTTACTTACAAACTAACATCTACTGAGATCTAAAGTAACTAAAATATTCTTTAGTCATGTAATTAGCTGACACTTCTCGGTGGAAGGAGGGAGACACAAGGAGGAAGGTCATATCCCAAGGGAAGGCAAACATAATGCCCAATAAATAATTAATTAAATACAGCCAGGTGAAGTCACTGCCCTGGTTTTCTTCTTTGTGCAGACTTGGCTACGCTCACATTTCTGAACATCCTTCTGCCTCACGTAACTGCTCCAGTTCAGGTTTTCCCTTCCTTTCCCCTCTGCAGCCCACACTGCTGATGCCAGACTACCCCAAAAGGATCTCGGTTTCACTGTGACCACTGAGCATTCAGTAAACACTCACATGGAAAACATTCATGCACGACAACAGACCCAGAGCTTTAACTAACCAGAGCGCAAAAGCAAACAACCCAGACCACGAGGCTGCCATCCTAGAGATCTGTGACTCCTGCTCCGAGGCAGTTCCCTCCAAGCTCCTGGCTCAGCGTGTCCCTAACACAGATCTTTTGCATCCCCAGCACAGCAGTCTCCCATTACACCTTTCTGTCTTAAACCACAGCACTACTTGAGCAACAGTTCCAAAAGAAGAGGAGCAATTAAAACACACATTGCTCTTCGTGCCACGAGCACCACGGCTGCACTCCCCGGGGAGGCAGGAGAGGGACTGCTCTGCGCCAGGCTCCGCAGTGATTCCTGCTGCTACGAGTGTTGTTGGCCCGAGCCTTTTGCACTTCTGATCAGACACAAGTTTGGGGCTCTTATTACCTCAAGCAAACCTGGGCTTTGGAAAGCCCATTTTCTCCCCGGAATGAGACGAAACCTGAAATAGAACTGACTTGTGATGCACAAACACTCCTGACTCAGCAGGACAAGAAAAACCAAAGAAAGAAAGAACAAAGGAACATCTTTACCAAAGTTAGTGGGAATGAAGCATCTGGAGAAACTTTGCTTACTGGAATGAATAAACCAAAACTATCAGATATACTAAACATTAGTAATTTGAACATCTCATTAAAAAAATAGCCCATCACCCAAATTTAAGACAGCAGAATATTCACAGGAGTCTGCAACTGCTGGTTAAAGCGGCATCTTATTCACCTCTGGCCTGTGAATCAATTTCTGTCCCAAGAAAAAAATGCATTTTTAAGAATGTGATACCCATAAACAACGTCACTTGATACCAAATTATTTGATTCCTAGTGATTACTGACACAAGAAAGGCATTTGCTCTTGAAAGCACGGGGAAGCCGCTCCTGCTTCGGGAGGAGGTTTCAATGGCTGCGCTCACGGAACGTGCACGCTCGTGCTGAGCAACTTCCACTTCGGCTGCAAACTTTGCTGTGGCTCTATGTTCTTTGGCAACACCTGGTGGAATTTGGATAAAACTACAATAATAATGTAAAAGAAAAGTTATGGCAACTCCAGGACTCTGTATCTAAGTGCTGATGAAGTTATTTAAACTGCTCACAAAACACAAACGTCAAGTTAAGAGGAAATAGTTTCTTGGGTTTCATAAAATATCAGCAGATATTTGTGTGATTTCATATTTTAGTAACTATAATATCTAGTTTTAATCTTGAGTAGTCAGCTTGCTTTGCACTATTATAGGGAAAAAAAGAACAACAAATAAACTTTTAAAATGCCAGCTATTACATACAACCCAGAGAAAATAAGAAAAATCATATTTACAATAGATTAACTGTCACTCACAGCAACAAATCGAGTAAACTAACACCTCAACAGAGAAAAATACAATGAAATAAGACAGATGTTTTTAAAGACATTTTAGAGAGATTCTGACCACATTTTGTACCTCCTCTGTCAATGATGGCTAAAACCTTGTCCATTTAGTCAGTTATCATTCCAACTAAACAGAAAACTAGCAGGTGATTAGGTATTATCTCCTGACCCTCCAAAATTATCATCTCCTATCACAAGTATTCACTTGGAGGAGGAGACGTCTCCTCAAACTATCACTACAGCAAATATTCAGCGTAACACCAGAGAGTGGCTGTCAAACTAGTCTCGTTTGAAATACTGTAATTGAGAGAAGGGACCCAATGTACTTATCACAGTCAGCCGCTTGTATTCAAATCACACTCGAGAGTTCTGAGGCCCACAAACATAGCTCTTGTTTTTCTCTATTTTTGTTCCCCTACCAAAACACTAAAGCACAGCAGCGTTTTACCCCAAAAACAACGTTTAAAAAGCATTTGATATTTATTTTCTCTTTATACGGCCTAAGAATACATTAATAAAGTAAACTACTGACACAGGCGAGCCCATCTTTTATGGAAGACTTTCAACTTATTAAATTTTAGGTTAAATAAAACACGATGCTAAGAAGTAACTGTGCCAATGACCAGCTTTTATTTTTGTACCAATCTCTTCTATTGAAAACAACTTTGGATTTTTATGTTTCGAAATGCGCTGTCTCCTTAGTAATTTGATCTTGAGAGTCAAACATTTTTGTCAAGCAGCATTCAGAAATCCAGCATGAGATCACTTTACAGATCTGCAATACCTTAAAGACCACTGCTCCCCAGTCCTGCCTGTCTTTGATACATTCATTTTACAAACAGATACAAAACTGCAAGTCGAAAGCTAAGCCAAGATGAGATGTTACTAAAATATTGCCGTGAAACGGAGTTTAGATGTAAAGCAAGTAAGCAGAGATGTAACACAATCTATTTAAAAATAGATCTAAACTTTGATCAGCGGGACTGGTGCCTTTCACCTGAGCACTATAAAGCACCTGGTAGTAAGTAAGAAAAAACCTCCAAAGGTCTGCAGAAGAGTAGAGATATCACTTAACCCACCCCTGAAATGCAGCCACCTTTTGGGTGAAGCACAGATGCACCAGGACATCCTGCAACTGCTTTTGAAAGAAAAGGAATGCGAAAACCTGCGTCCTGTTAAAAAATGAATCATATCACATTTACCCCTTTAGTGTCCCGGTGTGTCTGTGACGCCTCATAACCCAAAGCAAGTGTGACTTCAGCATCCTGCGCTTACAGAGAACCTGAGATAAAACTTTTAGCATGCTCTCTGCTCAGCTGGAAACTTTGCAAAGCTGTCATCCACAGGGGACGCTGTCACAACCCAAGACAAGACGAGACTCATTTCGGACTGGGGAGCTGGAGGTCTGTGTCTCCCACTGCACACTCACAACACGCGCTGAGGACAGAGTCCATCCCCACGACTGCACGTTTTCACATGTTTCTGACATTAGCAAGATACCTCTTTACACTCTGCAACTCAGAATTGTACAAATCTGAGCTAAATGCATGTTTTAACTAACAGATTTAGGCTTTTTTGTTGTTCTCAGTTCAACTACATTAAGAAAAGGGGCATTTTTCTAATTTTTCAGTAGCATTTTAACCTCTCATAATAAAAAAAGATTGGTACAATTTATATCATGCATATCTTTCATTTACTTTAGACCTGCTATCAGGAAAAGGCAGAAAGGTAGTAGACAAAAGGTCCAGCAAGTGAAGTACAAGATTCAATTCCCTTAAATGCATTTACTTGAAGGCTCTAAGAGCCAGGCTATACTATCTTCCCAAACCATTCAGTTTCTGCTAGATTTAGCACTTTTGTCCCTTTGTATTCACAGACTTCACATAGCTTCTCCCAGGCTGGCAGGCCAACATATTAGAAATAAAATGCAATTCTGGTATCTGACACTTCAATTTAGCTTCTTCAGTAGCAAAGATCATCAACTGCACTGCTTTCTCCCATGACAGAAGATCACCTAAATATCACTTAACTGATGTGAGCTCTGTTGGTAATGCATACACTGTCTCCTCACTACATTACCACCATGCTGCCTAGAACAAAAATCAATTTTTAATTGACTGGATTATTTGAGGAATGTGGCCCATCCACTGTGCACAGCTGATAAGATTCTCCTAGTTTTCCTGTCAGCGAGGACTGCAAAATTTCAAGCATCTTCAATATAGTAATTCAGGGACTTATCCAGAAGCCGTATGAAGAGAACAACAGCACAGTTTTCCCAGGGCTACCCCTCCATCATTTCGTTCCTGGCTAGCCAAGTGAGGTGTCTAAACCACAGCACAAATGAAAAAAAAAAAACACCGACGTAGGAAAGATGGGAGGATTTCATTGAAATGAAAGTCATGCAAAGGATGCCAATGAATAAAGAACACAAAGGACTAGAGCGAACTTGCACAATTTCTTTTAAGGCATGCAAAGCAAGCCAGTGGATTTCACTGCGGAGTATCCGATCTGCAATACCTGGCCCCAGCAGCCACCCAAGTGCCATTCCTCAGCTAGGTACCATTACTGTTCTCACAGTTAGCAGTGCTGCTGCGAGAGACAAAGCCAGGCACTTAAGGCAAAGGGTGGACGTGAAAAAGAAACGTCACAGAGATGAAAATATGGAGGCGAGCAGGTATAAACCCCTCGACACTTGAGCAGTAAATACTGCAGTAAGCAATTTTATAAAGCGCAGCGTAAGCTATTCACTGACTGTGAAAGTCCCTACCACTTCCAGGAGTTTTCTGACAGGTTAGGTGTATAATCTTGCTAACTCTTCTCTCTCCCTGTCTTGCTGCTGAAACAAAAGACAACTGCACTGATGTATAAACAGCAAATTCTAGCCTCATGCCACCGCCCCTTCCAGCACACCCAAGTGCCACTGTACTCACGTGAGTACAAATTAGCCACTGCCTGGTTTTCTACCCAACAAACCAGAACACAAGGATCAGAGGGGGGTTTGTGCTGCCTTTATGAAAGCTGGGAGAGGACAGAAATACCTGATCCTGCACGAAGTCAGAGTGGCAGAGTAAGAGAATGCCTGATTTGGGTGAGACCTGTCAGTACCAAGTGAGCCTGGTGAAGTTTCTCTCAGATCAGCACCCGGTGCACCCTGTTAGCCTGGCATTTCTGATGCGCTACAGAAAACTTCGCTCTTCCACTTTCACAACAAGCAAAACCTTTGGGCCTTTTCAGAGCTCTATCCACTTGCAAGCTGCTCCATGAGCTCCTAGAGCAGAAGAGAACACAGAAATATCGCAACTGATTTATTTCCTGGCGATTCATGGCAGTAACATAATCGAAGATTAACTAGGTGTCAGATAAAAACAAGCCGCTTCTAAATACGCAAATTATTGCAGGTCTCAGAATATTTCAGTAATTATCAATCGTTATTCCAAAAGAACAGTGTATTTAAATCTATAAAGTTATGCTTTGAAACTAGACAAAAGCATGATTAAAATTACTTCAAAATAAATTACCAGTTAAAAATTTAAGTAGGCCTTTGCACCTTCCTTGTGTTTCAAATCAACCATAGCTTTGGTCCAGACTGAAATAGATCTTTGATAAGCTACTAATGCCCACTTCCAATACACTCATGTCTTTATCCAAATACTCTTGAACTGCAGAATAAAATGACTGTCATGTCAGGATGAGTCTAGGCCATGGCAAATTTCTACTGCTGTCCTTCAAATACATTCCAAGGAGCGTTCTGTGACTCTGGAAATATTGCCTCATATTAAGTAACTCAGGAAGGAACCTTCTTAATCTATGGATTTCATACAGACTTGGACTTTCTGTTCTCCAGCTCCCATGAAAGCAAAGGACAAGGCTTGTGTGCATGTGCTGCTCTGGCTTTGCTAAAGTCCTGTCAGCAATTAGCTGAGCTTAGTAATTGCAAAAGCAGGAGTCATGCACATCTATGGTTTCCACAGCCTGTGCTCACAGACAGGTTTCCATCTCACTGATAGGCAGTGAGCAAACTCTCCAATATTTTCTGGGTGCCTTGCCCTCCTGCCTAAATGCAACCAGCTCCAGAGGCTCCAGCCTTCTGTTCAGCCTGCAGGGTTACTTCCCTCTTAGAGAACACTCCCTCTCTTAATCCCATTTTACAAGTAAAGAAGAAAGGTATAGGTTGAAATCAACATTTGCAAAGATTACTTGAATCGGTGCAGAGTGACTGGTTGCCCTGAAGAATGCATCATCTCCTAAAATAAAGCCTGTGTGTGTCTGAAATCTGGCATCCATCTGCTGAGACATCTAAGGAAACAGATTTCCTCAAAGATAAAGACTGCAGAGTAAAGCTTCTACTAAAAGCCAGAAGTCCTGGTACTTTGGATTACCTTTGGACCTCTGCAGCTTCAGCAGCGGTACAAGAATTCTGACCTGGCACTATCTCAGATTCCAAAGGAGCCCTTTGCTAAGCGCTAAAATCCAGTGAGGCTGCATTTGATTTGATGCAGTACCTGGAGTGAAACAACAGCCTCAAGGTTCCTGCTGTTCCAAGTCACGATGGTGAAACCAGGAGTGAACAAGGAACATGCCACAATACAGCAGATTCACATTCTTAAAAGCTAAACCCTTCAGATTGAATCTCAATTTTAAAATCACATTTGTATCCTTTTACAACTGTGCGGTGCATATAAAGCACTTGTATAAACTATTAATATTCTTTATAGCTAATGATATAGGACAATAATTAAAGCATCACTGAGCTCTCTCTCAGTCCTAGCTGTTGCACAGAGGAAATTTTGAAGACATTTTTGTCAGCTATTAACAGACTCTTCCGTGCAATTTTTCAGCTACATGGTTTTGTCCTCTGTATTGTATATTAAATTTCTATTTTACAGTTTTCTAAAACACTACTTCAAACAAGTAATGATGGAAAACAGTATCTGCCTCTGGCAACTTGCAGGCTGTACTCTGGCTTTTTAGCTCACACACACACAGATTTCTTCAACCTATTTTACTTACATCCTATTTAACAGTTTCTGATAGCAGGTTTATGGCCAGCCTTGGTTTACAGAGCCATAATTCCTTCACAACGCTCCAAATGTTTTTCTTTAGCTGCAGTCTCTACCAGCAACACAGTTCCCCTCCATCTTACTGCTTTACGCTATAAACCCTTATGAATTTAATTCAGGCAGATGTACTGGTAAAAATATTTAGTATAACTCAGACATTGAGTCTTCTTCCTTTCAAACATTCATTTAATAACACCAGTCTATTAATCTGATAAATGCTAAGTACAGGACAATGTGCAGATACCTAATTTTACCCAGAGGGAAACAAAACAATTTCCAAAAAGCCATCACCACTACAGCTCTCTGTTGATATTTCAGGAATGCATTTGTCCCTTGGATATATTCAGCAAGCATTCTACAAGCCTGCAAATGCATCTTTTTAATAACAGTACCACATAATTCTTCAGTGCTACACAGAGATGAGAAAGTGCAAATGTTTTATCTATCCCCAAAACAAAGGTAATAAGCCTTTGTCTTTGCTTTTTTGTGTGTGTGCTTTAAGCATTTACCTTAATGAGCTTTGTTCCTTTGTACCTCTGGAGAATAGTATTCTGCCCAACAAAACAATTTATTGCCCAAAATGTTACTACTGCTGATAAAATCTTAGCTTCTCCAATACTTCTGCCTTGACAGCTAATACCCTAATGTTTCATTTACAGCTGAACAAAGCAGCTTATCTCTACTAAAAGGGGAATTAGTCAGTAGTAAGAAATAATTTCAATCATCTGTTCTGCTTCCAAAGTAAAGTGATGACTCGGGCATTCTTGCTTCTATCTGATGACAGGTGTGTTGCAGTTCTTGGAATACAGAACATGTCTGTCATAGGAGCTTTGTAATTCCTACAATGCAGCTACAAGGATTAGGGAAGAGTCAGGTCTTGGCTGTCAAAAAAATCTGCCATCAGCAGTGAGCAGCAGTCAGCACCTTCACCGTACAGTTAGGCACAGACTGGAGGGGAAAAATCACTTCTGATCAATAGAGAGCCTCCTTTTCTATCTGCTACTTTATGGAATATTCCAACCAGTATATGTAGATGTGAAATTCCCTGTTAATAACAGAATGGATTTTGTTGACACATCACATGCCTTATGGCCTGTGCTTTGTAAAAATGGCTTTGATTATCACCTTGCTGTGTAACTACCTGATTATTTATATCTCCAGGAATGAAAATCTACTCGGAGTTTTATCTACATATCATACACAGCAAATCAGCTGTGGATTTCCTCTCTGGAGTAGCTGATATGTACCTGGAAGTCTCTATGGCAAAGGACAAGGACGGATTTTTGCTTGATGTCTGAATGACCTTCTTATCCCAACATCAGTTTTTCATGTTGGTACAGAATAAGGTCACCTGAATACTTCAGGGAAAGCAACATAACATTTGCCTACAGTGTATTTTCTCTGTACTAATATTTTCTGTAAGGAATCATTTATTTCCACACCGAGTTTAAAAGAATTACAGAAGCGATTAGAACTATAGTGCCATTCTTGAGTTGTTTAATACCAGGCTCTTCAATTAGACACCACAATTTATGAGAGCATGAGAATTTTTCCCTAATACTTTTTAAATTCAGTGCCAGTTTTAAGAGAGGGGGGAAAAAAAAAAAAGTTGAATTACGGCTTGCAGGTGAAATGCTGGTAAAATCCAGAATCATGGACTGTGTCACTCACCACTAGACTGCAACTGCCTCAGAGACTCAACTACGTTCTGCAAAAGGAACACCAAGGCACACAGTTCCAAAGACGCCACTGAAGGAACGTGGTTGGCAGCGTCCCCCACAAAGAGCACGGCTGGACGAACCAGCTGCAGGGAGTTGTTCAATCAGCAAAACTTGTCCAAGGTGTTGTGCTCTATCAGGATGTAACATCCAGCTAAGACAGCCACAAGCACAAACCAAACTGCTTGTTACTAATTCTATTCCTTTTTTTTTTTCTTTTTACAGTCTTTCCTTCCTGCTCATCCTTTCACAGTTCCACAGCTTCAAATTAAGCCATTACAGGGGTTGAAATGAGCTGATAGAACAGAATCACCCCAAACACCAGCACATTTCCCCAATTTGAAAAGGCCAGAAAAAGAGCAAATTGCTGCATCTTCTCCTACCTGCGTGTCAACCTTTTGTTCGTATGCCTACGTATGTATCAATACATGCAAAGTATCTCACTTCTATAACAAGCGCTATAGATAGAATAATGAAAACATGGATAGAATGCTTTATGTTAATATGAATCATCAAGGTACACATTGGTACACATTGGCACTACATTAAGTGACTCGGGTGACAATTTAAAATGCTTATTTAGCAGATTGCTTAACGTGAATAAATGCTAAAAAAGGCAAGGCGGGAAAATATAATGATTATTTAAGAGTGCCAGGAAAGGTTTCAATCTGATAAAATAGGTAGAATAAAAGTACTTCTACCTAACCTGGAAAGGGCACTTTTCTTTTTGGTTTAGGGACAATTCTCACTGAAAATGTAAAGGGAATACATAAGAAGGTGCAAACTAATGCAGCTGGAACAATCATACAGTTATATGTCCAGTGACACTGGGAGAGGATCTGGCATGTAACAAACTTCAGGTGCCCTGAATATAACACTCATAAGGCTATGAATACACATTTACACAATGCTAAGTCCTGCAGTTCCTACTCACTAGAAAGATTCCAGTGAAGGAATATTATCAGAATCTTGGAGATCACACAGAATGAAGCCGGATTTTATCCTAATTTATTTCTCATGGCAGTAATGACAACGTTGACACACACAGGACCATAAGAACTCTATTTGTCCTTAAGTTGCTTGATTTTTAGTGCAGGTGCTGTGCTCCTATGAATCTTTAAAAACAGCATCAATTTAACGACGCATGCATTAAAAGGATAAGCACACGGCTGCACAGGGTTTAACTGCACTGAAAAAAGCAGCTCTGAGGCATCCCTTCACTGAGACTTGAACTCTGAAACGAAATTTTGCACAAAGTAGGGGCTCTGGAAAAGTAAACTACAAGCAAGATTTTGTAAGTGAAAAATGTCATTAAGTAGTTGGTCCTGCAAGCATCAGAATTGTCTTCAGCCACAGTGTAGTTACTAATTTTGCCATTTAGAACAGTTTCAAATACATAATGTTTTTTCCTTCTTTGCGCTTACTATTAATAATTTAAAAAATATACGACTTTGACAGCATGCACAGAAAGACATGGAAACTATCCATTTGCTGCACACTGTGGCAGTTCAATTGTCCATAAATGCTTAAGAAAATGGAAAAATGGCAAGCACGTGGGTTGCATGCACTGACTGTGGTCACTTCTGTTATTTTTTTCCACCTCATCACACATTGCATGAGCTGCACTTCCAATTAACCTTCCCCCGAAATGAGGCAACTTGCTACAGTCTGCACTCCGTTTTCTTTTATACTGAGACCAATTGTAATACCCTTATCACATAAGAAGATGGGCTATTTAAATTTATATAAAACCTTGCAATCAGCATCACAGAACAGACTGGCCTGTCCCTGAGGACTCTACAGAGCCAAAGACACACTCTGTGGGGGCAACTGATTGTCCAAACAGCATAAATTTCAAAGTAAGAATTTTCTGTGGTTTCCATGCATGAAAGACAATGTTTAGGAAAAGTAGCACCATCACCAAATATAGTAGTAACATACAAATTAGTCAATGTGGATGAGAAAACACACATTTCTTATTTTTCAGGGACAAATTTAGGTGGTTAATCCTATCAACTGCAGGGATTTTGGCAGTTGAAAATGCAGGAGCATCTGTGGCTCTGGCTTTTCTTGGAAAGAAAGCAGAGCTGGAAGATGACTCCTGACTCAGTGAGTTGAGTCACCTGCTAGGAAGCCACATGATGTAATTTCTGTTAAGAAAGTGTAGAAATTCCATCTCAAAATCTGGTAACTGTTTGACCTCCCCTGGCCCACGTTCCAACTGGAATCCTGTTTCAGGAACTCCCTGATGTGCCTATGGAAAGGTTTTTTATATCTCTCTCTATAAATTATTATGGACAGCACATACCTATTTAGCTTTGTGCCTTTTAGCTCTAAAATGCTGTTCATAGCCCTGTTGTTTATTCCCAAGGAGCCACAGAGAGTAACAATATCCTCTTCTCACCCTTTTCTTTGCTTGACTAAACATGCTTAGCTCTTTTCTAACACCACCAGCTCTCCATTCCCCTTGCCCTACTGGCCCTTGTCTGCACCTATTCCACTTCGTGTCCATCTGTCAGGATTCAACTGCACCATCTGGTTAGCAGAGGACATTACATGGACCTGGAAGTCTTGGATAAACCATTACACTTGGAATCAGTTGTGCGCTGGAGTTTGGGATAAGTAATTCCTAATATTAGCTTTGTGGTTTGGAGATATATTATTTAACAATGACACCTTAGACACCAACTCCTTGAATGCAAATCATGTGGGGTGGCAGGCACAAAACCACCAGGCCAACAGTCTAGATTTGAAATTAGGCTGCATGGCCTGTTCATGGAAACACAGCAGCTTTTAAATGTCCACATTTGGTACACATTAGAGTTTTCCAGCAGTATCAGCTTTTGGTTTCAACCTTTTGAGAATTATATTTCGAGAATTTTGCTAGTAACAAAAAATAAACACAATAAATATCTGTCATTTTACTACCAGGTTCTGTGATTACAGTATGCAAAAACTGCTTAAATATCTTGAGAATATTCTTTTAAGCATTTGCTCACACCCATATGTTGTATCTGGAGAGCTATTTTCTTTCTAAATACCTATCTATTATCATGACCAGCAGTAATTATAGAAAAATTATTTTTTAATGAATACACTGGAGTTTCTTTAGGGGTTTTTTTGCCATTTTACAACAAGCTACAACGCACATTAGAGCGATGGTGCCTTTGTCAGGCGGCCACTTCGGGCTGAAACCGGCAGAACACAGGGTAGGGTAGGAGAAGAACATGACAAAAAGAGAAAGCATGTGCGTGGATTAAATCAGTCAGGACGATTTCCTAATGCTACACCCCCACCCCAACAATAACAGCCAGTCATCACAGTTCTAGAAAGTAATGGACAGATAGCTTGATATAACGGAGGACTCTTTACTCACTATGGACTACGTTATGTCTGGTCCACCTGGCTGAACACTACAGGATATGGTGCTGCCTCGTGAGTGTGAGCTCATCAAAATGTATGAAACTGCTGCTGTGAGTGCATAGGGTTATACTGTCCTCATCTTCTTTGCCTAGCAAAAGATAGAAGTGGCACATTTAGCACTTGGGGTCAGCTCCTCAAGAGCAAGAACTTCAACTGAGCTGTAATCACTTACAAAGGGAAAGATCTGCTCTTTGGACTGTATCAAATGCTGTCCCTTGTCAAAATACTACACGGCTAGAACTGACAGGGGGTTTGCGGTCTAACAACTCTTCCCAAAAATTCAAAGTGATTTTCATCACCTTAACAACTTTAAGTCTTATATTTACATTACCTATAAATCTTTTGACCAATGAGATATTGATCATAAATTTATCATTAAACATAGCTAATATAAGAGCAACGTGATCCACAAGTACATCTCATCTACCAATATGAAAGCACATCAAATTCCAAGCCCATTTAGCTCACTGCATTACTCAGGAAGAATATGTAGGAGTCTGTTTAACTGGTGTTCCTTACATGCCAATTAACAAAATATAAACAATAAATATATATATAATATAAAGCATGCAAGCTGCTGTAAAACTGAAAAGGTATTGTTAAATCAATGTGCCTGAAAGAAAAAAAAATATATCTTATTTTATTTGCAAAATAACTTTTTATTTATAGGCATTTTTTAATAGGTTGGCAATCAATAATTAACACAAACAAATAAAAAGAGCACTGTTGAGCAAGCTTAGTGTAAAAAAATTCTGTAACTATAAAATATGCGTATTTTACACTTCATAAACACACAGGTATTTCCTAATGTCAAAATTCTACAGATAAGTGCTGTACAAATAGACATAAACACATATATATATGTACAAACTATTTCAAGAAATTTTAACACTAAAATTTGAAAACAAAAAAAGATGACCAGATAAATTTGCCATTTAAGGTTAACTACGCAATCTTATAGATGACTTATCAAACATGCAAAACTACAAAAAACATAAGTAATTACAGGTACCTGTCAAATCAAATACAAAGCTGACTGCCAAGCTAGGCAAGTGTATGAAGCCACATACACAGTTCGTATTTTACTCATCCTTTGAAGACTACAACCGATTTTATGAGGTGTTACCATCGCTAGGAACAGGAGTTTGGAATTTATTTTACTGATAACTCATGGTAAGCAATGTGGTTCCACAACGCAAAAAAACTGAGAAAAATAAATAAACAGTAAATAAAGATATGCAGGACACAAATAGCAAATATTCCATGGTACAAAGTCCCTTCCCTCTGCTCACATGTGGGGGTGGTAACACGCCCTCCCTGCCAATTTTACTTGCTAGCCACTTCAGCAAAACACAGCACTCTCAATCCACCAAAACTGACACTACTGACCTTCAGGAAAATGCCATTTTTACTGATCTACTGAGCACTTTCCACCTCCAAGTCTGCTTCTGCATTTTTCACTCCAACCCCTACAGCCTCATTTTCAGCCAGTTCCCTGTGCCTTCCATTCTGCTCCAATTTCACCAGAAGTGGCTTCAATTCTACCTCTCACAGCCTTGCTGGGCACAAGCAAGAGAGAGAATGACAGTGACATCCAGAACACCTGGAAGGCACCTAGAACCAGGGGACAATGTCAAAGACACTCTAAACACGTACAACTTCACAGAATCATCTGAGAACGGTTGGGGTTGGAAGACCCCATCCAGCTCCAATCCCCTGCCATGGGCCAGGGACACCTTCCACCAGCCCAAGTTGCTCCAAACCCTACCCAGCCTGGTCTCGAACACTTCCAGGGATGGGGCAGCCACAGCTTCTCCGGGCAACTTGTCTCAGCATCCTCAGAGGGAAGAATTTCTTTCTAAAATCTACTCTACCCCTGCCCTCTGCCAGTTTAAAGCCATTCCCTCGTGCTGCGACTACGTGTCCTTGTGAAAACTGGAGCGGGACCCCAGGTCTCTTCTAACGCAGCTCCTACATCTGACCGGACCAGAACGCTCACACAGAGATGCCCAGTTTGGTGCCCAGTTTCTCAGCCTCTGGCATCTCCTGCCATGCCAGAAGACTGCTGGCAGCTCTCACACGCCAGGCACCAGGACCTCAGCACAAGGAGCAGTGTTACTGCATCGAGGGCACCGACTCTGCAGCAGCACTACCAATATCCAGTCCCTAGTGATGGAGCTCAAATTAAAGAGGCCTCCTGAAGGCGAGAACCTCTATAACCTACAGCTTTTCCCTTACTGAACACCTTTGTCACTGCAAGGAATTACTATTTTAAGAAACTACATAACATTTGCTTTCTGTCTTTGGACTATTTATAATCTTCTATTAACTACTGAAATCGAGATATTCTTCACAAGAATAGTTACTCCTTACCCTACTTTCTACAAGTGAATGTTTCATACAGCACTTGCAATCAAGTGATTAAGAACTGTTATTCAAAGCAGTTATCTTTCTTCAAAATTTTGCTTGACATTCTCTGAAACGTTATGGAGACAGATGTATCAGAGAAAGATAAAACAGACTAGTTCATGGGCTCAAATTCCATTTTTCTTCCTAATAACTTCTGACATTCAAAAATCTATTTGCAATTTATTTAACATTTTAAATATAAATGTGACCACGTTACATCATTATGCTAAGCTGTGTTAATCACATATGAAAGTTGTTTGGAGGTAACCTCTGCAAATTAGATGAATAAAAGAAAAACCAAATTTAAAAAATCCACGTGTGTATGTCAGAAGAGGAAGAGCATGTGGCAAAAATAAAATTATGTTTTTTTATAAAGCATTAGGGACAAACACCAGAAAAATGACCCAAAAAACAGTGTATGTACAGTGAGCACATGAATGAAAGGTTTTGATTACTGATGAGCAAAACACGAACGCAATTCTTGCCGTTGTATTCAAGAAGCGACTGAGCTGCAAAGAAGGGTAAAGTGTCATCGCAAGCGTGCCTTGATGCTCGCGTGGTACCTGCAAGATGAATTACAGTTCTGCTAATTCCTCTTGGCAGATCGGGCTTGGCAAGCCCAACACTGAGATCGCTCTCACGACGTGTTGAGCGCAGGGACCGTAACCCCCAGCACTCCGGATAAAACAATTTACAGATTGTCTGCCAGTTGTCTGCCTGCCTCTCATTCTTTCAGAAATCAGGCACAAACCCCAGCTAGAACCAGCCAGAATTAACTCCCTTTCTGCGTGAGTTTCCCCAAATCCTCCCAATTCATCTAGTGTCGGCACTGTGACAAGATACTTAGGGTGAGAGAATTCAAAGTGCAGACCATACTATACAAACTGGCATTAGAATCAGAACACCATTATCTCTGTGATATAAATGTGTTATCAAAACATCAATAAAATTGCGAAACCTCTACACAGCTCATATGAATCCCATACTGCATATTCATTCTGATTAATTATTTATTATCTGTGTTGTCTTTATAAATTTGGAAAGCTCTGCAGCAGGTACCTTAAGTACAAGACCTAAACTAAACTTAAGAGATTCGGGAGGCTTAGAGCTTCTTGATTTAATCGCATTACATGTCTATAAGGAGAAAGCAATTTAGGCTGAAGTGGTACTTATGTATTATTCCTTTACAGCTTCTCAGCAACACTGCTGTTAAATTCTTAGCATTCCATACTCTGGTTTCATAATTTAGGCTGAAAAAATGAGGCAGACATTTTCATTATGTAGCTTAAGAAGCGTCCAGTAAGCACAAGACATTTTAATTTTTACAATCACTGGCAATGAAAAAGCAATTTTCCCCCCCACACACAACTGGCTCGTTGAATGGACCAGCCCTTGTGTCATGGGGTTCGAGCTGTAGGTAACAGCACCACTCTAACATTTTATTATCTATATGCAGGAGAACTGTCACTACTTAATCTAAGTTAACAAGAATGCCAAGCACTTACATTTAATTAAAGCTATACATCATTCTAGATAATTAGTAATAATTAAGAAGAATTACCATCGTAAATAAGGCAAATAATATTATTTCGACTGAAATTTGAAGTCTGCATTCAAAAACCCCAAATAAACTCCTGAGAATGCAAATACGCCATTATGCAAACTGTTTTCTTTAAGTATGATATAATTTATGTAATGAAATAAATCTATGCTGTTAAAATATTTAGCAGAACTGAGAATAATGAGTAGAGATAGGATTAGTTTAATTAGTTTACTGAAATGGAGTTCTTATAGTGGCTAAGTGTGATGTATTGGCTTTTGTCACTTGGAATAAAAAAAGAGGTAATTAGTTCTCATTCAAATATATTGTTTTCTTTGAAGAAGGAATTGTAATATTTTAGCCTGCATAATAGAAAATCATACATGGAGCATAAAACTTATCATCTTCATCCAAGAGTACATCTATGATAAATCAGAAGAAAATAGGAAATACTTAAGCATTCAGGAACGGAGTCTCAAATAGATTTAACTTACACTGGTGCAACTCCATGGATTTAAATGAAAAGACAACTCCTCAGACTGCCCAAGCCCAGTCGTTATTTATCCTTGCCTAATTTAAGAGTTTGTAACAAATGTTGTCTCTCCCTTCAGCAACTACTTCATTCCTCAGAAAATCCTGCACTGTAGTCCTCAATCAAGGTTTTTATCAGATTGATTCAAAAGGAACAAGAGAAGCGCCTTCCTCAATAATATTTACTATTGAATCATAAACATATCCATTGCAAGGTCAGAACTGAATATTATCTCTGCAAAAATAAGAAAAATAACACTAAATATCCTTTTATAGAGTAAGTATCACTTCACAGCCAGGAAACTACTTCATGGTGATTGTACATTCCTGAAGACAGCTGGATAGAAGACATTTAACAAGGAATAGAAAGACAATGGTTTCTCCATCTCTTCCAAGAAAATCTGAATTTCATCTATTAAGAATGGGGTATTATTGCAACCAAGCTACGTGAATGTTGCTTAAAACTACAGTCTAAAGGCCCAAGAAATTAACCCTCAACAACAGAGCGTGCACACACAAAAAAAGAAAGAAACTGAGGTAACACCACAATGGGAGCAGCAGGAACAGAGAAGTCAAAGGCTTGCAAAGTAATTGATTTATTTTTCAGTTAATAAAATAAAAAAAAAATTAGAAATGGACCAAATTTAATTTTACTTTAAATGAACGCTCACAAAAGGGAAACCCTCAGCTGTAGCATACTGAAAAGCCTCAGGCATTAGTGGAATAACAGGGGCCACCTATCATTTAATTTTGCTTCTTTTTTTTTGCAACAGTATTGTTGCATATGCAGGATCTATTTAGTATCCTGGATTACAGAGTCTGGATGACTTCAAACACAACTTTAAAAAAGCTCCAGGATTGAAATACAGCAAGTCAACCACAAAAGAAGATGAGCTCACCCTTTTTAATTTTTGTGTGTCTTCCAGACATACAGACTTACACACAGCACTACAGCCACAAGTTCATAATGACTGTGAGAACCTAAGAAATGCAGCTTGTACTTGGGTTCAGCTGCAGTCTTCGTGCTGCTTGTTTGGACTGAACAATCACACAGACAACCGAGCTCTGCAGGGCACAAGAAACATCAAAGCCACACAAAGCCTTCACTCTCCATGTATTTGTCGATATCTGCTCCTCGGGTCTCACTGACCTCACACATCCCCCTCCCAGATGATTTTGCAAACAAACCCCATACTTCGCCAGAGCCCAACTGGAGCTTTTTTAAAGGGCCATGATATTCTTACATTGAGTGAGTTGTCATATTCCTGTTAAGGAAGTGGGCAGAGTTGTGATTTATGGATCTTGGAAAGCCATCACTGTGTTACTAATTGGCAAGTTGAAATACATCAAAACCCCTCATGCACTGCTGATGTTACTGAAACAGGCTCGTGCTGAACAGCTCAGACAGGGTGCAGGAACTGATAATCCAAGTATTACACTGATCTCCTACTGTTAGATTGTAAGGAAGCTGCATTACAGCAGTATTTGGAATTCTAAAAATCGGGATATTACTCACTGGTATCGTAATGAAGACAGAAGGGGAACTATACAATTTGATTTGCATCTTTTAATTGTAAAGTCCGAACAGTAAATTCAAAAGAAATTAACTTGGTGCATGATCTAATAAAGATAATCAAATCAGAGATGATTTAATCAAACTAAAGCACACACTTTGGTCCCCAAGAGACTGATACATAATTCATAAAGTTGCCACATTCGGTCATTAGGTCAAATATATTAACTAAATAGCAAGCTATTCTGAGAGCTGGCTATGAAGCTGGAAGATTCTTAAAGGTGAGCAGAGAAAAAGCTTTCTGATTCATTTCTAAGTACTCAACTGACTTTTTATGATATGGTTTGTATGTCACTGCAGACCAGACTGGAGACCACAGGGATGGTTCTGGTTTTGTGGACATACTTTCCCAAAGCATTCACCTCACGTCATTCCTCCCAGCTCCAAAGGGGAACACAGTGGGCTCTGCATATTCAGAGTAAACATCCCGAAATCACTAGAAAGCGCCCAGGATGATGGAATTCCCTTTACAGCTCCCTGTTGGAGAGGCTGTGATACGATACTGACCCACACATGACAATTCCAGAGAGAATGCTAATGCCTGGGTGCTGCCAGCAGCGCTAACCCAGCAAAGCTTTCCATGCTATCTATGGGAGAGAGGAAAATGAAGAGAGAAATAGAGAAAAAATCACCTTGTTCTCCTCATGGAGCTTCACAGGGAAAAGGATGCACTTGAGAGTATCCAGTGCTCTGAACATACTGACATAGAGGTGGCCAGGGGAAGTGACCTACGGAGAAGCTCATTTTCTGTCAATTAAAAGGGTGAAAAATAAGCCTGGCCTGGAGTCAGTGCAAAGCCAACACAGCACCACAGTCACCAGTCCTGAGCACCACCTGAAGGGCAGAATTTCATCAGTCCTTTCGGAATTCCAGCGGTGCAGAGACATTCTCACCTCTCTGTCCTCATAACCCCTCTGGGTTTGTATGCTTTATGATGTCAGAACCAGCCCACCTTCTGTGTCGTGCCGGAATGGAAAGCAAGGCTAAAATTCTGCCCTTCGCAAGAATTAGGAATGGAATAACAAAGTTGCACAGACACAATACAATGAATCTTGGCAAAACCTGTTTCAAATATTCGCCTGGAAGTTGCAAATTCGCTTTCAACACTTTTTTAGTGTACAGAAAACCATTAAATTTTGGGGGGGGAACACATTCTTACCAGCTTAGCAGACTCTACTTGCACTCCCAGCACCTGCACCCACGGGTCGGAGAACACGTTTCTCTCTCCCAGGAATAAAACATCCTGCTTCTTAAAACAGATCACCTACATAATCTATATTAGGCAGCCTGTCAACACAAACATTCTGTCTGTGTAAAAAGAACAACTCCTTAACCCTCAGGAAACTGACCCAGAAGTTTGGGACTCAGAGGCACAAAGAGAACGGGATCGCCTTGAGGGAAATACATCAGCGCACTGCAGAACCCCAACACGTTTCTGCACTACCAGTAGCCTCCTGGCTTAGTAAAAAAACCAGCATTACCCCAGGTAATCAATTTTCTAACAAGAAGCAATGTGATGATGGCCGGGAGAACCTGCTCATGCAACCACAGGCCAGTTCTGCACTGTAGAAAAGTCAGTAAAGTACAGGGATGTACTTTATGGGCTGAAAACCCCAAACTGGGACGCTCAGACCACAAGATGCTGATTCTACAAACACGTATCAAAGTGGATGCTGACACAACACTAACAAAACGTTACGTACTTGAATTTAGTCAAGTTCTAGCAGAAATCCCACATAATGAAAATACACTTTTTCAGTGACATTTATTTATATTTTATTGTTTAAAAATATAATAATAATATAATCACACCAAACTTCAATGAAGTGTGTACTCTGTCTGTAAATCTGCACACAATGCAGACACCAGGAAATATGTATTAAGCATATTTTCATTACAACATTTCCAGCACTTCACTGACAAAGAAAAGGTTAATATATGATACAGTGTGGCTGCTGGAACAAACTACACGGACTCTAAAGCCTGACTGCAGGCTCCAAGTCACACTTGGTGATTACAGTAGCCCCTTCTGGACTTCCAGTCTATGTGTTTTATGGAAAAAACAAGAGTTGAGCTACACTGAAGTCACATCTCCGATCTGGAATTTATTCTGTATTCATACCTTTTCTTTTAGGATCACGAAAGGAACCGATAGAGCTGTTTTAATAACTGTTAAAACACAATTGCTCAAAGAATCCAATTTGCTGTGAACGAATTGTACAATGAAATCCTGTGTAACGTAAGATGTGGCATAGTATCACCAAAGCTCTCAAATAAATAACCAGAATACTTAAATATTACTCTTTTTTCTCCTCTCAACTGCAGTAAGACACACAAAAGCTGAGAAGAGATACCAAGTGATGGAGGAACGGACTCAAGAAAACAAGCAGTTCTCTCGGTAATGCAACTTGCATACAGAAGAGGAAGTAATACAATTACTTTAAAAGCTTTTCTTCAGGCACAGTTCATGCTTTCCACTGTACAGTCATCAATCACACCACTCCACTCCTGTTTGCCCCCAGTTTTCAAGTCACTGTGTCCAAGAATGGATGAGACTCCCAGGAGCATGAGAACAAGGGGAAAAAACCCCAACTGGTATATATGGGCCTCTTCAGAAAGAAAACTGACAGCTAACACAGGAAGATTTTAGCTTTTTGTGGTTTCTTTTTTTTTTTCTTTTGTTTTTACTAAGACTTTCCAGTCAGGATATAGACATCTAAAAGCTCCATCAGTGCTTGCTGGGCTACTTGCACATTTTTAATCATGGGCAAGTCTCATAACATAACCCCACTCTCAGATATTACTTTAGACACTTTTACTTCCAAAAGAAACATGATACAAATGACTGATTTTCAAATAAAGCAATAATCCTCAGAATGACTAAATTATTAAAGCAGTTGTTACTAAAGCTTTAATGTTGGTGATAACCAGGGACATATTTAAAATGCAACCATGCCTGGCTGCTCAACTAAACTTGGCTGACGAGTAATTTGTTCAAAGCACAAACACACATCCTTTATATGCTATTAAACTGGTCCATGTCACACAGTATTAAAATGTTTTCCTTAAAGAAACTTGCTCTAGTCGTTATACAAGAGCAAGGAAAATAAACTTTAACTGAGGCTCAGTTAAGAAAGGTTAATGTCCCTTCAGGTCAAGAAACAAGGGGCCAATATACTGAATTTCATCCCTTTAAGAAGTAATAAAAAATGACATCATTATAATTTCTGTGTATAAGGAAAAAAAGGACAAAACCCACCAGTTTCACGTGCTATATTTAGTTCTTAGCAACCTTGAGAAAACCTTATTTTTAACACAAATGTTATTTATCCTGACTTAAATAACCTCCCCGTATAAATTGACTGAACTCAACTGGAGTAAATAAAAAAGAAACAGAAAGAGAACTAGTCTAGTGTTTTGCTGAGCTACAGAGGCTTCCTTGGGACTGCCAGTGCGTCAGGAGAACAGCTAAAGGATCTTAGCAGAGCTTTATCTGGGGGCCATCCCAGACTCTTCTGAAACAAAGCACTGCTTTGATAGCACTGCCCAAGCCCAGAGAAACCGGACGAGGGACGTGCAGTCACACCACATGCGGGCCAAGGCGCTCACACCTTCAAACAAGGCTGCTGGAAACGTCTCCTGCCCTCGACATGCATGCCTGGCTCCCTGCCCGTGCCATCTGCCTGCACTGGCACAGTGCCACCCTCCCATTGCCTGACCCTCTCTGAGCAATGCCGAGACGAGATGAGAGGAAAAGTCCGCTGACAACTACACAGACAACAATATGTCCAAAATCACTCTTTGGAGAATAAACTTAGCACGTTTGCAAGATACTTCTCTCTCAGGAATCGAATGTTTCAAGTTCCATGAAAAAAAACCACAGCAAAACAAATAAAAACCCAAACCAAACAGCAACATGGATATAGCAAACATACACAAACTAGTTTGCAAAGACATCCAGAAGTTTTCTAAAAAAATCTTGTTTGGAAAGATTTTTTTTTTTCCCCCCAGTTTCTGCCTTTTCTTCCAAAACCTGCAACTATTCTTTGTAATGTCAGACTACAAAAGCAGAAAAGCTGAAGCCTAAGATGATTCAGAGGGGACGAAGCTGCATGTTCCTCCCTTTCCCTGCAGGGCAGCACTTCCCAGGAAACCACGACTGAGGATCAGTGTGGCTCTGGAGTCAGTGCTGCAGGTGCATTTCTGCCTAGCACACAGAAGCACCTCTCTTAACAGCACCTAATAGTCCATTTCAGCAGAATTATTGCAAATTTTGTTTCATTTGGTAGAGCCTCGCCAGTCACTGCTGCAGAACCAGAAGGATTGTGAGTCTGAAAGCACCACATGTGCTACATTTGTACCATTCTGCAGCAGCAGAGCCACAACACAGCCGTGCACGCTCGGGAGAGCTGTCACTTGTGAGAGGCTGGCCTTTTGGGATGGGTTTTCCTGGGAAGTTGTGTAGGCTGACAGTCTGCAAATCTGAGCGTGAATGCAGAGACTGAGAAACCAGCGAGGAGTGTTCTACTAGAAACTGCTTTGAAAAAAATATCCCGGAGAGCTGCACGTTCTGTGTGGTTCCTTTAGAAGAAACGTCCTCAAGGACTGGGCTGTTCTGGAGAACTGTTGGCTGTTTTGGGCAAGCTTTATTTAGGACAGTGTTTTGCTCAGCGTATTTATGGCTATGCATATGTGAAACTATATAAAGAGAGAATTTCAGAAAAAACACAGAAAATATATACACTTGGCAGACCAAAGTCAACATATAAATAAACAGCCTACAGTGATTTTCCTTTGGTTCACCCCTACAAGGAGCAAACCTCACATTTTACCAGGTGCTTTTAGGGGTTTAGAAGTGCTGTTAAAACCTCAAATGAAAGGTCACACCACATAAATGGCACAAATCACCACCTCTGGCGAGTATTTTATCTACGTTATATCTTCAAGGCAGACAAAAAACAACACTGTTTTAAAGGCAAAGCGCTTTTTAGCTCCTGCGCAATTATCTTGCCTACACACCTAAGAACTCAAAGGAATAAAGACACATTTTTGGTTTTCAAAACTTTAGAAAGCCTGCAATTGTAATTTAGCAGGGTATTACCTGCTAGCAGACCTGTTGCATGTTTGCCATATACTCAAAGAACGTGCATCTCACATCTCTAGATCGCTATTTTGTCTAAACTTACTAATATTTAAGTCCATATTGAACTTATAAATTCAAAATTTCTCAACCTTGAGGCAAAAAAATTCTAAGTAATCCTAATTTCATTACTCCAAAACCAAGCTTAAATCTTCAAAGAAAAATACATCTCATGAAGACTCTGATATTCCTCAAATTAAATGTCACATACTACAAACAGCACCCATTTAGCATCAACTAGGGCTTTATTTCCACGTGTAAAAGTAAGAAGTTTCATGCAAGCTCAGCATAAAGATCCATTTTACATTTTGTTTTCTCATGTTAATAACTGGGCTTCCTTTTGCCCCAGCTACTCGCAAATGTCAAATAACTAAATAACATGGTCACAATAATAGCCCCAAACCCAATAAAGAATAAAGGAGGCTTTCTTGCCTGTCAGAGGACCCCATTTCCTATTCTGAGCAGACAAGCTGAAAGCACTGCTCCTCTGTCATCCCTTGACAGTTATAGACTGGCTCTGCACCTTATTAAAGATTAAGGTTTGCCCAGGCATTCTCTTTTGGCCATCTCCTGTCTGCAGCCCAGCATTTATTACAGGGGAGCTGCGCATTAGCACCGCACACCCTGCTCTGAGCAACACCCTGCCTGGCAGTGAGGCTGTACAGCCGACTGTCACCAGGCACTCAGGGAAAACACACCAGTTCACTTCATTTGGTCACACTGGACAGCCATATCCTTTGGGCTACTTATATTTCTCTCATTTGGGGGCTTTTTTTGCAGATTCTAAAATACAGACTCGTACCAGGATGGTTTTGGGGGATGAAAAAGGAGATGATGATTTTGTTTGTTAAATAAATTATGAACACCGTTATGCAAGAGTTATATAAGGCTCCATTTGCTACCTGGTTTGGGTCTGATGCAAGCGTGTTACAGGAAAAATTCAGCAGGCTGAGCTACTGCATAAGCAATGTCACCCATTGGGGAATTTCCATAGAACGCCATGTCCCAGACTAAAACAAAGAACCACCGACATTTTAGAGGTCATCACAAACAATCACCCCCCAATTTTTACCCAAAAGAATTACAAAGGCTACATGAATCCATGAAGAACATTTAACACTGCTGTCAGGACCACGGTTTGAAAGACTGTTCTGGAAGATCAGCATTTTCAGGAGCACTGCTAGTTAATTGTCAATTGACATCCTAAACATATTCCTTGAATATCATCACACATTGCCAGGCTACCATTTTACTTCCTCTAACTTTTGAACGCTGCAAATGGTCAGCTGAGACAAACTGTAAATAAACACAAACTTGTTCCATTACAGAGAGCTAAAAGTAGAAAAAATAACTTAATCAATGGATTATGATGGCTTCACGTTAAAAAATTTGATGACAAATACAAAGTGTAATTTCCCTGCACTGCAAATAGGAATTATTAAGTAGTAGAATATTCCACGTGTTGCAGCAAAGTTGTAGATAAAGAAATAAAAATTTACAGAAGATGCTGGAAAGGTTTAGCCTGTTTTCAACGGATGCTACACCAGTAAATGCATGATGATCAGAAACTTATTAAAATATTCAATATGAAGGCAGGGAGTTCTGTTTGCTTAATAGTATTTTGTTGTTGTTGTTAATACTGGTAATGCATGGCAAAGTCTTCTCTCTTCAGCCTTTATACTGAGCCTTCTGTTCACTCAGGAGCTAAACCAGCAGAATTTCCCTCGACTAATGAGCCCATCAATAGCTTATAAAGAATTAGACAGATTAATGTCAATTTTAACAAAGGGAACTTATCAGTCAAGTCCCAAACTCGGAGGAGCTGGAAGAAGCCTGGAAGAAGGGACACACACAGGTATTGATTGTGTACTCAGCCAGCCCTGGGTGTATGTGAGGGCACAGTCACTGAACCAGCCACGCTGCCAGCCTTTCAAAAAGCAAGATGCATCAGGAGCTCTGCGTTTTTAATAACTTCCAGGGCTTAGGGCCAGCAATGCCTTAAGAACTCCCTGGCCCTCCAGTTCCACCCACTGGGAGCACTGGAGGGTACTGGGCTAAGGGTTTGTCGTGGTGGAAAAGGATCCAAATAGTTATGGGTCACGCTCCTGAAGTGGTCACGACACTGTGGACATGATCTGTTTGCTACTCAAACAGTAATTACAACTCTGAGATTCTATCTGCTTCATTATTTACTGCTCCTCACGACAAACACACTGAAATGTTAGCCATGTCCCAGGAACGCAGCAAGTTCATGTTTTATAGGATACACACCAACAGACATTCAAGAGACTGCCTTCCAAATGCATGACTCTCATTGGAATATTTTTCCATTACACTTCTCCCCGGAGCAGTAAATCGATAGAGGCCTTTCCCAGCTCACAGCGTGGTGTAGGTTTCCAGGAAAGCATTTCCCAACACCGCATTCAAGCCCCTCAAAGCTACACCGTAAACGGAACCGGTGACTGTGGCATCCTGGGGTGGGGTGGAAGAAGGTTAAACAGAGGAAGAAAAGCAAAGGAAAGGAGAAGAACGGTCCACAGTTCTGTAACAATTATTTGCTATTGATGTAGAAATATCATCATTCTCAGGACGAGTCCAAATGCATTAGCATTCCATCTGCCAATGCTGCAGCAACCATTTTTCTCCATTTCTGTTTGACCTCAAGCCTTTTGTGCATAAATGTCAGGGCTCTTTACAATTAATCATGTCTACCACAGACTAATTGTGGACAACAGTAGTGCAATTAACACAAATTTGCTTCACATATTCATGAACGTTCAAAAAGCATTCACTGACACAAGTGTTAGTTACCTAACCACAAAATCTGACAATTCTTCTCTCTTCTCAAGCAGCCTCTGCATTAGGAAGCTAAGCACACCACCAAGGGTGATAGCAAGATTGGAAAATATACTACCAATTCTCAAAACTCACTGTGACAAATACAGACTGGGAGAAAACATCAAATAGGAAAGCTGTTCCCCTTTTAATCTGAAGTGGAGGGTAATCCAGTGAATACAAAACCACTGAAATGCATTTCATGTAATAAAAAAGGTAATTCTCAATTCTACCTAAATTATTATTATTTCTAAACTTGATTTAAAGAAAGTCTTTACATATTAAGAAACAATTAGACCCATATTTGCTCTTTTGCTTTACTCTCAATACTGTGCCTGCTACTGTGTTAGTATCTCACCAAGGAACTAATGGCAAAGTCTTAAGCACAGAAAGCTGTTTCTAAAGCCTGACCTAAACCCAGCAGATGTAGACGACGTTTTTTTATTTTTTAATACATGCTTTACATTAAAGAATTTCTTGGACAGTTGTGCTATTTCTAATCAGGCCCCATGGCAAATATCCACCAACCCTCACAGGAATAAACTATTCTCACTTCAAACAATTGTTACAGTTTGAATCCAATTGACTCTAGACAAAAGTACTGAGATAATCAGCATATTAAAGCCAACACTATAACCATATGTTAATTATGTAAATGATTCATTTTAATCAGCTAGAACCATGTAAAGAGTTACAAGGAATGCAAATGTAGGGAGTTATTAAAAATCTCATTATTATTCATCTTGGTTCCATGCGTGAATGTATCCATCCAAACAGATGAATTAATAGTTAGATGAAAGATGAAAGAGCTGGAGGGGAAGTCTGTGGGAAACCATCTGTCTTGCTTTGTATCCCTCCCAGGCTGCGACTGCACTGCAAGAGCTACATGGAGAACAACCCCAGACAAGGGACGGGGACTGTCTCCACCACAGCACCCCGACCAGGAGGCAATGCTTCTAAAAACCCAATAAAAGAGAAAAATCCCAGCTCTCCTCACCCATTCCCAAATTAGCACGGCACGTGGAAATGGAAACCGGAACGGTGAGTTCAGCCGAACTGCCACAGGAATGAGGTTCTGTGCTGACCACAAAGACACGGCAAATATTGATTTATACGCAAGTTGTGCAGGGTATTAAAGACTTATCTGAAGAAAGCCCTCTTACGATTCTCAATTAGATGTTAAAAGACACTGAGGAGCTGCTGCGATTGGACCTGTCTTAGAAACTAAACTGGTTCTTTTCACTTCAGCAGAAACCTTCTGTGTGGGAAATACAGAAATCCTTTCCGTCTGTACTTTGTCTAGTTCTTCCAATAAGCGTGGAGGAATTGCAATGAATAAAGTCTCATTCCCGCAAGGGTTATTTTTCATTTATCCCGTTCTGCCAGTTCCCTGTGCAAAGAAAAGGAATTCTACACACCAGTCAGTTGTCTGAGGAAAAGTAAGGCCCAAATGCCACGTTTGTTCCTGCCTGTGCCACAATGCTACTGTGGAAGGAAAGAAGGACTAGGTAGAAAGGTGGTGTTTAAAGCCACAGAAGGAATCAAAGGGTTGGCATGCTTAACACCAGTAAGCACAAATTAGGGCAAATCCACTCTGTAATTCTTCTCACATCTTCAACAGCATTTTATTTAAAATCAAAAATACAACTTCTTTTCAAAATCCTTGGTCAAAGCCAGCTCCTACTACTTTGCAGACAAAACCCAAACCCCCCAAACAAACCACACAAAAACTACAATTCAGGTGCTTAGTTCAGTACAACACAGAGATATGTGCCTTCCCAATAAACCATTTTCCCTCCGTTAGAAAGAGTTAACAGAAATAATTTTAGAACTACGTTTGTCAGTTCTCAGAAGCTTTATAAAGCTTTGTTCTTCATACTCTAATTCTTTCATGTTTTCCTGCCTGATGTCTCCTAATGCAGTTTCACTGGAATCAGTCTATTTTTGATCTTTAATCCTTTTATATGTTTTTTCTTTGCTTACTCTTGCATGCCTTTGTAGTTTATGTAATTGGGTCTTTGCACCATTTTAGCAGGGTTTTAGCACTGCGCAGCTTGTCAAATTTAAGCACAAGCGAGAATAATCTATCAGTGCTATAATAAATAAGGGAGTAAATTCACATATCACCGACCTAAAGTGAATGTCAGCCA
>VWZF01003891.1:48952-559426 GCA_013396755.1 Sclerurus mexicanus | reverse complement strand
AAAAAAAAATAATTGTAAACTGCAACTCCTCTCATTCTGCAAAGGCTGGTGAAGCTTCTCTAAATTTTGTATTCCAGAAACAAAGGCAACTACACAGAAAGTACTTCAGATCCCTCAAAGACTATTCAACACGTCTACACGTGCAGCGAAACAGGACTTGGTTAATTTCTTCCTGAAGTGCTTGTGTAAATTTAACTTAAGGAAAAGTATTTGACAGCTTTGCAACTATTGACTGGTATTCTTCAGCAAAGCCCCACTGAGCACAGAGCGTGATTTAAGCACATCCTGGTGATAATAAACTGAGCAAGTGAAAAAAAGAGCATGTCCACACCCACTGAAGTGGAGAGAATTTTGGTCATGGTAATTTTTAAGCACCTACCAAATCTTTGCCGGTATTAAAAACATTATAAATTCTACCTTACTGAGAAATTTTATTAAAATCTTCAACAATTTTATTATCTTTACAAGCAGATATTGACATTTCAGAGAAATACTCATACAAAATAGCTCATAATCTAGACACCACAGTCCTAAAAAACAGTGCTGCATCCCCACTGTCCAGAGAATTCAAAACTACACACGGCCTTTGTACAAGTCCCCCAGAGAACACCACCCTTGTGTTTTAGTTTTGTAATACACGCAACTACCTCCAAATCTGTCCCTGAAAGAATGAAATCAACTGTGCTAAGTTTCATGACGTGCAAACACATGATCCACGTGAGGCTACAAGAAAAACAGCCAGAAATCTTTCTCCTAGCATTAAATACGCATGTATCCCTACACATACGCATGAGATAAAATATAAAACATATTAAGCCAACTAAAAAGAGTCTCCAGCCTCACACTCATGATTTTGTCCACATTACAAGGATCACTTCCTATTTACGCAGGCATTGATGCATAAACCAGAGCAGAGGGCAGAATGGCAAACCACAGTGTAAAAAAGAAACAGCAGAAAAATTATATTGATAGAACCACAGAGTTTCAGATCCTATTCTCAATACTAACACTAGGGGAAAACTTGAGAAAATGCGATTGTATTTACTGAGTACTGGGATCCTAATCCAGGAAAACATTTCACTATGTGCTTTACTGTAATTCCAGTGTCTCCTTGAACAGGAATGTTGCTAAACACATGCCAAAATGCCTTCTTTCCTGGAGGCTGTCAAATGAAATATGGATTAATTACAAATTTGTAACGTGCCTCTACAGCACTGTGGCTTTAAAAGAACTGAAGAATACATGTATTTATACAGTATATTCTGTCAGTTACCTTCTAGAGACTTTAAAAAAGGAGAAACAACACGTTTAAAACAATAATTCCCTAGAGTGCAGGGATGATTACTGAGGGAAAATTAAGGTCAGGTAACGCAAGGGTTGCCCACGTGCATTTTGTTTCCTGTTATGCCTTTAGTGTAATCAGTTATCCCCACTAACAACACAGATCAAGATCACTACCCACGGTGTGGAGGTTGTAGAGAAGACCACGTTTTCCTGGTACGTAAACAGTCTGTGGCTTTCTGCTGTGACCTCTGCACTGGTGTCCCCTCAAACAGTGGGGGTGATACAACCTCACACCAGTGCCAAAAGCCACCCCGTGCACTGCCAGAGTTAAACCTGCCCTACCCTAGTGTCAAGGCCATGCAGGAAAATGAGGTTCCCTCACCAAGGGGATTGGCACTAATGTAAATAAACCCGTCCAGATGGAAGGACGGGATGCTCCTGCTCTTCGGACATCCAGAGGCACAGATGCTTTGACAAAGCCGTACCCATCGACTGCTACTGCCACACACACAGCAGCACCTCAGACTCAGCCTCAGCTCAGCTGCTGGTGAAGAAGGGATACGCAAGGCTCAGGCAAGAGCCAGCCTGTGCTTTAAATGGTTTTCCTCCTGCTTCACAAAATTTGACAGCCAAAAACGGCAGACAAGGCTTCAGAGTGCTGATTATTTAAATAGATTACTTTACAAATGTCACTCTTTGCAAACACATGGGCAACATGATTGCTGTTTCTTTCAGCACTGTATCAGAAATAGACTCAATAAATGGGATGTTTAAAAAAAATCCAAACATTTACGAATCGCTTGAACCTACTGTACTGTGTCTTGTTTACTGCTGCTCTAGGAAGCTTTTCTTAAAATAACGTGTTAAATCTCGGAGGGATTATCCTGAAATGAAATTTTTAATAACAGCAAAATAAACTCATCCTTCACAGCGCTCTGTGTCTCATGACTTACTGTTAACTCTCACCTCTCTTCCCTGTTCTGCATCTGTATCTACTGGCAAAATTGTACTGCCACCTACTCCTACCTCAGGTATCTGAAGCAAAGTTATGCTTCATGATGTTCTCCTCAAGAAAAGAAATTACATACCTAAATACATCTGCAGATCTAAAAATCTCACCCGTAGTGTCTCACAAATGTAGGAGGGTAAGAAAAACTCCAGAAGGGAAGACTGAAGGAATGAGGATTGCACTACCAAAGGAGAGATGGCCCAGGTTGACATCCCTGTCTTTAAGTAGAAAATGGCCCACTCTGAAAAGGGTGGCAATAGTGCACTTCCTATGCCCACTCTGCATAAAACAACAGGGGGAGGTTAAACAACACACTCAAATATTTTTAACTCAGACACTGGGGAAAAGAAATCCCTCCAGCGCAAGTGCAAAATGCTTGGAGAGGTCCTGTGGATCGAGATCCTAAGGACAGGCTCAACAAACATCTGTCAGGAATGATACAGGTAAAGCTGATCTTGCTCCCAGGCAGAGAAGTGGATTATGTGATTCCACAGGGTTCCCTGTTTTCCTTGCTGTCTCTGATACACATCTCCTCTAGGAGGTGGCACACTTCCTCATTTGTTTGAGGGTGTTTTGCATTTTCAATCTTACCAAGAGAAAACACAGCAGGAACCAGTAGCCAGAAGCAGAAATAAAGAGAAAGAGAGCCCTGCAATGGCCCAGCTGCAAAGGTAATTAAACATGCACACAGTTCAGGAGGGCAGCACTGAAAGTGAAGCACCCAAAACTACTTGGATGTTTAAAACAAAGTTAAATGTCTTCCAAAAGGTCTGGTTTGAGCCAGTCTCCAAGAGAAATTCTGTATATCAAGAGGAGAGGTTGAATTATCATCATGATCCTTCCTGGCTTGAACATCTTGCGATCTGTGAATTGGAAATCCCTCTTCACAGCAAGAGAATTTTCTTGTATAAATGTATACATTCACTTAGTAATACTGAAAATAAAAATAAAACCCACCCCTAAAACAACAAAAAAATTCCCTTAGGTTGTTACATTAGCTAAATGGCTTTCATGAGGGAACGGGCAATCAATTTTTAACAAAAATGTTCTGTCCCAAGACAGAGAGAGAAAAAGAAACACATCATGGTCAGTTTGGTTTTTCTATTTCTGCAGTGGGTAATACATAATCACAGTCTCCCGTCCTGTGACAGTACAAAAGCTAACTATTACACAAATTCACAAAATATGAACATTGTTTTTCCCCAGAAAGGCGTGGAGCGTAATCAACAGTGACTACCTAATCTAATCCTTGAATCACAACTGCTATTCAACAAACAAAATCAATAAGTATTCCTTAATTTAAAACTTTTAGCCTCCCCTCCAAGGAAACACACTGCTTAAGCAGAGTGATGTGCACACACAGAATAACTAAGTGCTAAATGCAACAAATATTGACAAAGGTATCAGAATATCCACAAGTTAATTCCTTAGCTTTAGTCATTAGGTTAGGGAGTAAAACAGACAGCGTTTAGGGAGTCCACTGAGAACCACCTCAGGATCCAACAGGCATCATTCTGAAGAAACAATTCCACAAAGACTTTAAGTGCTTGCTAGTATGCAGTGATCCCTAGAAATACATCTTGGATCTGTTTCTGGAGGTGTCTCATGCCCAGCTCACCACATATTTCTGTGAGGTGGAGGCTGTGTCGTATTTTTTTGCAAAGCAATGGATGAAGGGTGAAAAGAAGATAATTTTAATTAATAAAATCAAAAAAGGTTATGCTATTCAGTAACAGAGAAGCGTTCCAAATTAGATAAAAAAGAAAACATTTCTAAAGCAACATGATGAGAGAAGCAGTAGAATATCCAAAGTGAAAAACAGGGGGTAAAAATTGTGTATTAAAACAACCACCTTCAGGGTGGTGGCAAGAAAATGAAGCATTGGAAAGATTATTTGCTGCATCAGGAAAGAAGCACTCCAAAATAACAAACCAAACTAAGGAATAGGGGCTTAAAGAGTTACGTAGTCTGGCTCTGACCCAGAACTACTTCTAAGAATTTCAGGTACCTCATCCTTCCTTCTGGGACTCAGGGGATGAAACCCCCTACAGAACGTTCAACAGAGATCTCATCACGTCCATCCAGAAGGAAAAGGCTACACATTTATTAATACTTTGAAATAATCCCTCCCATGCTAAGTAAGATTCAAAGAATCACCAGACTATCTCCTGCCTTCTTGGTCATCCATTTCATACTGGAACCAAGAGAATAAAAAGTGCTTTCTCAGCCATTATTCTCTTGGACAAAGATTTTCATTAAAAACAAAACTAGTTTGATTCTGGAACTAATAATAACGTAAACGATAATTTTGCAGCTGGATGCCTTACACCAGGAATGTACCAAGCTCAAGATGAGCAGAGAACAGCCTACAAAAAACGCATTTCGCAGCCGTTCAAACAAGACAACGTTTCTTGGGGACAAGCACCAGAAATAAACACGTTGCCACCACACGCGTTCACAGGCACAGAGTCATTCCTAGGCACACGTAAAGGCCATATGCTGGCAAGCGAGGTTGCAGGCACTGCTCAGAAGCCCATCACTTCCTGAGGACTAACAAAGGGAGTCAAGACATTCTCTCAGGAACAAAGCATGTTTTCCAGGCCAAAAAGAGAGTCCCATTTTTTGCCTTATGAAATACAGGTAGCTGTGTCTCATCATGTGCACAGGAGGCTCAGGACAAGTTTCACCCTCTTTCTGCCACGAATAAAAATAATGTGAGATACTAAACCCAATTTATATCCAGCTCAAGAGGAAGTTAAAGGCACTATATGGAGAGCTAAGGCCAGAGAAAAACAGGAAAACAATATTTACAGGTTTGTGTCTTATTACAGAAAAATAATACAAATAACAAACAGGTTTGGCTTAGAATTCTCTCGCATATTTCTGTGAAAAGACTGCCCAGAACTCACAGACTCTGTTTACAGACCTGGCACAGAGCTTTTTGCATTATTAAAAGACAGGCATTACACAACAGAAAAGCAAGGTCTGCCTCGCATTCCTGGGTCCCCCTTCCCCACCCTGGAAAAAGAACGAATCCAACACAAAAGAAGACTGATATGAAATACCCACTGACATTTTTAGGTCAACACACTTTCAGAGACTCTGTATAATATTCTGATACAACAAAAATAGTCAATCACTGCAATCTTCTGCCAGGAAAGCATGCTTTCCCAGAATGGCCAACTATAATGTGTTCAATTACAATACAAATCACAAAATGTAAGAGCATTTGGTTCTCAGCATCTTTTTCAACAGTAGATGCTATCACATCACTGGAAATGACAAATTCCGCTCTCTGCATAAACATTTTATACATGATTTCAAAAGCCTGCAGTGCCTTCCTCCCTTCACTACCAGGATGCCTCTGAAATCAAAAAGTATCTCACATTGCAGACACAATATGCAAAAAATACATCCCTGTAGTCATCATGAAGAGCTGCCATCATAAAGCTGATTGCAGTGACAATTACACGGAATCTGGAACATTACAAGGCATAATATCACAGGCTTTTTAAGTCAGTTGGCAACATTACCCCCAATGCCTCTCAAAAATCAGATTTCAAGTGTTAGCATCCCTGAAATGCGTATGGAATTTGTTCATGGATTCCAAGTGTCACTTACAGATATAGTTGTGTACAGAATAGCTGTACCTTAAAGATACAGTGCAGCCCTTGGGGGCACAGCCTGAGCTGTCAGCCAGGCCTCCTGTGTCTTTCACACGGAGGCTCTCAAAAAACTCCTGCAGATCCAAGTTGAGATAAACTTCCTTCTTTCCAAACCCGTCCTTCTCTGTTGGGAACATACTCAGGAAAGTTGGCTTAGGGTACACAGGATGTATACGCTGGGCCTAATTGTGCCTAACAATCAGCTCGGCCAGTGGAAGGCATTTTCAGATGGGAAACGTGGATGAACATCTGTTCCATTTCCCTACCCCTGTTTTTAACTGTTCCTTCATGGAGGAAGGCATAAAACCAAAACCATTCCCTCCTGCAGTAAAAAGACCATCTACTCACTTCAATCCAGCACAGTGTGTCAGTTAAAAATGGTACTTGGAGAATCCTGCAATGGATGGATTTAATTTCCTGTAACGGCAGCGTTCAAAAGGCTTGAGTGGGTTTTAACAACTTATGTCTACAGAATAAGTCACCCCAGGAGCCGGGGAAGACAGTTTCCCAGCACACACTGACCAGTGCGATAATGAAACCAATCCATCTATTTCTCTTCTTACAGAATGATCAGCTCTGAAAAATTCCTTTGAATCATCAACAACTTCAGGTAACCTTTAGAAGTATTCGGAACCAAGTCCTTACACACGATACTTGCCTTCGTTTTAGATAAAAGATTCTGCATGGATAAACCAACGCGGAACGACACTGAGCCACTTGTGCAACTGCACAATACTCTGAAATGAACAGGAAACGTTCAGAACGGAGCTGATGGGGAAAATCAAGTGGGAAGAGCAATTTGCCACAGACTGGCTGGTCTTTTAAGAACCAGGCCTAACCAGTTAGCCTTAAAACCTCTTGTATCTAGGTAGTAAAAGGTGAGAGGGAGATTTACGTTTTAAATGGAAAGAGAAGAGAGGGAATGCGAAAGCTGGATTTTTTTAAGAGTTGGTCACAGACAGGTTAAGATTTCAAGTTGGCTTCTTTCTGGTTTTAGACATTATACAGCCAAAAAAAGAGAGGGGAGAAAAAAAACCCCCAAACAGTACAGCTTGATGTCTGGATACAAGATTTTTTGCAAAAGTAATAATTAAAAGTGTAATTCTGTTCCAGAAGGAGGAGCGCTCCAATCGCATTTAATTCCCCTCAGTGAAAGGAAAGCTCGGGCTGTGTTTTCCATGCTCAGCTCAGAACAGGCTCTTGCGTGACTTGTCACAACAGGGCACGTTAGATTGTTCATTCTCCCTGTTGTGTCTCAGGCCAAGGTAGCAAAGAGTGCTGCAGTTCTGCTGGGAGCACTGCCCGGGAAGCAGACCAGGAAACCATGCCCCCAGCAGACAGCCTTCCAAGAGAAGACGGTTTCCAGGTGCCACTAACTTCACATCCACTTAGCAGGAATTAGGGGCTACAAAAGCATAAGGAAATATAAATGATTTAAGATTTTGAGGATCAGACCTTTTAAATACGGCTCAGCCTCTACATAATCAAACTTCTGAGATTCTGTTAACAATCCTCATGGCTTTCTGAAGAATTTGAGTTTTCTGGTTTGTATACAAAGAGCACCCTCTTCAATTATGAGGTTTATTCGTTTTTTTGGTGTTTTTTTTCCACGGCTCTAAACATTTATGCTTCGGGTTTTTTCCTTAATAACTGAAGTGAAAATGTTTTCATTCTAAGGCAGTGAAGTACAGTTCTAGAGGTTTACTTTCTCTCTGTAGCTCAAATGGTGGCAAGACCAAATTTCTTCTTAAAAAATTTATTCAAATAATATTTTTCAGAACAATTCCAAATCCAAGTGAGAGGGGAAAAAAAAGTAGCAAAAGTGAGCTTATTTCCTTAAAAATAGGCTGTTCTGTGTTTCTCAAAGCTTTAAAAATCTATCTCTAATATCTTTTTTTGCATAGGCAAGATCTACTCCTTCAGAGAAATGAACAAAAAGCTACTAAAAAGCTGGTAAAACACTAAAGCCACTCACAAAAATCAAATAAACCCAAACCCTTTGCATGTAAAATATATATCCAGCTCTTAGAGAATAAGGCACCATTCTGCATAAACGCTTTCTAACTCTCTTTTAGGTACCTGAAGCAGGTCCCACGTTACACAGCTGGTTCAGCATCCAGCTGAGCTGAGCCCAATTCCCTGAGCTGCACTGGCAGGGAAAAGCTCTCCCTGGGGAATAAGGAAACACTTCTGAGGTTGCTAATTCACTGAAGTCAGCATCATTCTGAGGCTGGTGGGGAAATACAGAATGATTCAGGCTGGATTATCACCTGCAGGATCATTCCCTAATGCAGGAAGAGCTCACCTCTAGTCACCTTTTATTTCTCAACTAAATGTCATCTTTCTTGCTTTTAACCCACTCCATGGCTTTCAAACAGCCTGGCAGTGGTTTCTTTGAAACCTGCTCCTGATCTCCCTGGAATACTCACCCATGCTTCGGCTGTGGTTGACTAGAATTCTAAGCTTTTCTCTAGAATGGAAGTGTTTGGAAATTCCCTTTTTTCTCTTTCTCGGTTTCAAGCGTCAGCATGATTCGTTCTCCAAGTGCTTGAGACACGCTTGGACTCAGTCCCCCCGTCAGTGACAATAAAGACAGCTGATATGTACCTGCACGGTTGCTGCTACCTCTCAGGGAAACCCAGGTATTTGCATTTTGGCAGCCACTCTCTTGCCTGGGGTGGATGTTTTGAAGCTCACATGTCTAACGTAGCCGGAGATGCATTTTACTGAATTTCCTACGTATTACAATGGTACAAAGGCAACAAGGTGCCATAAACAGTTATCACAGTAAACCAATATATAAACAAGCTACTCTTTTCTCCCCCATGACTTTTAAATGCCATTAATTAGCACACAGCAGGGCAGTACATGCTTTACAAATAGTATGGCAAAGGACAGAGACATGACAAAAGTGTACTTCCAGCTCTACAAGATGAAAAAGCCTTGGGACAATACACCTTTAATAATATTTTTAATCTCTCAGAATTAAAAAAAGGCAATAAAAAAATCAGCATAGTTCAGATCACTTCACTGCTTTGAGTACTTTTAGTTTTACCTTAATAACAAATAAGTTGCTTCTACAGGAGGATACTTTCCAATAAAGTCTGAATAACATTTCCTTAAAATGCACCATGTTACATTTAATTCAGGGTCTCAAATAAAATCTTAAAAGGCAGAATATGATCCTTTCTAAGCCTCGATTGTACAGGCAAGGGACTTTTTCTTTCCTCTCAGCTTGGTCAGCAATAAAACAATGCACAGATTAAAAAGAAAAAATTATATTCTTTACTGATTTAATAAACCCATCAGAACTAGAGGATTCAGTCATCCTCTGAGCTATCTAACTCATGGAACTCTGGCCACTAGAGAAAGCAAAGAAACCAGGGTATCAGAATTTCCCCTAATCCATAATAACCTCAATCTTGTGAAACACAATTAGAAACTCTTCACACAGAAAATTTACCTGGATCAATTTCCTATTATCTGTTTACAGCGTTCCTGATCCGTCACTACACCAAAACAAACAAACAATTTTTTCAGGTTACCAGTGAACCCTTTTGGATGCTCCTAAACTCAAGCTATCTGTGATAGCTGGCTGGCAAATCCCTGCCAGGTGTGGCTCCATCACTCTTAGGTAGTAATAGAGCAGTTCAAATCCAACTACTTCAGCTCCAAGTATTCACACTTGAAACCATGATGTCCTTACCAGATTTTTTTCCACAACCTGATCTACTGAAATAGACATTTCGTATGTTTTTACAACCCCCTCTTTGAAACCAGGTCTGAGCAAACCTGCACACCTCAGTTAAAAAAAGCAACCAAGGAGACAGGCCAAAAGATGGATTTTATCCGGGTTTCTGATGTTAGTTCAGGAAACACAAGATAATTTTTCAAAGGGTAAACAGGTGAAATATTCAAGCCAACTCCATTAAAATGATTGTTCTATATTTAGATGTAGAAGCATATTTTTATATCAGTTGTGAATCATTCTACTGAAAGCCAAAGAACTTCAAAGTTATATCTCGTGTCATAATCTGGCCATCAGAAGTTTTATTACTGATGATTATGCATGAGTCAGAAAAGAAAGAAAGCAGCTGAAATTCCACATCCTTGGAAACAGCAGTATCAGCTTGCTGGCTTCTAGCTGGGGAAGCCAAATTAAACAACGTGCTTTTACAGAGAATCCAAATCTTAAAAGCTGAAAAGGAATGAACAATTAAAGAGAATTTACCCTAATGAAGGCTCTTTCATCTACATAAATCATTCTGTTCATACAACTTGAAATATGCTTGTATTTATTCCATTTAGAAACAGAAGCTGCAGTCAGAAGGTTACCCAGTTTTTGCCAGACTAAAACACTCTGTTGAAGTGCATTATCCAACACACAAGCTATTGACCATAATTACAGATCATCATGTCTAGAATTCACTGATACTGATATTACATGCCAAAGTGGAAAAGGAAAAAACGCTGCCTGGACAAGGACAAAATTCCCTCTCTTGGGTTTCAGATGAAAATTGTTGCTTATTTTTGCTCAACTCAGAAAAAAGAGCCCTCCCTATAAGACATTGTCTGAACTGACAGAAGAAGAGGTAATGCAGTGTCTCCTGAGTCACTCAAATTATGTCACCCGCTAATTTCCAAAATCAAGGCTACTGAGACAAAATTATGCAGATGGGAGGACAGAATAGCCACTTGTTTCTCAGCTCAACTAAAACTATTAGATAGGCTATCCTTCTTACTAAAATTGACTTTTTGATCAGTGGGAAGGACATTCCATGTCATTGCCTCTCCCTCTCACCCCTGCAGGTTCACTCACCATCACTCACTCCTCAGGTATTTTATGAGAGCTGCAGTTATCAGCAAGAAACAAAGGCAGGTTAAAAGGAAATAAACTTTTGCAATAGCAATAACCAAACAGTTTTGGGCTGTCTGCAGCCTCTCGAGCAGATGGCAGGTTTCACTGACAATGCATATTGGCTACGCTGCTTGATCCACGTTTCAAAAGGAAAGACAATTAAATCTGAAGTTGTCTGGAGCAGATCATCCCGAGTGCCATCATGAGGCACACACAGCACAACGAACCGACCCAGCCCAGCCACCGTGGGCTTAAGAAAAGCACGTCCTACATGACTGAGCTCATCTCCTCCTATGGTGACCTGCTCAGTGGATGAGGGAAAGGCTGAGGATGTTCTCTGCCTAGACTTTGACACTGTTGCCACAGCATTCTCCTGGAGAAAGCAGATGCTCATGGCTTGGATGGGGGTGCTCTTCACTGGGTGAACACCTGGCTGAGTGGCTGGGTGCCACTCAGAGGGTGGTGGTGCACGGAGCTCCATCCAGCTGGGGCTGCTCACAGGTGGGGCTCTCCAGGGCTCAGGATGGGGGCCAGCTCTGTTGAACATCTTTATCCATGATCTGCACAAACGGATCCAGTCTACCCTCGGTAAGTTCATGGACGACACTAGGTATGGCGGGAATGTCCATCTGCTGGAGGGTAGGAAGGCTGTGCAGAGGGAGCTGGACAGCCTGGATCTCTGGACCAAGATCACCAGCATGAGGTCTAACAGGACCACGTGCCAGGTTCTACCCTTTGGCCACCACGACCCCCTGCAGCTCCAGACTGGGGGCAGAGTGACTGCAAAGGCTCCCACTGGGCAAGGACCTGGGGGTGCAGGTGGACAGTGGCCAAACACGAGCTAGGTGTGCCCAGGTGGGCAAGAAGGTGACCTCTTTCAGCAACAGTGTGGCCAGCAGGAGCAGGGCAGTGACTGTCCCCCTGTGCTGGGCACTGCTGAAGCACCTCCAGTCCTGGGGGCAGTTTTGGGCCCCTCATGCCAAGAAAGACATTGAGGGGCTGGACGGGGCTGGAGCACAAGTGTGATGAGGAACAGCTGAGGGAGCTGGGGGCACTCAGCCTGGAGAAAAGGAGGATCAGGGGGGACCTTCTCACTCTCTGCAAACCCCTGAGAGGAGGTTGGAGCCAAGTGGGAGTCGGGCTCTGCTCCCAGGGAACAGGACAAGAGGAAACGGCCTCAAGTTGCACCAAGGGAGATTTAAACTGGATGTTGGGAAAGGGTTGTCAAACACTGGAACAGGCTGCCCAGGGAAATGGTTGAGTCATCATCCCTGGAGGTACTTTAAAAGGGTAAATAAAAAATTAAGCATAGACGTGGCACTTAAGGACACAGATTAATGGTGGACTTGGCAGTGCTGGGTTAACGGTCAGACTTGATGATCTAAAAACTCTTTTCCAAGAAACAACTGTATGATTCCAGGATTTTCAAAGATTTAAACTTTGTTTACAAATATCTTCAGTTATCAAAGTAACACAGACTACATTCACCATTAATACCGCCACTTGACATCTGTTAAAGGCACTTCTGACACCGAAGGGAGAAAAACTTTGCAACTCTCAGACTGAGAGGAGGAATGTTCAATACACCCTCAAAACCAAAACAAGATAACACGCTCAGATAAAACTGATTGCAGCAGTAAAACATATTCAACCTCCACTCACAAAGCACTGGGACTACAGCACTAACAATAGGAGACCCTTATCACTTGCAAAGACAGAACAGCGCAATCAAGCCAGAATAAATCTGCATCTAAGGTAAATCATCCACTTACTGCACTTCAAAGAGGCAATTCAGCCAATGTAAACAGAAATTACATACTGCATTCCACTAGATCATAATCTAAAACCAACAGAAACAACTAGACACCACTTCAGGCAACAGGGGAAGAATTAAAACCTCTCATCACTCCTATTTCAAATGCATTATTCAAATAAACCCTACTAAATTACAGAAGCTTTTTCATGGAAGGGGACATAACAAATCTGTACCATTTCCCCAGACTGGACTGGCAGCAAGCAAGTGTGGTTTTGCAGGGAGCCTAACGCAGAAGCATCTCTGAGTATTCTGCATGCTCTCCCAGTACAGCACTAAAGCAAGCATTTTCCAGCTGGGGAAAGCGATGGCACCGCACTAAGTCTGCACCACTCCTTTTCACAGCATATTCTAGGCAGTTCTCAGCTCTAAAATAAAATGGAGCTGTCTCCAGATTACCACTTTTCCAGTTCTCAGTCCAACACATTAGTTAACCACTTATGGAAAATGAGATGCACAGAAAAAAACCCAAAATCTAAATATCTTAATTTAAACTTAAGAATGATGTACTTAAAGGTACAGTAATTCCCAATTTATTGCAATAGTTACTCGACAGCCTTCTATTTCCTGCTTTTCTTTTCCATCACAAATGAATAAGCAAGTAAAAGCAGAAGAAAAGGTTTCAGCTTAGCTGCCTGAAGACTTCAACACCAAAACCAAGCTTAAACCCCTCAGAACTCTTAAAGCTTTCCTGGTCACTATGTTAAAATAAAAGCATACTTTAAAAATTACTGACCATATTCAAAAATAAGCCTATCTTTATAATCTTTATATTTAATCAGCACATTTTTGTATTATATAGAACTATCTATTTAGAACTTTCCAGTGGTTTACTGAAAGGCCTAAGAAATTTCAAGTTGAATAATTGTTATAATAATGCCTACGAACTCCTCTTTTCCTGCTGAATGGAAGTTGAACCACCTAAACCAGCCCATAGTAAGTAATTAGCATCCATTAAAGTATTATATACTGTACTTTTTTTTTTCAAGTCTTCTATCATAAACCTAACATTGCAAGTAACCAGAGCAGAAGCAAAGAATTTTGTATACCTAAAACACTCAGAGCCATGAAAGATGAAGCCGATGTGGAGATCTTTAACTCATTATTTAACAAAACACAGCATCTGATGAATTCTGAGATGTATTTTGACCCTGCCATTGGTAATTTTGATGGTAAATCCATGGTTTCCTGTTTCTCCTGAGAACATGTGAGAGGGTGGAGGAGCACACACCACTGCTGGTGACACCCTGGCCAGCGCACATGGACCTTGTCCGCGTGACGCCGCAGTGCCTGTCCCTCCCACCCGGACATACGGGCTCCCCCTTGGGAATCAAAGGGCCAAACCGGCATGGCAACCAAGGACAGCATAAGAAATCTTCTGCTGGATTGACACTTCATCCTGGCTGACATTCTTTTTCTCTCCCCTGCCAGGAGAAACAGCAGGACTGCGGTGCCCCTTCAGGTCCCGTGACAGCCCATGAAGCCACCGGGATGTCCCCTGTGCCAAGGCAGAAAACACCTTCCCACCCACATGAGCCATAATCCTATTTATGCGTCATTTGTATTTGCATGTGATTTATTTCCATCCCCCCCCCTACAGTTTCACCCAGGAGAAGCAAGGAAGAGGAAAAAACCACATTTTCTCATTTAACAATGTGTTAATAAATCATATGCAATAATGCCACTATGATTCTAATATGGTTTTTAAGGTGTATTTATTTACTGGAAAATAAAACTAAGTTTGTAAGTATATTTAATGTATTTAGACACATTTCAACATCTCTGTAACCCTGGACCTTCTCTCTCTCTCTCTCTAAGAAGACCTGCATTCCCTTTTTCATCATCTCACTCAAATATGTGACCTCAGTGGAATGCAACTGGGAAAATGCACTGCTCCTATAAGGTGTTTTCAGGGATGTATGCACGGTACCCACCCTTTCCTGTTTGTCCCCAGGTTCACACATTCCAGTACCCCATAACAAGACAAAAGCAAGCAGAGGATGTATGACAGAGCTTACTGATCAGTTTAGGAGAGGCTGGAAGAGGCTGCACACACGCAGCACTAAGGAAAATAACATGCAGCAGAACCTCTGCAGATTAAGATTCCTCCATGGACATCTGAGCTCTCTCCCGCTCAATCATGCAACACAAAACATGAAAAAAACCGAAGCAGTGCCCCCAAATCTCTAAGCAATACTCTACACTGTTCTCATATGCACTCTAGTAATAAAACCAATCAGAAATCATGGGGAATGCCTCATCAGAAATACATCTTTCTGTAGAAATCCATGCAAATAAATAAACTGTAATATTATAAGCCCATAAAACATTGAAACATATCCAAAAATACTTCAAGGTTGTGGTTCTCAACCTGGAACCCAGAAAGAAAACATTTGCATATTCAGTTTATCAAAGCATACTTTTTGAAGAAAATTTCCATCAAAGTTCTGAATGTTACATAATTACTGCTTAGAAGAGGATGATATAAATATGCCTATCAAGCGTACTTTGCATTATTTACTTTGGAGACTTAGGATTATTCTCAGAGACAAATAACAGGCATTCTAATGTCACAAGCTTACCAAAAATACTGCAAAAGCAGTTAACAACTTGGGGGGAGAAAGCAATCAAGCCATTTACTAATAAGTGGCCAAGCAATTTATCGTGTTAGTTTAATCACTAAGACAGTAATTCAAACATGTCCTTTGTTTCCAAAATGCAATTTTCAGGTTTGACACTCTGGAGAAAGAGAGAGAGAAGACAAGAGACTTTACAAGTATCCATATGAAGAACACTTTGCAACTGTACCTGTAAACACCCTCTCTTTTCTTTGTTTGCTTTTTTGTTCAACAGTTCTTACTGCTTGACTATCTTAGATCTATGCTAAAGGAGCAGCACAGGCCTGGATATATCTTTCTAAGGAAAGAAAGAAAAGGAAAAAAGATTGAAATAAGGCATCCCCAATTTCAAAAGGCCCTTTCTTCTAATCTATCTGCTTGGATAATGCGTCCAGAGTGGCATTTTGTAATGACAGCAACTTTCCAACAAATCAATAGTTATTTAATTCCCAACAAGCTCTCGAGTCCATTAAACCTGATTACATTCACCCATTTCAGTTGGGTGCAGTTATTTTTCCTACACCGGCACTTAATCTATAACAGGAACTTATGAGAACTTTCAAAAGCAATTTCAACATCAATCAGCATAGAGTGAAAGGCACGATTTGCTTGTAATTATTTATTGGACAGGATGGCACAGGGTCTGACTGAGCTCGAGTGTCCGACCTTCACCCCCAAATTCTAATGGCTATCAAGGGCTGCCTGATGTGTTCAGACATGCTACCAGCTCTCACTGCATAAAAACCAGCCTCGGCTCGCCCAGCTCAGAAGGTGCAGGTTTTCCACAGCTGATAATGGCCATTGTCCAACGCTATATTTCTATTTTAGACCTGTGTGCCCGATATTAAGCCCGAAGTGGAGAACACGACTCCCAGTCTTTGATTACTGAAGGGACCTATATGGAAAACCACCTGTTCCATGCTGTGATTGCCTCTCTATGCCAGCAAAACGTTGCAGTACAGGAGCATAATGAAAATTTCCCTCTTCCTCACAGTTAATTTGACTCATCGCTAGCACAGCACAGAAATGCCCTACCACGTGTGTGTCTTGACCCTGTTAATGCCTAATATCTACCTCCTGTCACTTACAGGGCACCTTGTCTTTCATTTTGTCAACTCTTGGAAACGTTACCTGAATTCCTTCTCAATGTCTTCTAATACCATAAACAACAGGATACCTTTTGCTTAATAAGACTCCACACAATGTAATAAAAATCCTATGTCGAAACTTCAGTTTCCACTTCAGCACTACTTTTTGATAAAAATAAAATCAAATCAACAGCAGACAACACAACAACAACAATCTAGTAATTGCCAGTTAACTTGTAAAATGCAGAACTCTCGCCCTGCGGCAAGATCTTACACTTTGAGGGTTCAAAGGAAACGATACGACGTGCATAAATATTCTGTGCAGGTGAGATATTTCCATACACACAAAAACACAACCCCTTTTTCATTCCGAGTGACGCATAACACATGAATTAATGCATATTTAACACTATTCCTATTTGCTGTTCTAAAACACTTAACCTAAACACATCATGCTAAGTTACTTTGTCTTATGACCTGCCGTGGGAATGCTGACTCCCTCAGAAACCTGGAACGGATAGCAAATCCTCTGCCCTGTGGTCAACCTCGCGAAGCAAAGGCATGAATGTTAAACAGCAGACAAATCAATACAAGCAAATATAGCTCAACTACACCATTTATTCAGCCATGAGAGATGTCAATACACAGATTAGGGTGATCCATCTTTTTGATTTCCTACTGTCTTCTCACTGACTACATGAGAGCTTTTGCCTGTATTAAAAGTGTTTGCTTTCTCAACCATAAAAATTCCAATTATTGCTCTAAGTGCACTAGAGTTAAGTTGCTTGTTGGAAGCGGCCTTGCATTACCTGAACAAGTCCAGCGAAGTATGGTGCTGCCGGCAGAATCATGGGCACTCCATAGGGATGTAGCAAAACTCCTTGAGACGACAACATGGTTTAAGTGATAGTATTACTCCCACTAAAGCTAAACACATCAATTGAAAGTTAGGGGAAAATCTATATACCAACTTCTTCCAAACTCAGAGCTAGAACCAAATAACTTCTGTCAGGGGCAAAGCCCACATCAGCTGTAAAAAAAAGAAAAAAATTGACGTCAGCAACTCTTAATGTTAAAATTTTCTTCAGAGACAACAGATAGAGACAACAGCTGCAAACCTAACTCTACCAAAAAAGGAAGGTGCTATTTTGGGACCAGCTTAAGTAATATGACTAAGCCAACTAGTCTTTATCAGTTCAGATTTTTAAGTACTACACACATAGAGATCAAATTCTGTACAGATCTACCGATTAAAATTAATTTTCCTATCAGTTCTGGCATATACATGACAACAGTTACTATTAGAAGCTATTTTAAAATCATGAGGTTTACCACAATTGCATAAATAAACATTTCCCTGTATTTGTAAGCTGTGAAACAATACTCACATGAGTGTTTAAACTTAAGTCTATCACACTGGGTACATACCCTGTTTTGAGTAATTTTATTTTGCTTTTTTGTTTTAAATATTTGAGCTAATACAAGCTAATTACTTCTCTAAGTGTAAATTATATTCTAATGGCTTTTTTAACCTTTCACAACATCTATGTTGTTACATTGATCATAACTATTTTGAAAAGAACAAATGTCCTCCAATTCAACTTACACACTCAGTGTAGGAGACAAGAAGAGTGAACTTTAGGCTGTTTTCCTCCCTAAACAAAACACATTTGATTTTAAATGTACTACTTGCAAGACATTCTCTCTTCCACAGCTAATTTTTACTTCAGACAAAACAAACTCAGTCATTAACACCTGTTCCATGTGCAATGTATCTTCTGTTGCAGAGATGACTAATGACAAGAGTTACAATTGAGTGAGACTGGATTTTTTTTATTTCAACAAGGAATTAGTTCAGTACTTACAACTTCACGCTACAAGTTAAAAAAAAATAAAATAAAAAAAATCTTCTCCTGCATAGTCTTTGAATAACCACGGTGCTTCACACCACTAATTTCAGCTGCCTGATTCTGTTGCATAATTACTTTCCCAGATAACTAATTGCAGACAAGATTTGATGTGATCCTCCATTATTTAATGTCACATTTTGACCGTGGTGAAAGGTTCCCCATGATTGATTCTCATGTATCACGGCAGTCATGTTGCCCGCGTCCCAGAGCTGCCTTAGCAGCTGCAGGCTGGCCTTGCTCCTGGGAGCCCTCCACCACTGCTAACTTTAGCTGTGGCACCGTGACCCTCTGGGATGCTCTCTGGAGACGCTGCCAGCGAGGACAGCAATTGTCACGTGATGAGGTGAAGTTTACCTAATTCCATCTCCTGTTACAGACTCGCTTCCCTTTTCTGGGATAATGTTCTTCTACACTGGTTATCTGTGCTTACCTAGAAATCTTATTTCTTGCTCTTCTCTTATTAAGAGAACTCTGGAGTTTCATTATTAAGAATGCAGTGGGCTCACACACCAGGGATTTTTTTTTATCCAAAGATTTTCATGAATTGCAATACAAAAACCATTCATCAGTTTTCACACAGAACTATATAAACAAAAGGTATACACGAGAAAGCAAGGTGCAGTGACAACTCGCTTAAAAGTATTTAATCTCTAAATAGAAAAAAAAAATCTTCCTTTTAACTATTGCCTATTTGTTTCATCTAGCAGAGGGAGCCACATTTGAAGAGAAACATTTCTTTCACCTAGGAATGGAGATTATAAAATGGATACTGCAAGCTTTACTCAAATGACTCCAGTGGGACAACTGACATAAATAAGACTGTTAAATTGCTCCGTAAAATCCCTCGCAGGTTTTTTGTTTCCACAGGAATGTATTTGATAAGATGTGAGAAACCCCAAAGAGGAGATTTGTACAGGGAAGCACAGGCTCAAGGGAAGCTCTTCCCTGATCTGTTTTGGGCCAGATTCCTTTTTTTTTTTTTTTTAAAACATTTTCTTTAATTATTTTGGCACAGGGCAACATGCTGATGAAATATCCTGATGACACAAACTTGGAAGGTACTGAAGTTCCAAGACTGAAAAGGATAAGAATATTACATAGAAAGAACTGCTAAACCTTATGGGCTGCATTAATAGAAACAGGATGAAATTCAACAATACAAAGTGCAAGCTCGTCCAAACGCATGAGGAAGAAAAGCAGGACCTCATTGCATCTGCTTAAACAACTGCAGCTGCTACTGAGATGCAAATTAAAAGTATTTCTTAATTCATTTTATGTCTCAATTCATTTCTTGATTCTCAGAAGTTCTTCCAATAGAATACAGTTATTTTCATCCACATTTAAAAAAAAATAATAAAATTCAAATTCGAACACAACAGCTGTAGAGAAAGCCCATTTTGCGTTCAGGGGAATGGAACAACCACATTGCAACAGGAACCTGGTTGATTTGTTTATCCCAGCCAAAAAAAAATCTGTGAGTAGGGAAGAAAACAGTAGGAGGAAGAGACTGTTTAAGCTAAGGACCATCCTGACACACTAAAAAAAGAGAAAAACCTTGTTATGAATAAATTTAGGCTGAAAATTTTTTCAAAGATTGTTTGGGTTTTTTTCTTTGGGTTTTTTTTTAATAATTTTGGTCTTGGCTAGTGAGGGTTTAGAACAACCTTCCAAATCCACAGTAACAAAACAGCGTGGCTTAGAACAGACAATTACATGATGCCAATAGCATTTTGAACTCGGCAACCTACAGGAGGACCCTTGGCAAGCAGCAGAAACACTCCAGAACAACGAAAACATCAAATCTCTAAGAAGCATTTATATTTTCTACGTAACAGAAAAACAAACTCGGAAAACAAGCTGTAGTTACCTGTTTGAACGCGAGGCCGCCTTGCTTGCCTCGCTACAACAACATGCTTCTACAAGTCTAGCCGTGGGGCTCTCCCAGTCCCAGCTCTGACCCTGGAGGGGCTCGTGGGTGATGTCCCATGTGTGCACCAGCTACCTAAGTTCGCACAAACCCCTGTGAACCAAAACCACACGAGCACAACGGAGCTTTACTCGCGTCTCCGCCCCGAGCCCAGCCCTGAGCTCGTGCCAAAGCAACTGCAGCAGCTTCACCGGGTTCCACCACTTGTCCTCCCTCCCAGCCACGTAAAGAGGGAATTTGGCTTATTTTACAGCTCTCCATTAGTTAGCGTTAACGTCCCGCAAGAATAGACTGAACACATCAAAACTGAGGGCTACGAAGGCAGAGAATGCGCCAGAAGAGGATTAAATGAGCTGGTGGGTCTGGTTGGTTTCAGCAGGACAAATGTCCAGCACAGACCTCAAGGTTTTTGGGAGGACTAAGCCACAGTGGTGAGGACCAGGAACATCAATCACCTGCCTGAAGCCACTGGTGCTGACAGCATGCACTTCCTGCCTGCTCCAGGATTCCTACTCCCTGCAAAAATTAAGTGTGTGCGTGGGTGGAAAAGGGGAGCTCATCTATTTGAAATGACTATACAGCTTTCGCTTCCATTACATTCTAGAAAATTACAATGCTGGTAGAAAAAAAAATTTAAACGTGACATGCAAAGCCATTTTCAGTGTGTTAATGCAGGGCATGCTGCTTTCAGCTCTTCCCAAACCCTGGCTTATTGAGTTTTTTTGGAAGTTGAAAATTTTCACTAAAAATTGATTTTGAAAACAAGGAGGAAAGAACAAGAAAAAGAGATGAACACTGATATAAAAAATATGTATACACAAAATGCACAATCTTATTTGTTTCATTTCTGTGGAATTTTGCTAAAAGGCAGGTATTACTTATGAAAAGCTGGTTTTAAAGGTGAAGAGCGTAGGTTAAGCAAGCCAAGGTACCAGTAGAAGGTCACAAAATGCATAACTATTTCAGGCCCAGCAGTCTAATATCACAAATTTTGTGCTTTAGCACAGAATTCAGGCTACTGCCAGGGGTGCTCTAATAGTAATTTTATTGAAGACTTGCTAAAAAGTCATTTAAAATGGGAAGGCAATTGAGACTGCTGTACAGCATAGATGCACAGAGACAGCAATAAAGCTAGAAATATGTCTGAAAACTGGGCCCCACATTCAGGCAGAACAAGAAAAATGAAAATTATGCAACAAAGGCCAAGGTTTTGCTCCCAACCTGCACATAATATGTAAAAGGCACATTAGACTGTGACCAAAATATTCCTCCCAAGCAAAAGCAGACACCCAGGTTCTGCTGTGGTAGAAGGAGGGGAAAAAAAAGACTTTAGCAACTTCCCTGGGGCCACAATGCCTGGAAAAGGCAGATCCCTGCAATGCAGTCATCAGCCAATCAATGATGTATGCCCTAATCAGATTCTGACAGAAGTAATCTATTTAGACCATCTTTCTGCCAAATAATTAATTCTTCTTAATGCCCGTATCTAGTTCAAAATACCACAACAGTTCTTGCAAGTGCTGTACTACACCAATGAACTTCAAATAAATTCTACTTCCTTCCAACGCTGGTGTAACTTTCCCATCTCTCAGATCATAAATAATTCAGGTACCACTTTGGCACCCTCTTCATGCTATGTCATATTTGTTTCTTTTAAGTTCTCCCATTTCTGGCCACCTTTCCTATTCTCCATTTTCTCTTTAAGGGTTTCTCGGTGGTTTTCTGGTAAAGGAAAACCCAAAACTCAAAGGATAAATTAGTTTCCAAGTCTGCTGATAGCTTCCCTCATCCACAGCAACTTTAGATTAGTGTCTCTAAAAGAGTATTACGAGCCACCAGCACACCACACGTGCCTGGAAAGAGAAGGTGATGGGCCACTACCAGCACCGCCTGAGCTAAGCAGACCCAAGCACTAAATTAAATATCGATAGAAAAAGATGTCCTGCACCTTTTGCCCACCCTCCCCAGAGTGACTGGTGACACTTCTATAACTGCTACACTCATTTTCCAAAGATTATTTTCACCTTTCTGCAAAAGCCATATAAGACCAAAGGCTCTTCAAGTGCACCAGAACTTGACCCCTGTTCCACTCCCCTAAGCGAAGTCTGAAATACATGTAGGAGCTTTCCCAGCCAGGTATCAATTCCCCAGCCAACCCTATCAAATACCACAGCAGAACCAAAACACAGCAAGACTTAAAAGTGACTTTTACAGTAGCAAATATCACGTAGACAAATCAGAGATATCTACTGATCTCATACTGATACAAGTCAGATCTGCTTGAGTTTATTAAGCAACTCAGTTTATACCAGTGAATAGATTATAGTATAGAGATATAAGGATACAGATATGGACACATAAGAATATAAAACCTGTTTACAACTAGGAGAAACCATCTTTTTCAAGTATGTGGAACACTTGTGGGATATAGCACATTTGAAATTAATACATTTCTCCTCTGAACTTAGTTTCTATTTAACAATTACATGAGCTCTTAGGAGCACAGTGAAAGAACCGGCGAGGTTCATCTTGACCTGCTGCTAGTTTTTAATCAGAAACCAACAACACTTCAGTTCCACTCAAGTTCAACTACTACCATTTTCTTCTAAATATACAATGACGGCAATTTTGGAGATTTCAAAGCTAAATAAAGATAAATAACGGCAGTCCTGCTCTGAGAGCTTCAGACAGAATCACCTCACACAAAACTTCAGAAACCTATTGGGGCAACTATTCATGGCTCTAGAAAAATCAAGGCTTTCAACTTGTAGGCCAATTGGTCTGCCCACATTTGAAGTGCAGTATTTCAGCAAATGTTCTCCAAGTACTGCCTTTTTCTCTGGTTTGACTAACTGCAAACCTTCTTTTTTTGTTGTCAGTTCTGTACACTGCTCTAGTATCTCGCTGGCTAAAGAATGGCATGTTTACTTGGCATTTCTTTTGCAATGCTCCCACAAAGATCACTTCTTTCTCTCCTTGCACTGCCCCAAAACACATCCTTTGGCTATCTCAGCAACTATAAAGTCCTTGTTATCACATCCATGGCCTCATCTCAGGCTGTTCCCACCCAAGCTACTACTGCCAACAACTGAACAACTCCTATTCTTCCTTTTGCCTTGAATAAAACACTCCTACCCCTCCTAACCAAACTCAAAATGGCATCTATGCTTCCTCCTGAAACTGCCTGATAGCAGATAAAACTTCTCATAAACAGCTAGGAATGGTCTCTTTCAGCCCATAAAACCTCCTCTTGCCAGAACCTCACATAAAAATGTTGACTGGGGCATGAACTGATGTCAAGTAGGACAATGACCAATATCCTTGTTCCTCTGCAGGTCAACTCTACATTTGGATCCATCTTAGACTGTAAATTACTCTTGAAGAGAACCGTGTGTGCTACAGGAGATCACCATCTACGACAGCAACATACAAGAAAACACACTTTCAAAAGGTATACACCTACTTAGCTTCACTTTTTCAGGAACCTGTGAAGCAAGGCCTGCCCTCTTCTACATCCTTCAGTTCTTTCAGACGAGATTTTCGGAGATATGTACTTGTCTCCTGACAGCAGAGAGAGTGGTTTACCACCCTTCAGTGAGTCGCAACACACGTTCACTTACACGGGTGATAAATGCATGCTAGAGAGGGGAAGCAAGTTAAAACTGGAGTCGGGATGCTCTGTGGCTGGACTTCCCTTTGGCTGCTACAGCAATGTAAGGACCTGTCATCTTCCCTACGTACCATGGCACAGAAGTGGACAATAACCTGTGACAACTACTCTCTGAAAAACCACACAAGTAGCTATAGGTGCCTTTTGACTCAGCTGTACTACCACACCAACTAGCAAGATTCAAAAATCACAACCAGATTTCTATGCCAGAATTTGTGTCCAAATTAAAGCAGGATGAGTCTGGAAACTTTAGTTCTTTAACATGCTGTGCGCTGCACTAGGAAGAAGGATGGCATTAGACTGCGAGATGTCACACAGAAAATGTTCTCCTAAAGCAACGCACATGGTGATGGAGCTGCTCTAAAAAAATGGCCTGCAAGAGCCTGTACCATTCCATTTGGGAAGCAAGCTTGTCTGTGTGTCTCCTACTGTCCTGGATCACTCAGCAAAGTCACTGTAAAACTGGAGGGAAATGCTACTGGCCATGCAGAGACTTTACCACTTATTCACTGACCATGTGCTATGAAGTTCTTCACTTTGTTTCTTATGCCTTAGTGCACTGCATTGTTTTCCTTATATTACAGAGTCCCACACTGGCTTCTATCCCATACCTATCACCTGGACAGTGGACCAAATCAGCTTTCTTTTCCCTGTTCATCTCTTGGAGAACAAACCCTCCCCCATCTCCCGGCTCCTTCAGCTATTTCTCACTACTCTGCTCTTGAGATTATCTGCATTTTCTAAAACAGCTGAGATTAACCTCCAATCTATGAGAATTTAAGCAGATTAGAAAATCTTGTGTGAAACAGAACACTTTCAGGATCTCATCCTTGTTTGATATCCCAGTTACATAGACAAACTACTGAAGATCATGTACCTCCTCCAGTTTCACAAATTATAAGCAGTATCACATATATCTTTACTTAATAAACTGTCAGGCTATATATATATGTATGTATTTCATAGAATATGTATTAGAAGCATACTTTGATACATCTTCCTTAATCTCCTTCATTTACTCTTCTCTTTTGTGTGCTGGGTACAAAATGACCATGAAATATGTATTTTTGCCAACAGGTAAGAGCAAGCTGTAATCTTCCCCTTAGGGCACTTTCAGTTGCAAATACAGACCAGCAGGCACAAACATATTTTTCCTTGCAAATCAGAAACAGACTGACTCTAATCGATATCCACTCTTAATGAATGCTAGTGATACACCCAAGCAATGCCAGGAGAGACCATCATCCATTCCATTCCACGCAGGATTTTTGCCAATACTTGAGCTCTTAACCAGCCTCACTCAGTCTGAGTTCATGGCCACATTCTTATTGGCACCAACCTGCATAAAAGAGGATCTCAGGAATACAACACTGGATTACAGAAGAGATAAACCACCTGCCCATCTCTGCCATGTATCAGGCTTTAATTGTGTAGAGATGATAGAGATGACAGATAACCATGTATTTTTATTGCCAAATCTGGTCAAACGGATTTCTCTTTATTGCTACAGTCAGGCTACTCTAACTACGGTATCACAGGAAGCTGTGACTTCTTCTTGACCCCAATTAGCACATTCATTATTCATCAAAGTACAGTTTTCATTTGCTTCCCTTGGGAACAGCAGAGTATCACTGTGAGGATCTTTCAATACAACTTCACCCCCTTAATACACTCAGGATTTGCTGACAAGTAACAGCTACTTATTCCCCCGAGTGAAGTTCATATTAATAGGACTGCAGAGTGAATCATGAGATGGTATTAAACCCTGCCTCCTGCCTGTATAAATACATCATTCAAGCACCCTACCATGCCAAGTGCAATGGTTTGATTGCAGAAACCAGCAGAGGGTAGATATCCTAAGTAAGCAGGGTGCCTTGGAGAAACAACCAATTCAAACCCCAAAATAATAAGGACCCTATAGGTCTTTAAAGGGATCAGAGGGAATTTCTGTTCACAACTGACAAGTTGCCTATTTTCCAGAGATAAAATATCAAGACTTGAAGGCATTAGATGTAATGCAAGCCATAATTCAGATCTACTCAAGACACTGGCAATAGTTTAAGTACTGAAGTTCAGCCAAGAGCTACATGCAAGGAGCATCCAAGGCAGACAGGATTTGCCTGAAAGCATTACAAAGCTCAGTTGATTTGAAATTTGCCTTCAAATCCGAATACCCCAAAGTTAAGAAAGCTTGTTCAACTTCATTGCTACTTTGTCTCAAGTCAATCCAGTCTCATAGATATTTCCTAATGCAAGTGCTTGGGGACACACTTAATCCCAGGTTCATAATTCAGCCACCACTCCCAAACTCAGCGTGGTGCCTCAGAGCAGCTGCTGTGCGTGGCCCATCCAGGCAGAGCTCACACAGCACAGGAGGGACATGGGCCCTTCCTTCTGCCCATACTCTGAGGGTCTGTCACCAAAGCTGGGTCCACCCCAGTACTCTCTGCAGGCAGCTCTGTGCAAAGAGCTCATGTAAACAATTAGTACCCAGAAGAAATCATTTGAAAGAACAAAATTCCCTGGATTAAGCTTGAAAAAAACCTCTTCATAACATAGTAAAGATCACATCATGTGTTTTCATTCCTCCCTCACCCAAGACCTGTTAAAAATATTCTACTCTTTCATTATACAGTCCTAAATATTCTTCAGCAACCACAGTGGATACTGAATTCCTGTGAATGCTTGATTTCTACTGTCACCTCTCACAGCTTGCTCAGGACAACGTAAACCCACAGGGATCATGCTACTGATCAGAACAAGAGAAGAGGATAGAAAAAGCACGTGAGATCAGAAAACCATGACCCTGTTATATCAATGCCAGATGGTAAGAGCCTTTCCTGTCAGCCACGTATCAAGTTTTTTACTTTTGGTTAATTCCATTTGATATTAGAAGGGAATAATGAAAAGATGGCCTTTTTAATCTCACTGTCATTTAGGTTTTAATCAGCCTTTGTCAGTGCCCTTGGAGCACCACCAAAGAATGGTGCAAATTTGTGCAGACAAGGACAACGGAAGAGGATTATTTCTATTTTGAATGAAATCAGCACTTTAGCGTATCTTAAACATTTTTTTCCTTTGAATTAAGTGCTTTATGTACGAGGGATAGTATAGTTCACAGAACCAGAGAGTGATGAGACTTGGAAGGGACCTTAAGGATCACTTTGTTCCAATCCCCTGCTGGGGGCAGGGACACCTTCCACTAAAACAGATTGCTCAGAGCTCCATCCAACCTGGCCTTGGACACTCCCAGGGATGGAGCAGCCACAGCTTCTCTGCCCAACCTGTGCCAGTGTCTCAGCATCCTCACAGTAAAAAATGTCTTCTAACATCTAATCTAAACCCGCTCTCTGTCAGTTTAAAACCACTCCCCCTTGTCCTGTCACTCCGTGCCCTCCTAAAAAGTCTCTGTCCATGCCTCCTGTCAGCCCCTTCAGGTCCTGGAAGGCCACAATTAGGTCGCCCCAGAGCCTTCTCTTCTCCAGGGTGAACAACTCCAACGCTCCCAGCCTTTCCTCACAGCAGAGCTGCTCCACCCCTCTGATCAACCTGGTGCCTCCTCTGGACTCGCTCCAACAGACTGATGTCCTGCCCGTGCTGGGGACCCCAGAGCTGGAGGCAGCACCACAGGTGGGGTCTCACCAGAGCAGAGTTCACATTCAAAGGATTTCAAACAACTGTATTCCAGTGGAAAACCTGAGCGCATAAGGTAAGCTCATTCTATTAACAACATTTCAAAGGCCCCAAAAGTCCAGCTGTAGCAAACAGACACAGCTGTAGCTCTAGAATAGGAGGCGGCAGCAGCTTGGGAGCTGTGAAAATATTACAGACTCATGTTCTCAAACATTTTTAATAGGTGACTTTCTGCAATGATAAAAGCTACAGAAAGCCTAATTTTAGGATCCGTTCATCATTTGTGTCTGGAACATTTTCTTCTACATTTTATTTTGAGGCAAAAAACAATCACATGCTGGGGAGTCGCAATCTTCCAGTGATTTACCTTAATGCAGCCAGAGTATAGTGGATATCAGCGTTACATAAAGAAGCTTAAAACAGTTGACAGGCACATCAAACCAAAAAATTAAAACCAGATCACATAAACAAGCCCTTTTCCATCAGGAGATCCATTTGTATGAGTCAAGTTCTACTGAGTCATCTCCCTCCTCATACTTCTCTTGTCCAGTACTGAGTACTGAGCATTGCTCTGCCCTCAGTAAGATCTGAGAGAGTAAAAGTTGGAGCCTTGTCTTCCCCAACTGAGGGTCTGGTAACAGCATAAACTTTTACTCAGAAATAATTTGAGTTAAGTAATGATGTTTCTGCAGTAATAGCTCATCATTAGCTATTTGCTGTTATAAATGAAAGTTAATAACATATTTCTAATTTTTGTATTTGCATCCACAACTCCGATGCATTATTTCCATATAAAGTGTATGGTAAAACCAATCTAGTAGTGGCAAAATCAACTCAACCCATACAGAAACTAGCAATACACTACTAAATAAAGACTGCCGAGGATCATCACTTTTTTCTAAAATGGAATAGCATATATTCAACCAAAATAAAAGATTAGTGTGCAAACACTAGACAACTGATTACATAAAGTACCTTTACGAAATTACATAATATGGGTGCAGCTTATTTCCCTGTTTGCTGTTTGAAAAATAGATTGTTTAATAACCCATCAAAGCTATCTGTAAACCAAGGAAACAATAGAGCAGATGTTGACTGTTGTCTTGTGCCTCACAGACATAATTAAATACAATGAAACACTCACGCACCCAAATAATAGAGGACAAACAAATACAGCAGTGGTGCTCTACAAACACAAACCTCATTTACTGGGCACCTGCCTTATATTAATCTGTGATATTTAAACCGGGGAGGAAAACGGAATGGAAGGTGTTTATCTGCCTCCAGACCACAAAACAAACTACACAGGATTCCTCTCATTATTAAATAGCCGTAACTTCTGTATTGCTGAACATTGTTGACTTCCGTAAAGCTCGGAGGGAAGCACACTTTGTGTTGTGACAGAGCCAGGACAGGACAGTCACATTTCCTGTAAGCAAAAGCTACATGAATTATGATTCTGACTGACCCAAACAGACTAAAAACACTGTGCCTGCTGTGTAATACCAAGTCTGAAGGCTCCCCTGGAAATCCAGGTTCCCTTTCATTGCAAATCATCCCTGCCATTATTTTCTACTCCCCCTCCCAACCCTCTTGTAAAGCACAATTGGAAAGTAAAGATTAGATTCCATAACTACCCAATCCAGTGTTTATCTTCCAGGACAATGTCCCATAGCACTATTTAATGCTCTAACTCACATCAAAATTTGAGAGCTTTTTTAAAACCATCCCTCTTTATCTTCATTTCTACAATCAAATGTAGATACCTGTTTTCCTTCAAAATGTCAACACTGATCCACTACTTGAAAAGAATCATCATATGAATCAATACAAAGTTAAGTAAACAATCCTGCAGTTCCTGTTAGGGAAAAAAAGTTTCCAGACAATAAAGCAACTTCAAAAATTATCACTCCATAGAATATGGAAGCATATTTTTGCTAATAAAAAATTATCTTGATTTTAAAATTATGATGTTCTAGTAAGTGTTATTATTTTGTATAAAGGATACAAAATTGCTTTGTTTACTGCAAGCATATTTTGCCCTCATATTTTATTTATTTCTACGAAACCAGACTGAATATAATGTGATCTGCATCTCTTTATGTTAATAAAACCATGCTAGTCTCTTTCCATAGACAACACCATAAAGCATAAATCCAAATGGAAAACAAATGGAAGTATAATGCCACTGTGAAGCAAACCAATCAAGCCTAAAACAGCTGAGATAGATCTCATCCACTAGTTCATTCATTCTTTATAGAAAAGAAATGAAAATATTCCTAGGTGAATCAGATTAAAAAAAGAAAAAAAAACCAACCACCCTCAGCAGCTCTGAAAGGTTGTAAAGCACTAAATTCCTTTGATTTATGGAGGCAGCATCCCCTGCACTGAGCAAAACAACTCAGCATGCCGGGCCCCTTTTGCCTGAAATTCCTTTATTAACACAACCTGGCTGTGCCAGTGAACAAAGCAGTTGTGCGGGGTGTATAAATCATTAATACTATGCCGTGCAATGGCTGAATTTCCTGGGTGAGCTGGAAAGCCTTCCTGCACAACAGGGATTTGGGGCTTGGAATTGGCTCCTATGAAATGTACTTCATCATCCTCCGTGTTTGACGCTTCCCAATAGCTTTGTACTTTTCCTCTCCTTTTTCTCCCCCAAGCCCAGCAACTGCAATAGAAATTTATTGGATTTTATGTCTGCAAATAAAAGGAAGAAAAAGCAGGAAAGAAGCAAGTGAGCCCATTTAGAAGCAGAATCCTTTCCCCCTTTATTTAAAGACAGGTTGCATCCAAATAAAAGGTGCAACTAACTGATAAATTGAGCATTTTCATAATTTCCAGTTTAGCACTGTAAACTGAAAAAGAAATTGGAAAAAAAAATCTACTGAAAGGGGGTTCCTGTTAAAAAATTAAATAATAAGTCAACTATCACTAAAAAGGTGACTCCTCTCCAAACAAAGTAAGTTTCCATTGGAGCATTTTTTTATTTATTTTTAAGAGCAAGCAGCAAGAAGGGCAATGTCTGGGCATGAGGAACTCCTGAAGTTCTGCCGTTTCAGTGCTTTTACTTCTGCTGTACCAAGAAGCTTTTCACAGAGCAACAGGCAATCGCACGTGCAGGTGCCAAGCCTGGCATTCTAAGTGGAGCTGGAAGAGATGGCAGCAATGGGAAAGGAGAAAATAAAGTCAAAACTCTTGCCATTGCAGTTTCTGAGCGCTCCTGTATTTTTGCAGCAACACACACCGAACTCCGACAGGGAACAGCAAAGCCATTTATCTTGCCTCTGAAGTACGTGCAATACAACAACAACAAAGCTGAACGCCTTTCCAAAGTTCGAAATGAAAGAGCAGGTAATCTTTATAAAGCATTCTGTGCTACAATATCCCTTTTGGGGCTGGACTTGGGCAAACTGAAGAGAATGACAGGCAAAGCAATGCTGAAAAAGCCATATGCTACCCATCGGGGCAAATGACACACGTGGGGAAGGTAACTAAGGGCACCCCCAGACTTTCAGCTGGGCCAAAGGTATTGAGGATCAGCACCACCCACAAACGAATTTATCACTGCCGGAGCAGTAAATATTTAAGACACTTGGAATTCAGTTGTGCAAAAGGGAACAAGCTGCAGTCAGAAGAGGGAAACATTCCAGTGGGCCGTTTTACACTCATGCAGCCATCCAGCAGACCAAAGATTACAGGAATAAGCCTGCGATGCATGCACAAGTCCCTCTGCATTACACAATAATGACATTCTGAACGGAAATAAATGAAGCCCCTGCAGTGCTATTCTGTCAGCTTTTGAAAGTAAATAACTTGGCTTCTGACAAGACAGAGACATTTTTTTCTCCTCCTGCCACAGAGCATTAATTGAGCCATGCAGCCATGTAACATCCCAGCGAGAGGACTAATACGTGACAAGGGAAAAAGCTTAAGAAAGGAGGAGACACTCACTGAATACACGGGCTGCCTAACTTCTTCTCACCCCCAAATTTTCACACTGGCTTTGTTTCAACATCATCTTGCTCTCAGGGAGAACTTTTAACAGTCTTTTTGCCTCCCTTTATAATGCTGACTGAAACATTTCAAAGAAATACTTTAATTTTACACTGCCTTATGTAAAACAGTGCCATTATGAAACCATAAACTTGTATTTTAAAACTTATCTTTCCTTGTTTGTGAATTAAGCTGCCTGCCTGCCATCAACATCTGGAATTAACTATTTAATGCAGACAAGACTTACTGTCCACAGTAGAGATAATGAAGACAGCTATAAAAGAAGAGGATACGAGAAGCAAAACCAAAGAAACAGTCTCCAAAACTACACAATAATAATAATAAATGTTAGTTCCAGTCAGTAAGGAAGTGAGGCAAGGCATATTGTAAGTATATACACAAACATATATGAGATGATAGTACAAAATTTATGCAGTTACCAAAAAAAAAAAAGGCATATTCAGCATGTTAGGAAGAGCAAAAACTTTTGGTCCATTTTGATAGAAAGGGTTAAAAAAGGTTAAATTTAAAGATGGTCTAAGATGAAAGCACTTGCATTCTTATTCATGAGCATCTGAACACCTTAAGCATTTCAGTTCTGAAGTGCCACACGTTTTCTTTCCATATCTGGAGGAAAAAAGTAGAAATCAGTGACTCACTGTGAACAAAAAAATAATTCACCCAACGCTTCAGTTCTTACTACAGGATCTAATTTTGATTCTGCCTGTGTTCAACACAACGAGAAAGAGCAGGATCAAAACACCGCGAGCTCTCTCCACAGCTGGAGCCTGCTACAGTGCAAAAGACCAAAGGCCCAACTACAACTGCTCGGGCTACTATAGACATTAGATATGCTATTTTTTCTAATTAAATTCACCGGGCTGCTGCTCTGACAGAGGAGGAGGGGAAGCAGAACGTAAAAGAAGTCAATGGCGCTGCACCAGGCGGCTGGGAGGTAAATGAGCAATGCTAGCAAAGAAATGACAGGAGGTTCTCAGGAGAGCTCTTGCACTACACATCACACTTTAAAACTGATAAATCAATCGCACATACACCTTTAAAAGGCAGGAAAGCTTGAAGGATTCGGAGTGGGTGTGGACTTCTCCTTTCCACTAACATTATTCTAACTCCATAAAGCGAGGTGATAAATTCTACTGTCACAATTTCTATCACTTTCATTTATGCTACCCGTTCAAAGCTTGAAAAAAATATTTTAAGCAGAATTAATATTAACTTCATCGCAGTGTTTATTTACCAGCTCAGAAATACATACGCTGAAAACAAAAAAACTTCATAGTCTAGAATTGCATGTCTATGGTCAAAAAAAAATAAAAATCTATACAAACTGAAATATCTACTGACTGCCCTGAGAAAAAAAAACCTCTTTGCATAATCACCACCACACAGTTTCCTTGGCAAAAATACCACACATTATTTTTTTTCAGAAAAATAACCACCCATGTACACATTTAGCAAACAACAATGAAAAGGGACAACTTACAAATAGTTGCCAACAGAAAATCCAGCCATCACTTCTCATCTCAAGTGTATTAAAACGTTCAAAGAGCCCAATTATTAAAAAGAAAAAATCATCCTAAGCCAAAAATATTCACCTGCTTCTGCCACATAGAAGTTCCTTTGCAACTGCTCTTGCTCTTATATTCCAAAGCGGCAAGTAACCTTCTGAACTGATTCTTCTGGTTCCTTGAGGGGGCTTTGTGTTTGGTTTTCTGTTTTTTTCTGTTGGGTTCCCCTCTCTCCCCCTTCTAGATTTTCAAGAGGGGAGTACTTAACTAAAGCACCTCCTCTAGCTTTTGTAAGAGACTGACCTTGTTTGACAAGGCTGCAGTTAAACGCCCCAAACTAACTCTCGCTCACAATGAGAACTGCCACAGCACTTGATCTCTAAGCCACTTCTCATTAGCCTCTGGAAAACAGCAAAGCAGCTCTTGGGAGACAAAAGACATGTAAACATGCAAATGGCTCTTGAACCACAGGTGAAGCCTCAAAATCAGCCTGCGAGTTTATTGGCGAACACCAAACCATCTTATTTATCCCGATTAAGACAAACAGCGCATCAAGACATCGTTCCTGGAGTCCCATTAACAGTGGTTCTGGATGCAACAGCTACACTCCCACCTTCTGAGGTCCCTTCATTCATACACTGAAATTCCCTAAGAGTGCCACACTGCCCCCTTAGGTACAAACGCATCGGCAGGATCTCGTTTGCAGCTCCTTTTTCCTTTTACCAGGGTACCGTAATTCCTCTGACACCGTACAGGCTTTTACCCTCCCCATCGGAACAAACGCGCAGCGTGTTTCTCCTGGGGCAGCGAGGCTGGTGAAGTGAATCAGAAAGCCCTGCAAAGATTGCCTCCCCTCAGCCCATCGGCTGCTGGACAATTATTCCAGGCCCAGCTGTAAGCGAAACAGATGGCGAGTGAGCATTAGCACCGTGGACTTCTTTGCACTCAGGCAGTCATGAGCAGAGGTTCTATGTTCTCACACGAAAATTGCCACGAAATAGCAGACAGAGGGACAAAATTGTGCAAGGGCTCCAAGAGATGCTTAAAATTTTCACGAGCTGAAGTCAGATGAACTGATTTTACAGGAGAGCTACAGAGTGATCTCATGATGAAACAGCATCGTCATAAAACATCAGTTATTGAACCCAGCTAACATACCTGAACCTCTGCAGGCTGGCTGAAGCACTAAATGCAAAACCCAGATATTTAGAACTGTAACTGCAATGGTGGCATTCAGCAATTGACACGCTTGTGCTCTATAAAAAAGTTAAACTGTATCCAGGAATTGTTTGGATTGTTCATCCATTCCGATTCTTTACACAATTTTAGCACAAAAATAATCTGTTCTAATCCTTATTCCATTATTGACACTATTGGCTGCATCAATTGAAAATGCTACCAAATAAATGAATGCTGAATTAAGCCATGAAGAAAGAAAGTGATAAAAAGTCTTTCAGACTCCTATAAATCATCAGATCCAGAAGCATGACATAAGTAACTGAGCGGGGAATTCAGCTTTTCTCCATAGTCATAATGCTTAAGGCCCAAATAAAATTACACTAATTTACCATGTAAGCAGTAATAGAATAGCTGGGGTAGAGATGGCGGGGTTGTTGGTTTTTGCTTTGTTTTCATGGTGGATTCTTTTCATCATTGATATGAGAGCTGTACCATGAACTACTTTGTTAAAGACAGAAAAGGTTGATATTGAAGTTTCAGTTCAATTGTTTTCGATCTGTGAATGTCCACTATGAGCAATTGCTCCATTTAAGAGGAATTACCCTTTGTACAAACTACTTCACTATTTAAAACAAAGCACATCTATCATCATTAAACAGAAAAAAAAGTTACCAATTTTAAAATAATGACAGCAGCACTGTACACTATGACATGGAGTATTATGGGATGCTTCAAAACAACAGTTCACTTTGTTACTTCGCCCAGAAAATACTAACCAAGTGACCTTATGTCCAGGAAAACACGTATCATGGGAGAACACCAATTAACAGAACTAAGCCTCCACCGATGTAAGCTAAAATCCCAATTTACAAGCGGTCAACATCGTGCTGCAAAAATTTTTCACGCCAACATTTGATGTCAGCTTGCAGTCAGAAATTTGTTGCATTGATGTGTCATATTAAGGAAAAGAAGAGAAAATAGATGCATTCAGCTGTTTCTAACACCATAAAATATTACCAAGTGACAGGGTGCACTACAGATCCAAGTTCCCTTTTCCTGTCTCTTTAAATATTGACACTGGGGACAATTCAGACCCAAAGGCACCTCCAACTCTTCCCAGTTTGCCCTGTCCTTATAATGACGCAGTGAAACCTTCCAACTCCAAGCCATACATTCTCCTGTTCATTGCTGCCACCAATACACCCATTTCTGTTTTAATGCTGTTTGAAAACTCACTCTGGCTTTTTGTAGTTACAAGCATCTTATAAAGAGAACGTGCAAATCATTTCAGACCATTTTGAATAGCTTAACTAACTCAGAAAGCATTCCTCAGTGTTTGGTGGCTTTTTAAAGACAGTATCTTATTGACAGTTAATCTATAATATGACCTAGGCCTCCGTTCTTTATTTATTGTCAACAGCTAAACTCAAAATGTTTTAAGGTAAAGCCAACTGTATGCACAAACTGTTTAAAAAAAAAAATAATTCAGTTGCAAACTTAGCTCTTAAAACATTATATACGTGTGTAAACTGGAAGGTATCGGAGGAAATCCTGAAGTTTCTAACCCTAGGAAAAAGTGGAGCGCTCCTGTGGCACACAGTGCAAAATTTATCCATTCATCCGAAACCAACTGCCCAACAACGGTACTTCCGTAGGTAAATCATGGCCAATTTTAAATGACTACCAAAACACAGATTTCCCCAAATGACTAATACAGCTCCACAGAAAACCTCGTGGCTGTGAGGATAAATAAATATTTGCTGACAGAAAGACTGGCTTGCCCATCTTGAGAAGAACGTAATGCCTTGTACAGTCTTACGGCAAAGGCATATATCCAATCATAAACTGACACAGGACAGAACATTGGTGTATTTAGCAGATCCACACAAAAATAATTCTGTTCATTCGTTCTAAAGAGGTGGTAAAGCTGAAAAACTGAGAGAGCGCTCAGTTGTAATACTGATGTCTGAGTTCATTTTAATTGAGGAGCAAGTGAGCAGACATATCCAAAGTGCAATCTTTAGAGGGAAAAAAAATACTTTATATCTTCACATAATGTCTGTGTGCTGCTGGTAACAGGTTCCACAGGCAGGGGGGATTCACCACTTAGTGCGTTGCCACATAAAGCTTTTAGGTTACCTGTATTTAAGATCGATAGACAACTTGATAGACTGAGAAAACATTAAAAAAAAAAAAAAAACACAACAAAAAACCCAAATCAAAAAACACTTCTTATCCTTTACTGTTTAAAACCAGAACCACGTTACGTTAGCTTTGCAGGTAATGTCCACTCAGTCCTATGTGCCTGAATAATTCTGAGAAAAGTAACACTGCTTCTAAAGAAATGCTTAACCCAATACATAAAATAAGAGAATATATGTGAATTAAGAAGATGATTATCTGACTCTCTAGGAATTCAGAATAACTAAAACACCAGCCCAGCAACCAAAAGAAGCAACAAGCACAGAATTTTGAACCTGCCACAATTTCCAGCACAGATTTAAAAGACTTTTTAACCAATTATATAATTGTGATTAGCAGAGGCAGAATTATTCTAAACTGACAATAGGATTAAGGAGATGAGAAAGCAAACACTTTTAAAAAGAAAAAAATACTTTCAGTGTGGCAGTTAATCCACTTAAAGAGTTAAAAATGATCCGCTGGATAGAGCGCTTTGTAAAGTGCATTAGCAACCACTTCTCCTCTTTGCCCGGAATGGCAGAGATGCAACTGTCTTCCCTGCTTTCAAGTGTTCATTCCACTTGCACGGCTTCTCCCACCTCAGAGCAGTGCCACGCTGGAGCTGTGTTTGCATAATGATGCTGCAATAGCTCACCGAGGAAGGTTATTACAGCACCCAAGCAGCCCCATGGCAGCCCTGAGCAGCTCCTTGGGTGGCCATGGTGACCTCTCACCTGACTTCCCATTTTGCCTTTCAAAAGCTCTATCTTTAACATACGAATTGTTGTTTGACAAACTCAGAACAACAAATCCAACCAAACACAGGAGTATGTTTTGTGTATAACCACCAAGTGCACAAGTCACAGTGGATCATTAAAGCAGATCCAGAAACGCCATTTCCAAAACATATCCAGAAGACAGAACTACCAAGAACACACATTTTAAAAATGACATGCAAATTTTTAACTTTAAATTCAAATACATCATATTTATCTGATGCAAACTTTAATTGCAGACATATGAATCCCTCCCACACACATGTATAATGTAGGGTGGATGCAAGAATCTTTTATTATGCACTCCCATGCTCTAAGTCAGAAATGGTTTATACTAGACTAAACGAGAAAAAATAGCTACACAAGGGCTTATAACCTGAAAATGTTGGAGTTTTGTTCTTTCAGCAGTAATATAAAACACACGCTCTGAAAGAAAAATAAGCTTTAAATCTATTTTATCTGATCTTTAGGGGAAAAAAGAAATACCGTAAAACATCTCTCAGACATTTGTAAATAGAGAAATAAAGTTAGAGACTGTTTCAAGGAAGTCAATATGCACATAAACTGTTGTAGGGCAAGTTGGAAGAAATGTCCCTATTTGTTACAGGAGGCAGAAGAATTTTTTTTCCCCCTCAAGTTTCAAGAGAAGTAACAGAATAAACAGGATTAGTCGTTTTTGCATGATAACATATTTCTGTCTTGGCTCTACACACTTACTAGATGACTCTGTAATGGTGGACTCAGCTATAAAATAAAGAAGTAGAACACAAAGATGATTCAAAAATGCTAGTTTAAAAATAATCTGCTGTTAACCAGTTATTTCACATAGAAAAGAGAGGGTACCAAATATTAAATAATTGGGGGGGGGGAGAAATACTTAAAGATTCTATAATCAAAAATGGAATTAAATTTAAAAAAATAAATAAAAATGAACTGGAAATTGATATTGTTTTGCTGGTACCCAAACATTTTTTTAAACCCAGTCCAACGTACTTCAGTGACAGAAGTATTAATTCTGCACAGATACAGCTTTATAAATAATTTTTCTTTTTCTTTTTTTTTTCCCCTCTGAACTAACCATCAGCTTGGTTTTAATCAGCAGCACGTTTCAACACAGACTTAAAATTCCTGGCTTCAAAGAAGGCTTAAACAAAATTGCCATTGGGCACATTTACATTAGAAGTATAATTTATGCCTGCAAGTGAATAAAGAGCAGTCCTTTATGGCTGAAACTCTGCTACAGTATCCACGAGAAACGCAGTCAAAGTACTCTGTTAAAAATCTATAAGCAGCAGCGACAGAGACGTGGCAAAAATAAAGAGAAATAAATAAAACCCAAACCCCAAGCAAAGCCCACAAACGCACGCAAAGGCTCGATGCTCCGCTAAGATGTATTTTCTACTCACTCTCACATTCTTAAGTGCAGGCAAAACATTCGCTCCACACAGTGGGAGACATTTATACAGTCTATTCACAGAGAAAATATCTCCCCGTTGCAAATCCCCCAAACGGCGCTGACAACGCAGGCACACGGCAAAGGCAAAAGTTAAGCAAACTTACCTGCTGTAAGTACATAAAAGTCAAGGCACAGGAGAGCTGGGGACACATGCCCACGTTCGGCAGTGCCACGCAGGTCGCACCCGTAAGGGGATGCTGCATGGTGTTGCTCTGAAGTCTACGTAGAACAAGTGAGGGGGCTTGCATGCAAGCACGTTTGCCCTATCTTGTCACTACCTTTCTTTCTTTTTTTCTTTTTTTTCTTCTTCTTCTGATTATTTAAATAAGAAACGGTGTTTCTCGCCTGCCTTCTCCTCCCCAGCGCTAAGCCCCTACATTCATTCGTCAGCTAAGGCAACTTGGTAGATTTAAACTAGGAATTTCTAACAGAGAGGAAAAAAAGAAGACACAGCCTGCAGCCTATTGATGAGCAAATGGAACTTCCTCAATGACAGAGAGAGCTGAAGCTTGTCTCACAACAGTAGCTGCTGACTAGGAGAGAGAGAGAGACTCAGCGAGGCTCAGTCGGCTGGTGCTGATGCTGCACAGCTTCTCATTTGTCAAATGGGTCCTAGGGCAGGGTCTTTACCACTCACCAAAATTCAAATACTGCATTTTAAAAATCCCTGGAGAGGATGGGGAAGGAGAGAAAGTGAGCGTGCTGCATCACAGGCATCCATGAGATCTGGGCAATTAGTGGCATTGCCCAGCTGGGACTGAACGCCTGTTATGATTCTGCACGCACACAGACACACTCACACACTTCTTTTTTTTTCCCCTCCCAGGACTCACACCTGACATAAAAAGGGCTTTCCCCTTCTAAGAACAAAAGTATGAAGCACAAAGTAGGAAAGGGAAACAATCTTGGCTAGTCAAGAGGATTCCAGCAAATATACAGTGCTATCAGCAAACGAGCTTTTTAAAAATCCAAATTAATTTGATACCTACATTTCACTACCTAGTTTGCCAGAGAAGCCTATAAAGGCATCACAGCGAAACTGTGCAAGAGCTGTGCAACCACTGCAGCAGAGACACTGGGAATGAAACACAATTCTATGGCACACTGGGTCTGCTTGACTGGGGGAGGGGAGCAGGCTTGGATAAAGACTCTATCTTAAAATTGGTCTAAAGCCCATCTCGTCTAAAATTACAAATTTATTTGACAGCTAGTCAATCTATTATCAAGGACTGCCCTATCAGGTTACATGGAAAAATTACATTTGCAATTTTCAGAATTTAATGTTTACTTTTTACTTTGAGTATGGTACCTCAAATTAGTATTCCACTCTTGCCAGCTTCCCCCCTCCCCGTTTATTTTATGGAGTAATAATTATTCATTAGTAGATCTAGTTAGTCTTTATGTAATAAAGTAGGATGTGACCTGCAAATCAAATAATTTATATTACAGCTTGTCCTTGAGGTCCTATATTATAGGTCTTTTTTTTTTTAATATTAGATACAACTCAAGTATAACAGAAGATACTACTATTTTTAATTAGAATTTGACAAATGAATTAAATATTAATTCTTTAGGAAAGACAGTCAAACCTCAAAGCACCACCTGAGGTTTTGAAGGGGTTCCTTTTCAAGGGACTCTGCAGAAGATTTTAAAATCACCTATTTTATAGGCTAATTCCCACAAAAACACATCTTAGTCCAAGAGTTTAAGGTTAATAACAACAAACCAATAAACCACATACAAGAAAAGCCTATTTCATCAACTGGCTCGATATAAAACCTACCCTTAAAAACAAATAATAGCCCCCGCTTAACTGGAAACAGAATCAAAACATGCCACTGCAACTGTATTCAAGAAAAACTGCTTTCCCATTGTACATGTGCACACACATACCTGCACCCACACAAACCTCAGAGACTCATTTACATCCACTCAGTCTTCTTCATGCAAAACTGAACACTTTCCAGCAGAACCACTTATTACGTAATTTTTTTTCTCGAAAGCAGTCAATGCAAGGAAACCAAGGTATTCAGAACCCCAATAATCAACACCAAAACAATCATGCACAAACTTACAATACAGGCATTGGGTTTGGCTTAGGAAACATCCATGTTTTTGCAGTTTATCACAGACTCATCTACTAGAACAGCCCAGATGACTTACGGACAAAAACACCCACCACCAAAAACCCCGAAACCACCAACCAAAGAACCTCACATGCCACAGAACAAGAGTCAGGGAGGAGGAGAAATGAACCCTCTCTGTGCCCTTTCTCCTTTTTTCATTCTTTCTCTCTGCCTTAAGCAGTCTCCTGTTCTGACAGGAGTATGTCATGCCTTTCTTCATTCCCTTTTTTCCTCCCCCCTTAGCACAGAAAGGCTGTTATTCTGCAAATGCCCTAAACTGAGAGAAGTTTCCCTTCAGTTCATTTTCGGATGAAATACCATAAATAATACATGGTACTCGAATAAGACCTTATCAGAATGTTTAATGAAAAACAAATACATTATGTAAGGAGTCAAATAACCAACTCGTTGCACATCATGTCAAAATCAAAGGCAGCATGCTTCCTAGCCAAACAGTTTGGAACTATATAAGTCTATCCAATTTCCCAAAGTGAAGTTCTGGAACATGATGTTGGTCAAGCAAAGCTTCTTCTGTCTATTGCACTATTTAACAGATAAAAGGACAGCCATAAAACAGATTAAAAGCAGTGTGTTGAACTACTACTTCAAGAAAATTTAGCAGTGTAGATGGAGCTAATAGTAATTGTGAAAGTAAATTTCTCATTGGCCTTTTATCCTTCATTTTCACACAATTCAATGTCAGAAAAACATGACCCACAAATACTATGGATCCCTTACATTTACATATTCGTGTTATTAAAACAAGAATATCAATGTTTTCACTATCCAAATCATCTATACACAGAGAAACCATAAACATACATAATTCTGGAGCGTAAGAGACCTAAAAAAGGAACACAATTCTTTAGCCTGATATAAGCTCCTTCAAGGGATGCAGGGGAAAGTCATTACCAATTTTCATCCTTTCCAAGGATAACTTGTCATTATGTCTAAGAAGAAAAGAGGTAACAAAATGTGTTTTATTTTTATAAATATAAAATCAATGTCTCTTCTTTCAAGCCATTTCCTTGTTTGTACACACTCTGGTACCTAACCCAGCCCATTAATCACAACCACATTCCAAGGTATGGCTATATATACTGGAAGTACCACCACAGATCTGTCCAGGGCACATGAATGACTGTACCCAACCTGACCTTCCCTCCGGGGGCACGGTGACAGGCTCACTGGAACAACTGCTATGCCACTTCACCCAGCATCATCTACCCCGTCAGTATCTCATCTGCAAATTGTTAACAGCTTGGTTTTCCCCTTGTCCTACAACCATCTGTGTGTGCAAAGGCAAAGCCCATGCCACCTACAGCACAGGACATCTCGCAGTTGCCTCAGTGCTGCCCTGTTGGCCCAAAAACTGAACTCACCCCACACTCAGCTGCTGGTATTGCCAAGCATGTTTCAATTAACAAAGACAAACGTTTTCCAAATCAAAAAGAGGCTACCCATCTACACGGTCCAAAACATCCTCTGGGGGAGTTCAGTTACCACTGTTCTAGGAAATAAAACCTTCTTCCACGCCAATAACGGGTCCATCTGAGGTGCAACGTCTACTATATCACCAGGAGAAGCAACTCTCCGTCTCCCAGCCTGTTTGGGTTGCCCGTGCCATGGATTATGGCACAGATCTTGCACTCTTCCCCACACCCAATGAGAATGCTATTTAAGAAACACCAACAGCAAAGTTTTGTTCAATCTATAACATGCAAAAAGAAACATGAAATCAAAGAAGCTCAAACAAAGCAAAAAGAACCAACAGCATTTCTCAGCACAGCTGATGTACAAATCCAAACCCCCCTTCATTTACAATGCACTTGTTTACTTAGTATAACGCGCTCCATTTAAAATCAACCCCTCAGTTTGTTGTGATCTGGTAGTCAGCTTCCACTTCTCAAAACTTAAACTCAAACTTTGCATTTCCAAACCTTTGACCTAGAGGTTAACCTTTAGAACTACCACAGCAGACTGTCTCATCAGTCAAATCCTTGCCATGAAGTAGAAGATCTGAAACATCACCTGCAAGACCATGCACCCTTTTACACTTCAGACTTGTCTCAGAAACTTGTTAGTGTGGAGACTGAGTGCTACAGTACTAACACTCTGTGCCTTCTGTATGTGCCTACAGACGTCTAGCATTGAAAGAGAAATAAACCATGACTGCATATTAAATTAACCATGTGACAAATGCATTTTGTTCTCAACTTTATGAAGTGGCTGATGCACAAATACAATTCAGGCAAGTGGTGCAGCATCTCACAGTAGTGCAGTCCTTTCTCTAAACTATCCTTATCTAACACCACATGAAAAAAGAGCTCCCAGGACTTCAAAGCAGGAAAAGAAGCACATTATAAGTTTAAAAATAGACTACACCAGTAACATATTTTGATAAATTACTATCAATTATCAGTATCTCTGCCTTTATTTCACACAGTATTCTATTTTCTGTATATGTATTTTTTTTAACTAAAAAGGGAAAATATCACAGATGCTTTTAATTAATTTGTTTGCTCCAAAAGATTAAATAAAAGGGTTTCCCCTCTATTCTGGTAAATTAATAGGCAACATCTCATCCTTCCAGTGATGCTTTCTTCTCATGGATACCCCTACTTGCAATATAAGGTTTCTGTGGAGACTGCTCTCCTTCCATAGGTCTTTGCACAAAGATCGACATCACAGAGGCTCTGCTTACCTGAGGCAAGTAAGAACCACTAATTTTCTGCTTCTAAGCACGGTGTTTCATCCATTGGCTTCTCCAGTGTTTCATACCCAAGCTCTACAAAGCCTCAGTAGCACACTTAACCTCTTCAGCACCACTCACCACGCATTTCCCAATGGTTTAAACTAACTCCATGGACTTTTCACAACAGAAGACGTCAAGAGCCCTTATTCCCACCCACGTGCTGGGGAGGGGGGGAAGGCAACAAAATAAATAAAACCTTGAGCCTTTCGAGAGTTGGAGCCACTTCGGAACAGAACGTTCCTTGGCAGGTGGCATTTCCCTGGATGCGTTTGGGGACATCCTGCGGGAAGGCGGGGGGAGGAATGGGAAGGAGTCCTAAGCAAGGGGATGGTGGCTCTCTTTAGTGCGGGTTCACACGGCGCGTCTCGGACCAGCCCCGTGTTGGTGGCGCTTCCCCCGTTCCCGATCCCATTGCCATTCCCGATCCCATCGCCATTCCCGGCCCCGCTCCGCCGTTCCGGGCGCTCCATCTAGCGGAGACGCGGCTCATTCCAGCCGCTCCGGCCGTGCCCGACCCGCACCGCCGCTCCCGGACTTCCCAAAGGGAACACACACCTATTTCCCCAGGACACACCCGTGTCCCCAGAGTGTCCCCCGAGCCCCTGCTGCAGCCGGCTCCAAAGCGCCTGCAGTGCCCTGGGGATGGCCATCGCCACTCCGCAGCTCCGGGTGCTCCCGGCCGCTTGTGATGGATGATGCTCTGTTGGCACCGAGACTCGGGGGCCAGAGGTGGGAAAGGCAGCAGGAGCTCTGGGAAAGGACTCCTCACCCGCTGGCACCAGCGCCAGGGCAAAGGAAGCCGCACGGAAACCAGCGGCTCCCGTTTGGGGAAGTTTGGGATGATGTGCAATTACACTGGGAGGAAAAAAGTGTAAATTAACAAAGCAGCTTTATCTAAACTGTTACCTCGAGAGTGGAGAGTCGGGAAGCAGGGAAATAGGAGCAAGAGGGTAACATGGAAATCGGTGCAGCAAAACCCTCTGTCAGTGCCCCTGCCACCTCACTTAGCACAAAGGTAGCAGGGACACTTTATTTCTGTCCCAGAGGCTCAGGGTGCTCACACCCACCAGGCACTGCTGTCACAACAACAAAGAAACTGGTTCCAACAGGCATGTGTAGAGATTCCTCAGGTCTGACACACTGGTACAGGCCTGCATCACAAAAGAACCCCTTTGGCACAAGTGTCCAGTTATAAACATTATCATTTAGGTTATTCTTTATATTGCAATGCTAGCAAGAAGATAAGTGTGTCACATGTAGTGTTCTCCTACAAGGTTTTTCCAGAATTCCAGCTGAGAAGACACTACAGTCCTGACCCTTAGAAAATAAACTCCGAGTTACAATACTTTAAAAAATCCTGACTTTTAAGATCTAGGAAATCAGTGACTATTAATCACAGAAAGCTGTGCTCACCCTGTTAAGCAGCTTACAGCTTCAGTCTGTGGGATGGGAGGACTCCAAACCACTCAGGAAAAAGAGAAGTCAACAGTTGGACCCGAAGGGATGACACCTATCTTTGCCTGGGGCCACTTGGGGCTGTTTGTCAAGTATGAAGGATAAAGAATATTTGAATAGTAAAGACATACTACTTAGGTTTCACTCAGATTTGTTATTATACCAAATTTTCCTACTTTACAGAGACACAAGTCACTCGCAGTACTACAACCTCTATTTTGTTCATAAGGAATACAATTAAACTAGAATATTCACACAAATTCATTAATCCATACACATTTCCCCCTCTTTTTTTTTTCCTCCTTAATTTCCACCACCACATCTCTTATTTTGCTGCTGCTGCTGTGAAAGCACAAGGAAATAATTTAACTTGAAAGGGGCAAAATAAGCAGCAGGAGCAAATGAATTTAGTGCTTGTTTTCATATGACAGCAATAAAAGTTAAAAAAGCCAAAATATCACTAAATGTAATTATAAGAATACATAGTAGGGCAGCATAAACATATCTTGCTGAAGAAGGTTTTTATGAAATATTATTAATCTCTTAAAAATTAAAAGAATGTCAAATCTCAGAAGGGAAATAAATGGTAGATTAATTATGCTATTATGTAAAGGTTGCATCTTTTCTCTGTAGGAATTAAATTAACTGGACATGAGCACAGTTTCCTTCTACAATGAAACCACTGCTCCTGTTATTATTCTGTCTGCAGCTGGCTATCTCTCATATATTCTGCCTGAATCTACATCCACCATACGTAGTTCTCAGTGCAGCAGCTCAGTTTAACGTATAACAGCTAAATATTAACATGCTCACGGGTTGAGCCACGAAATCCTCCATTACCTGCAGAAGAATCCCCAAGTCTCCAGTGCCCCTGTCCCTGGCACAGCCTGCCCACTCCCCAGAGGATTTGATCCCTGCAGTGCAATGGACACCTCCAAAATACCAGTCCAGAAAAAGACATCCGATGCCATGACCCAATCCCACTCCTGTGCCGGACTCCAAGAGAAGAGTTAGTTGGTTTGGTTTGTAGTTCTCTTTATTTTACCTTAAGAATGTTGCCTTTCTGTGACCCTTGCGGAATGACGTGCTTTGGCACAGAGAGAGTTTTGCAAACAAAGCTGCCTATACAGGCCTGCTCAATGGGTTTGAAGTAGGGACACAAGTCCTGGGTGAGAAAAACCAGTTTCACGTACAGACTCAATATTGTGTCCATTCATTTTATTCCAGTTTGCTCCATCTGCTGATTTTAAAAAGAAGCAGTTGCCTTTTCCCGACTGTATTTCCCCCTGACTCCTCCAAGGATCCTGTCCTTTCCATACCACATCATTTTTTAGTGGAAACTCTACCAGGACTGTTCATGAGCATCAGCTCCCTCCACCTCTTCACACTCTAATTGCTGGTATTTTATCTTTTCCTACTTCAGTTGATAAGGTGTCACATTTAACACCTCTGAGCCTTCCTTTTCTTCAGCTAATAACAAGAGTCTCAAAATTTGTCTACAACATTTTCTACAAGCTGTTTGCTTTCATCAACACTAATCAACTCTCCCTTGTTATAGTTCCCATATTTGCTTTTCCTTCCATACAAAAATTCTGATTCTTACAATCCATTCACTTGCATGTACTTTGAAGGGGGAAAAAAATCTGCAAAATTCTCTTGGAAATGTTTTTATGCACATAAATAACACTGACTAATTGCTCTTCCTGAATTATATTAGCCTGTTGAAACTAGTTCCACAGCTCAGACACTGTGGGTGTATCTGTTCCTTTAAAATTTACAATTTGATCATGAAATTTAAAGTAACAAAGATAAAATTTAGAAACATCTCATTTTTAACACTAATTAAAAAAAATCACAAGCATTTGAATTAAAGAAACTGCCACAGGAAACTGAAACTGAATTAGTCTTAAAATTAAACTTATTTTTAGTGTATCTGTATTGGCTTTCCAGTTTCTAACCTGTTTTTTATGGAGCACCTCCAAAGGCTCTCAGATTAAAATATAAATCTGAAAGACACAAACCAAAGAGGTTTGGGTTTGTCTTAATTCTGACTATACAAAAATTGAAAACGTATCCCCTCATAGCTCTAATATTTTGTGAGAAAAGTACACCTTGCTTTTCCATATCTCAATACAATATACACCCAGCATGATGTACATTAATAAAAATATAATTATATTTTCATTAAAACCACATAGAATGATACCAGAAACTCAGAAAAAACTCCAAACCAACAACAAAACCACAGGAAAAAGACCTAAAAGGGGATCATAAACAACTGCTTTTATTTGAACACCGTCCTTTTTGCAAACCTGGATGACACATGAAATTCTTTGGCTACTCCAAAGCTCCCAGAGTTAGAGAACATCTGTGAGGTCAGATAACACAGTTACAGAGTGCCTAGCCATCATTTCCTAACTGCATTCTCCAACACAACGTGAACTCACACAATCCTTGTCTTGGGGCTTCTGGTGCTTCCTGCAAGTGTCCAATTGCTCCTACACCTAGAGGAGCCCTTTTGTCCTAACTTACATCTCCAACCCAGCTTTTCCAGCTTCACCCACCACCCCCAACTTCTCTTCTATGAAAGGTCTCTACTTGGGCAATCCAAGAGCACAAAATGAGCAGAAACATTACTGATGTTAGACCAAAGAGCTACATTAAAGCCAGCATGGAGAAAGATGTGCCTTCTTCTTCACACACAGCATGGACCTGTTTCCATAAGGACTCAGAGACTATGTGATCTCCAAAACACAGGCTAATTTCTGCCCAAACACGGCAGAAAAAATAAATCAAGTAGATAAACTTATCATTTAGCAAACACTGTATTTAAATTAAGGGACAGAGAACCGAAAATCACACAGAGTAACACATTTTTTAGTGGCCAGTCAAAGCACCACAAAGCCAAGACTTGACACATAAGTTACTTTTCCTTTAAGTTCTGCTACTATATCCATAAAGCACACACATCAAATAAAAAGCACCACCCTGAATATCTTGTGCGTTACTACAGGGACAAAGTTAACACTTAGAACGAAGTAAATTGAAACTGAAAAATATCACACATTCACAGACCTGTTCTTCCTCGTAGCCCAACGCAGCCTGGTGCAAGTTCTAAGGCTTCCCAAGCTTGGCAGCAGCTGTGGGAACGACCTTCTGGATTGTTCTGCCTGTTGGTACCGTTGCCCTCCTCCCCAGCACAGGTGCAGCTCGGGCTGAAGATTGCTGTGCTGCAGGAGGCTCATTGGGATCACCTGGGAACGGCAGCCAGGCCACCTAACAACCATCAGGTGCAATCACCAGGTCTGAGTCTACACCAGCCTGGTGACCCCCATCTCATTAAGGAGTTTATTGAAATCACCTGAATTTAATTTCTAACGCCACAGCCCTCAATGTGCCCCAAACCCCCTCCTGCTCCAGAGACAATCTCAGCCCTCATTAAGATGTAGCACCTGTTTTACCGTCTCAGCTCCATTATGTGCATTAGAGATGCAGCTTTAGTATTGGGAGCTGGAATTTTTACTAGAAGCCAAGGTTATTGCTACCAAAGTTACATTGCCTCAGCTTGGTAAGAAACGTTGCTGGGGTGTAATATCTTACAGAGCAACAAAAAGTTAAGATATCAAATAGTGGAAGTGCCTTAAGTGGAATACAGGATAGTTAAGAACAAAATTAGATGCAAGGACTCACTAGTAATGTCCAGACACGGCAACTTCGGGATCTGACAGATAAACAAACAACAGAAAAACAAAACTAAACCCAGCAGCTAGACTGCAAATCATAGTCAAATATCTGTAGTATCGTTCCATCCATCCCCCATTAACTGTGAGCCGAACTCACTAAACTATGGAATGCAGTCCCACACTCTCTGAACACGAAACACCTGCAGTGCTGCAGACAAATGAGCAGCAACATTTTTCTCAAGGATTTAGTGATCCATTTCTAGGTAAAATACATGAAAAACTCTAATTTTATTAGTTTCCACAATAAAATATCACTAAAAGAAGGGCAATGTTAGGGCTGGATAATCATTTACACGTGATACATGCCATTGATCCTCAAAAATATGTCTTGACACAAAGTTAAGGTGTGCTTTGAGGTACTCATCATTCCTACTGAAATATTCCAGACCCTCTTGCTGAAAAGCCAACACGATTTTCAAGACTGAAATAATATGGGAAGAAACATTTGAAACAAGCAAACTTTAACAATGTTATTTATCTAAATCTTGCCAAAATAATTCAATTCCCACAAAATACTTCATCAAGGAGCTAGACTTGCTGCATAATTCATCAGCCTTTTTAATCCTGTCGATGAATATCAGGTTCTCTACTGAAATGCTTTTAAAGAATGCTTAGGAAAAATCATTATTATATAGGGCTTTATGAAATGTATTAGTAACAGATAAAACAATAAGGCAAAACCCAGCCTATGGCTTCTGTAATGGCAAATGATATTCGTATAAAGAAAACTTACACCCCTGAAATCATAAACAAACTGCAAATGCCAATACTTTACATGGAAAACTGATCTGAGTTAATAGGTTCTCCCTAGCATTTACCGTCATGGAAAAATACTACATGCAGAGAAATATTTGCTCAACTCTGAGGTTGCTCCAGATCTCATTTACTGTCAAGCTAAAAGCAAAAAATGTATTACCAAAATGTGGCTGTACCCAAAGGATTATCCCTAATTATTGGAGAAGCTTTTATTTTTTATTCTTTTGACTTTTGTCATATTTACCCACCCCTGAACCATTTTTTTATACCAACACTGACAAAAGTAAATTGCATAAATTACTAAGCATGTGAACTCAGTAACAAAGCCTACAAACCACCAGAACTTTGTGGAATGGGAACCTCCTGAGTATTTCAGTCCATACATCTTTCCCACACACACCTCCACCTTCCCTCAGTCACCTGAGAATACGTAGAGGCAAAGTAACATGGTTATGTCCCACTGGAACGACTGAATCACAAAACAAGAAATCTTTTGAGTCTCCATTTTCATTCATTCTTTTTTGTTCTCTGCTCTGCCCAAACCAGAGTTGTGTGTCCCCTGCAATGCTGCAGTGTGAGCAGGAGGGAACCAGAGAGACCAGGCTCTCCCGTGCCCCAGTGCGCTGCTCCCAACTGGCCCCAAGGCAGGGGGGACCAGAACCTGCACCCGTGCCCTGATCTCTACCAGGGTGGCAGAGTTGCTCAGAAGAGCCAAAATCATGGCATTTTAACAATTAACTTCTCAAAAGCATTTAATAATTGCTAGTGAAATTTGAGCAGGTATTCAGATTGATTTTTAAGGGCCCAAAGTCACAATCATGAAAAAAGCCTCGTGTTTCTCTGGCTAGCTATCAAACACTGCCAGAATCTGTTAAGACTTCTTCTCTTTTTTTTGTATTTCATGAAAAATAACTGTACAATGTATTTAATTTCATGGTTTTTGAGAATATATGCGTAAAGTCAATAGCATAAAGTCAGGTATTTAATTCCAAAAACTTTATCAAGTTACGCTTGAGGATGACTTTCACATTTCTGGACACAATCTAATCAAGTGTTGCAAATCCCTCCCTATTTGATGGGTGTGAAAAAGAGACAGCTCCCCTCTGTCCACCTATGGGTCCCAAGGGCTGATGCCTCTCAACTTGCCCCCCTGCCCATGTTTATCAGACCTCACTTGTGTCCAAATGAGCAGTGGATTTCACGAGGGTCACTTGGTTCTGAAAGTCAGAAGAACCGTTCACTCATAAGGTTCTCCTGCTCATCCATCACACATAAACTGAAGAAAATAACATTAAAAAAGACATCAGCTGTCTTTGCAGCAAGAGATTTTTGGCGCAACAGGCAATAAATCATCACAGCTGGGCAACCAAAGGTGATTCCTCAGAGGTAAAGGTATGACATAAGGCTGGTAGACCTGTGGTCGTAGACACGAAGCAACATGAACTAGGCCAAATATTGGCAGGTCTCGGGCACCAAAACCCAGGTAATTCGTGGTATATTCCTTTTGTGACACCCCTGGGCAGGTGCCCTTCACCCGCAATCCAGCAGCCTCGTGTCCATTTGTGGATAAAGGTACACTCTCACGCTCCACATCCCTCTGGGTATGTGTCCTGTGCCAGTACAAACAGCACCCAGTGAACACAAGAAGTTCAGAATGTTGTGCCAAAAGAAGAGCAGAGTACGAACTGAATGTTTCCTGAGTCGAGAGTCCTTAGCTACAGAATTTATAAAGCTGAATGAGCATTAATGCTTGTTTGGATGGGTTTTGTTTTTTACTATTAGTTGAACATTTGTGCTTCAGTTTTCATTTCACTAGAACGGTTTTTGGTTTTGTTTGTGGTTTTTGTTTTGCTTCAGAACTGTTCTTTTTTTTGTCTGTTTCTTTTTTGTTAAGGAGAAAACATTAATGGTTGTTTCCCTTAAGATATTTCTGTATTTTCCTCTATTAAAATAAAATAAATATCTATATAGGTATTTATGTAATCTTATTGTAGTTCAGAACAGAGATAAGGTATTCAAACTGTATTCCTAATCTACAAACCCCGATATTTAGCCTGGACTGAAATAACTAATCTGTAGAGCAACTCTGAGTTCAGATTACCTAACTAACCTCAAATGTACAGATGACACATTATCTATGTAATTATGAAGCAAATACCGAGGAACTGAGACAAAATCCATGGAAAATGGCTGCCCTGACAGAGAATTCCCAGCTGGACAATATATTCGTTTTCCTTCTTAAACAAATACTGCCTCTCACTGGGAGAGCCGAAAAGGAAAGCTGTTTGGTGACAAAGATCCCTGTTTTGGCAGTGTCCATCGTCTCTGCCTGCACAGATCACACTGATTACCAGGGCTCAGGTTGCTCCACACTTTAATGTGTTGATGGCTCTTTGTCCTTTTCCTCCCTGGGCAAGATGAAGAACGCTCTGAATTTTTTTTCATTATTAATAATGAATGCCTTTCTTATTGACAGTCCTTGCTGCCGAGTGAGAAGGCCTGAACTTGAATCTTTCTGCTCATGTGGAAACCAACCCAAAAGATCATGTAAGAGAAGCATAATACCCAGTCTCCAGTCTTAGTTGTTATATTCCTTTTAGGGCTTTTCTTTTTCAAAATATCTCAGTATATTTTATCCAACATACATTTGGTGCCACGACAGACCAAGAAAAATTCAAATGCTCAACTCCTGAACCTTACCCATAATTTTTATGTAGCTTTATTATTAAATAATAGCTACGTAACTCACTCAAAGTAAGTTTACAAACACAAGTTTGCTACTGCAGTGAGGAAGTGCAATGCAGGAAATAATGAGCTTTAGTGGGGGATGAACATTGTAATTTACTGTTGACTTTACCTGTTTTTATTGTAAACTTGATAATATCATTTAAATAGTTGTGAGATACCATCTGAAAAATAAAAACCACAAATGCACTTAATATAATTTACTGATCTCAAATAATCAAAGACTTGATCGGTTTAGTGCCCCCCCCCCAAAAAAAAGCTGATCTGCAGTCTGAAAACCTTCTTCAGTGGAGGTTTAAAAAATGCAATTGCACAAACACAGAGGGTTTCACACCTGCTGCAATGGAGACAGTTGTAGCTGGGACTGCAGGGAGATGAGGTCAGTGACAGGAAGGAAAATGTGATTAAGTCATTCCCAATATGATGCCAACTGTGACCTTTGGATTCCATTTCAAATCTAGCTATCGTGTTATCAAAATAATATACTAGAGCATGGATACTGTTTTGCTAACATGATCTATAGATTCCTAATAGGAATTTTATGCTTACAACTAAATTACAGATATGCCAACTGTGGTGTATTTTCATGTGCATGTGACACAGTATTTCATGGTATGAAATACACAGTATTTCATAACATGCTACAGCAATTTTTTTCCCTTGACCTATAAAGAGACTGCAGAAAACAATCGGGAAAATTCAAGCTGAATAACATGTCAGTGCTCACAACATGAGCTGGTTTCATACAGCAAATTCCAAATTGTCATCTCTCGTTAACGGATTAATAATGTTATAGCTGTAAAATCTTAAAAATCCAGTTAATCAACACAGCAGCCAGATACACTGGCCAAGATTTGATTTTAGTACATAAGAGACGGGGAAAATACTCCGAGTGGTCTGCATGAAACAAGTTATGCTGTCTTCACTGCAAAAGTGACTCTGGAAGAGCAAAATGATAGTTTCTTTTCAAAAGTCAGCCATGAAATAGTGGTTCCTGCAGCATGTTACTAAAACTGAGACCTTCTACATCTTAGTGATGATCACGTGAATGAGAAGGAGATGAGATCCCAACCCACATTAATTGCACAATGAAGCCACATTTTTTAAGCTTCCCAGTTACCTGTGAAACTGGAGGGACACGAGGCGCTGGAGACAGGGCAAAATCCATCATTTATTACTTAGAATTTGTTTTTAAGTGACTCGTTACAGAGGAATTTCAAAAATATCCTTTATAGGATAAGGAAGACAAAGTAAGAGGCAAGTCCACTTGAGCCCAGCTGGAGTCACCTGGCCATACCTCAAGTGTGTGCCGCACTAGAAGTTCATTAAATGAGGTCTTCTGCTGATGAACGGCTGTTATTTGGTGTCAATACCTGCACTCAGAGCAACTAGAAAGAGCTTTGTTTGTCAGTGATGGCTTTTGCTCATTCTGCAAGGAAACCAGAAGTAAAAAATGGCAGTTACCTCCAAAATGTGAAATGCTTCGATGAAATGTCTAATCTTACTCCTTGCTTTCGTTTTAGAGTACTGTGAAGTTTTAACACACCACAAAACACACCCAGAGATCACTTCTTCCACTGAAATGCTGGCCCCTTGCGGTTTCAAAAACGTAAGCCAATGATTAGTCACAAACTCTGAAATCATGAAAAAATACATCCTGTTTCAAACAAATAGTTATGAAAAAAGTATTCTAATTATGCAAGCAGGACTGGATTTACTGGGGATAATTACCTCTAGGAAAACATTCTAAGGCAGGAGCTGATTAGAAAGCTGAAGAATTCTTCACAACCCAGTACCCACACACTCATTCTGCCACATTATCCTAAGTATCCCACCTACTGAATTTCTGAAAGGGTTCCTCATGTCTAAGAGAAAAAGTTTTTGCAAATCAAGATAACTGACTCCTATTTAAAAAATATACAAACTCATTACAAATCTGGAGGTCGTTCTCAGATTTTGTTTAAACGAATACAATTTAGACACAAATTCCCCTGAGTGGTGGATATACTAAAATCAGTAATCCAGTTGACAAAGAAAAAAACCAATAGTTAATCGCACGTAGCATGCAGGATTTGTGCTGCAAAGTGCGGCTCTGCTGAGTCTATTTCAAGAAAAAAATACCCTCAGAAAACTCATCCAGAAACACAAACCCACCTCAGCCTTTCTCTGTCTGCAGAGAGGTGTGAAATGCAGCTCAGCTGCAAACAGTGCGGGTCTGCCTTGCAAGGGAATTAAGCCTTAGAGAATGATGAACAAAATGTTCACTAAATGCGCTTTTGGTGTGACTGGAAAAGGCATCTGGAGAAAATTGAGAACTATGGGAGAACACTAAATCAGTTTAAAAACATGCATGAACTTTCGAATGATGCTGTCATCGCATTATTTATATCCTAGACGTACCAAGTGCTGTTATATTTCAGGTCTTTCATGGCAAAACAAAAGCTTTACACAAGTAATATTAAGTATTTAGATGCTTTCATGCAGGATTTATTAGTTCCTATTTTGCCCTGTCTCCATATTTCTCTCAATTTCAACTGTATTTTTGGTTGGTTTAGTTTTACACTGTTTGGTACATTTGTTTCATTATATATTATCTGCTGAAAAATCTGAATTCATGCAGAGCTGGATCATCAGGATCACCAAACTAAACAAAAACAGGAGACAAAGAAACACACTAAAAAGCCCTCGGTTTTGTAATATTTAGACAGAAAGTAGCTTTGCACACCTTCAATGCTTATCTGAATTAAACATGTTACTAGAACACAATTAGCCCATAGAACAGCCAACCATAAAGGAAGTTATTTCACACAGTAAGACAGAACCATCTTTTGAAAGATTTTTTTCTGTAGTTTTCCTTTTCAAATACACATAAACCTTCACCATACAGATAAATGCGTAAAAGAACATATTCCCTCGTGTTCCAAGGAATTGTATATCAATATAAGTGGTCACAGTCTATCATCACCAACATCTGTTCTTTGATTTAACTTTTAAAACAGCGACTTCACTGTGCTTATATCTCATTTTCAGCAGGGTAATGCTGCTCTGTCTGGCTTTCCTGTGTTTGGGGCTTTATCAGCATTAGCCCTAAAACACTGCTCTGAAGACTCTACTGCATGTACATTGTCCTTACTTATTCAGCTTGAAATTTTCCACTTGTCCCTCATTTCTGCTCTCTTATTCTGCCAAGTATTCTGAGTAGAGCCATCAAACCTTCTGCCTGGTAGCCTTTCTTTAATGTGCTTCAGAGCAGCTAAAGACACCAAGCCACCGAACTGTCAGAGAATGAACAGCTCCAGTTCAAGTCTTTATCCTGAGCTCTGTACCAATTTAACTTTTATTTTACAGCCACATTTGTTAATACAGTATAAACCTACACAAAAGAAACTTACCTCCTTAACTCTGATTTGATGTTCTTGTTTTACGTACATGAATTAAGCAAAACAAATAAAAAAAGTTTGTAATCAACCAAACATCTCTGTGCAAAGCAGCTCTGATTTAAAAGTGTATTTGTAGGAAACCAAATACAGATATAAATAAATAAATAAAAAGATTGGCATAACCAAGTAACAGGACTGATTCAACCTATAGAACAAAGAATGATTCACCCATCACTTTTCCTGCGAGCTGTCAAAGAATTTCTGACACTGAGGCAGAGGGGAATGGTGTTTGCCACACACCTCGTAGCATGACTTTAAATGATGCTCAGGTTGTTCTGCTCATGGGAAGAGGACTTCAGTAAGTGCAGAGGGAATAACACAACCCCAGGGTTGTCCAGGAAAACTGGACTCTTTCCCTTGTACCAGAACTCACAGAACTCCTCACAAAGAGGTCTGAAACAACACAAGAGAACTATTTGTTGAAATCCACTTTTCCAACACAAAAGAACTCTTTGAATTCCACTTCTTCTGAAGTGGTAAATGATGTGCTCAAAATGTTCCAGTGAGCCAGAACTCAGAGGTTTAACTGATATTCAGAAGAGCGATGATAGGGTAGATCAAAAAGATAAAGTGTATAACCAGCAAAGATAATACACCACCATCTGCTATAGATATAGGTGTAAAAATGCACCTATATTGATTCAGCAGGTGATTATTCAAGCATAAAGTAATTAATCTTTATTGTGGTAGAAGCAACAGAGAGAAAAGACAAAGCCTGAACCTACTTAAAACTTATCAGCTCCTTTCAGGACACACCAAATGTTGTATGTTGAGTCTGTTGGTTCAAATGCTAACAGGGAGTTATGTTTCAGGAGTCCCTTCTCTTTGAAAAAGAAGCTAAGTTTCAAATCCTCATTATACATTAATTACATTTCATGTATTTTAATACCTAGCTAGCTATGGGAAAATGACCTTACTAGTTTTTACAATAAATGCAAAATTCTTTACTTGAGAAACCGCCCACTTGTAAAAGCCACTAACACAAATGCTGACAATCAGTCTGACATCCAATCTGTTTCCAGCCTACAGCCACAGAAATAGAGCACTGTACATTCCATATAAAGATCACTAACATTTTCCCTCATTTCAAGTACTTTTAAACTTGCTTTATTACTCAGAATCTTTGCCCCTGCTTGGTTCATCCTTCCTCCAACTCATTAACACATAGAAGTAAAAGGTAACTACCTAAAGATGTTGTACTGGAGTTTTCAAAGAATAAGGCAACAGAGTGTCACTGAAATTCAAGGTATTGAGTTCTTAATAATTTTCTTTAATAGCCATAACTTTAATGTGACTACATCAATGACAGCAACTGAGCCATATGAATCATGTGTTGATTTTCAAATAGTAATAAAAGTAATAAAAAGAATTGCAGGATGTTGTATCTCTCTCAGATAGCAAAGAAATGAAAAGCAAAATAAAAGACAAAATATTTAAACAACATGGGTCAAGATCAGCATGAATAAGGTAAAACTCCAATGCCTGTAATGCAGGGATATTCTGTGAGTGAGAAATTCCCAAGGGGTTGAGAGAAGGAAAAACCTTCAAATCAGATTTTATCCATTGCTCAAAGGAATACAAACGCAGCAGCTACGACGACTGAAAATGCAATGCAAGTGATGCAGTCTGGTAAGGAAGATGATGAGAACACAACGCTGAGGAGGAACCTGGGGAGGAACAGGCTGGGGGACAACTGGCTGAAAAGGAGCTTTACGGGGAAGGACACAGAAGACCAAGACAAAATGAACACAAGACAGCAGGTCTGCAGCATCTGGGTTGTGTCAGAAAGGGCCTGGGGAGCAGATGATGAGGAATGGGATCCTTCCCCTTTCTCTCAGTATTGCTGAGGCCACACCTGGCATTCTGTGCTCCCCAGGATGAGAGGGACACGCTGCAGCAGGTCCAGCAAAGAGACAGACAGATGAGCCAGGGAACTGAGGATGTGACAGACAAGGAGAGGCTGAGACAACCCAGACTGCTTAGCCATGAAAAGAAAAGGCCCGAGGGATCTTCCCAGTGTGCATAAATACCTGAAGGGAGAGTAATGAAGACGGAGCCAGATGCTTCCCAGGGCTGTCCAGGCAAATTAGAAGAGGCAGTGGGCACAGACTGACTAACATGACATCTTAGTTAAAAATAAGAGAACCTTCTCTGCTGTGAGGAGAATCTCTCAAACACTGGAACAGTGTTTCTGCACAGGCTGTGTTTCGGGAGACAGCCAAAATGTGGTCCCCATGTACCTGCTGCTGCAGCTGATGCTGTTTGGTGCAGAGTGGGGGGATTCAGCCAACTCCAGAGGCCCCTTTCAGCCTCTGTCATTCTGTGATTCCGTAATATTAAAACTCTGAATCCTTTACTCAGTGTTGGAAAAACCAGCCACTTACCCTTCATCCATTACCAAACACATATCAAATTATTCAAGCCTCTGTGGTATATTGCTTTTCAACCTTTAAGAATTCACTTACAGCTACTTGCCCTGGTAGTCAGAACCTGCAACCACCTATGTTGTTATAAATTAATTAAAAATTATATGAAGGCATCAAGAAAAGCTAAAAGTGCATTAAATTCACATGGCAAGATTTAGGGAGTGAAGTCTGTGAAGCACTAAAATGTAAAAAGGTGATGTGAAAAAAATTTAAACCACCTATAATAAGGAGAAAGAGAATGAAGAAAGAAAGAATAAACTAAAATGTAATACTGCCAAGCTAAAATATTTCAGTCATGACACACTTGGAATTTCAAACCCAAATGATAAAGACTTTATTCCAAGATGAGGCATCTGAAATGAAAATTTAACTCTGAAAGAACTATCAAGTTCTATGCATATGGATCTCTTAAATTGCACAGTGCCAATTCTATCCTCCTTGCAAAATCCTTGTAATTTATTAAAAATTTTAGAACTCCACAGCTGCTAAAAAGTAAATTATGTTGGGGATTACATCTTGTTAGTTTTCGTCCTCAGCAATGATTAATGAACTTAAAAAAAAAAAAAAGGATCTGAATGTTTTAAATAGAAAGTCAAAAAGCAAAAAATCCTCTTTTGTCCAGGCCAGCTCTCGACAGAACTTTGCTCTTAACTCCTAATTCCTCATGCTATGACACTGGGATCTTTTTAAGGCTTTAGTATGTTCTGAATGCATGAAAAACAGAGGATACTGAAACAAAGTGGGGAGCAATCCTTTAGTTCCAAGACAGACAGTGCCTTCTGAAGTCTTTTACACTTCCTCCTGCCCACTGTGTTTCATTTCAGAATCCAGCACTATCACACCAAAAAGAAACCCTGCTCTGTCCATAGGGTAGCATATCGAACAAGTGCTCATCAAACCCCTTTATTGCCTGCCTTCAATTGGGCCTTTCCAACCGTGTTTGACAGCTGAATCACAAAAACAATATTCTGTGAGCTTTTTTAAGCTTTGGAAAGTAATGTTTCAAGTCTACAGTTCCTCTCAGTTGTCTCCCTCCTTCTGATCAATATATATTTAAAGAGCTTCCCCTGAATTAATTAGCACTTTTATTTCATATTTACTACTGCAGTGTTTTCACTTGAAAAAAGAGGGTTTTGCGGGTTCACAAGAGCTCCATTTCCCACAAGTGTTTCCACACAACATTCAGTCTTGAAAACAGAAGTGTCAGTGTTTATGCCCTACCCAATCATTTGACTATGATAATACACCTTTTATGCACACAGAACTATTGGCTAAGCAGAAAAGACTACCGGTTACTGGGTTTAGTGAACAGCTTCCAGGGGCCCCACAGTCACTGGAGGCCACTTAAATTGTCCCAGGCCCTCTGTCTAATGCTTTACAATGGTAGGAGGTTTGACTTCTGATAACATGAACAGAAATCATTCCTACAGCTTAAGAAGAAGCAGTCAAAGAATATTTGAATGAATATATAGAGCCCTTACCTTGGTGTAGCACAATGATACCAATAATCACATAAAAGAATTCAGTTCAAATTCGAAACATTACTGCTTTGAGCCTGCATGTCATTGCAAAGAGAGCACAATGAGAATTTGTTTTGCCACTGAGCAGATTTGACTTGGGAGAAGTTAGAGAAATTACTGAAGTCACACCACTGAAAATGCTAAAATAAACATCGTAAGAAGTAGGAAAGGTAAAGACTTATTTTTATAACCCTACTATGTGTAGTTCTGGTTTTACTTTGCTCTGTTTTCTTCTGCCTCCCCCTTTTTCTGTTCCAACCTGCCCACACGCAAACACGTCCTCATTTCCACGCGCATCCGTACGTGTATGGAAATGCCCGTGCTCTGCCTGCACTCGTTCCTAAGGTGCCTGATGCAAGGGAGCCAAGAACACTGCCATGGAGAGAGAGAAATCCGCTCTGTGCTGACCCCAGAATAATCGTGCTTGCCCAGCTCTTTCTTCCTCTTTGGATGGCAGGCAGAAGGCACGGATGCCAAGCTGCGCAAGTTATTTTCCAGTGATGGCATCTGGCTCTTTGGCACAAGCCAGTGACATTTGGGTTGGCTTCCTTGCCATTGCCCCTGGGTTTGTGAATGGGTTAAGTTGATGATAGGATGCTGTCTGATCCTGGATGCCACACTGCTTCTAACCCACCTTTGATTCTACTCAGTTTCTCTAAGAATAAAGCTGCTCTTCATCCTCCTGAAATCTTTGTACTTAGCTGACACATGTAATGATGTCATTTTGGATAGTCCTGTTGTGCTAATGGATAACTTGGAGAGGGCAAACCACCTCTCTGTATATTTTACACTTAAAAAAATTCTGTGTGCCAAAACTAATACAAATACTTTATTCAAGGACACTGTTTTCTTTTGTGATCTTAAAGTACAACTCTGAAAGTGCCATTACCATGAAAAAAGCAAGCATTTTCAACATCTGATTATATTTCATTATAATCCCTTGTGTTCAAAAATAAAAAAAAATCATAATATCCTTCTCTGTATATTGCAGGAAACGTTGATGCAACATTTACTGTTTGAAGTAACAAGCCAATAAACTGCTGTAAACCCATCACAAAAGGTAACTCGAATGGGCTTAGCTCACAACAACATGATTTCTAGTTTAGAAATACCAGTTTATATGACAGTAATGACTGAAACAGATGGGCAAGGAGCCAAAAAGTGGCATCGCATCGACAGTGGGCGGAACGCAACCGGGCGCTGTGGAGCAGAGAGGAGCTGTTCCAGATTGCGTGGCAGCTGAGAGTCTCATTGGTGACCATTTGCTGTGCAGCCTCAGACACATCTAAAAAATTATGCAGTCCCCACTGATTTCACGCTAAAAGGGTAAAGAATAAAAACCCCTGTCTGCACTCGAATGCAGTACCTGCTGACAAGTTCTTTGCTTGGAGGACTGAGGATTTTCCTTCCTGAACTCCCATGTTTCTATCTGCCAGTCATAAGACTGGCTGCACATTTTAGATCCCTGTTGTCCATGTTACATTGGTGGCACTCAAAACAACAACCGAGGTCTGCAGACGCAATTAATCACTAAATTCAAAATATTCCTAAAACTGACCCAAAGAACCCCAACCACAACATAGTACTTCTTCCCTTCGGGAAATCTATTTAAAAATACTGGCAAAATAGTGGTAAGCAGCACTTTGCTAAAACAAACAGGAAAAAAAAATCTAGACTCAAAAGATAAATTGTATCTAAAATTATTAAAAAGATGCAAAGCAAACCAAGAGTTCTTGAACTGCATCCTGTCCCCATCTGGTTTCTGTTTTTTCAAAAAAAGTAGTTCACACAAAACTTGCATGTAAATCTTTCCGCTGACTAGTCAACCACTGTACATGTTAGAAAAGGCATTTTTTAAATTATTCTAGGAATTGGCTGTCATCATGCAGAATCCTAACAAGCCAGTTGAGCAGAGTAAGATCAATATTCATATGAGTTGTTCCCTAACAGTAATTAATAGCTTTCAATTGTTAAGACTTGTACAGTCACAATAAAGCATTATCTTCAGTCCAATTTGATATCTCGTGTTATTTAGATTATGAACAACTTTTAATAAAGAAATCCTTCGGATAAAAGAGGGTTGGCATTTCCTTCTGAGTCTCTCACCAGGCTCTTCAGGCAATTAATCTTAGCACTTCATTCATTTTCCAAACATCCTCGCCTATTGACTCCTACAGAAAAGTGCTCATTCACTCACTTGGTTACATTAATTATACATAGGAGATAAAGCCAAGGAAATCTGCAAGATACCAGAGACTCCATTAGTTTTCAGTGTAAATTCCAAATCTGTTCCATGTAAACAGAATGAGGCACATCACTGACACGGGCAGGTCCCTGTCCAAACAGGCTCCCGATTTGGTGTGCAGGTTGGGTTGGTGTCACATCCCCTCTGCAGCAATTCCTGCAGACCCGCACAGAGCCCACCACGGGGTCTCTGCTGCTTTCTCTGCCTCGCAGGATTTCAGAGGCAAGAAAGAAGCTGTAAAACCCCACAAACTTCAATGAGAGTTTTCCATCTTAGCCTGGCATTTATATGTGCTGACCTGCATTTGGTTACCTTGGACTCACAACACTACAAATGAGCAAGGAAGGTACGACAGGGTTGGGAGGGCAAAGCAAAACTTAGGGATGGGGTGGGAAAGGACAAGGCAAAGTGTAAAATAGTTTTCATTTACCTGGACTTCTTTACATTGACCTCTGACTGCAACTTATATTTCCTCTTGCTTTTTTCCTTCACAACACCTAAAAAGCAGCCCAGAGATGAACTAAATAATTATTGTGCACGCTTCACTTTATTGACTCAGTTCCAACAAAATTTGAGACCTTCCCAGAGCCCAGATTTTTCTCGAAGAAAGCCATCTTAATTCTTACAATTTAGCAAGCAGGAGTGATATATTATACACTTTGCCCAAATTAAAAGTCTCTCCTCCACGTAGCAATATACTCCCCGCATGAGGTGCAGTATTTATACAGCACAAATTGAAAGCAAGCTGCTTCTCAAAGGCAGGGCCACACCGGTGTGAGGGAAGGAGCTGTCAGTGGGACCAGAAAAATCCTACTCTGACTTGTGGCACAGCATGCAGACAAATACTCTGATTTTTTGGTGCATGTGGACTTGATTCTGTTTCACAGAATATCAATTCTATCAGTTTAAAAACAGCAAATTAACAATTAATATGGACATGAATTTGGAGAATAATTGACATCTATATATGTACATACACACACACACAAAAATCCCTTCCATCAATCAGTGGCTTGCTAAAAAGGGAACTAGTGAAGATCATGGTTTGCTGCCTTTAGTCAGTCAAAAAAAATGAAATATTATTTTAAAAAGCAAGCATTAATCTTCACCTGACAACATACAGCTCATCAGTACAGTTTTAGACTAAAAAAGAAAAAATTATATATATGCACATACAAAAATATACATATGTTTACATATATACTCCTGTAAACCCCCAATTAAGTCTGGGTAAGTTTAGGGGACAAGAAACAATTTCTAATAGAGAATATTTCTGTTGAGACATTGAAAAGTAATGCATTCTATAATATACACTCACAGTCCCTATATATTCAAAGTGCAGCTTGTGTACTTGAAGCATATTTAGTGGGACTTTCCATGACAATATGTGACACTGGGCCATCCCAAAGCCATTTTATAGCAAAAATGAATTGCTATAAACCATCTGGTTGATAGTTACTATAGGCCATAGCTTTACACTGAAGAAAATCCTTAAAAATACCAAAACTGACTGGAAATAGATTCCTCTTTGGTCTGCCCTCTCCTCTTCTCTTTCTGTGAACTTGGTCGAATGGTGTCGTACTGATTAAGTTCATGAACTCTTAGAAGTTATATTAATAGGCATCAATTTTTTTTTTTAAAATCTACTTTAATAATTACAACCTGAGAAATATACATGCTTTTTATTAAAAGATGATGAAACCCCGTTCTACTGAAAGCCATCGCTATTCTGGTTTTCTCCTAAAGCACCATCACACCCTGAAAACCAGGAACAAAGCAATTATTTGCACATAGCCCTTGTAAGAAAGCAATAATCCAAATGGAATATCCACAGTTTAATACATTAAAAGTTATTAAAATATTAAAATGTAATTAAAATGAAAATATTTAAATGTAATCACTGGGCATTTATAAGACAGCTCACAAATGTAATGTATGCAAATGGCTGGCTTTTTATTTATTTATAAATAACTATGTTAGCATACACCAATGTAATCTAAAAAGATATTAAAACAACAGGAAATAATCTCGGTATGAGAATTTTATTCATCGACTCTATGCAACTTTTAGTTCATAGGACTAATAAAAGGCAGTAGAAATAATCTCTGTATTGCTCACCTGTAAGCAATTACACTTAAATAAAGTGCATTATGTTTTCATCCTTTCCATTAAACACATATTCCGCTGATAAGCAAATAAAAATATTTCTGTACTCCTGGGAACAGTGGGATAAAAGGTCTGCATTTGTATACACTTTATGTACTTCATTTCTCTTCATTTTACGTACTCGAAATGGGTTTATGTGACCCCTAAACGTAAGGACCCTACACTGAGTAACGCTGCTCGTGCACTAGGATCGCAGCGTCGGGCGTGCTGACCTCGGTGCAGTCCAGGCTATCAACAAACCAGTGTTTCCCTGCCTCGAATTTCACTGAATAATACCTGGAAATGTGACTCCAGCCAAGCTCCAGTGTCTCGCACCCAAGCGGAAATGCAAAGAGACGTTTTCAAGAGCCAGGGCAAACGCTGGGGATGACTCTCGCTGCCTTTCACCAGGCACTGCCATTAGAGTGCTTTAGCTTCCATTAAGTTGTCACTTCCCCGTGCTGGCAGCTTTTCAAGGGGGACAATTCGTTCTGACAGCACCACGGCCTGTCACATACACTAACAGTTCAGTGGGAGAACAGGCAAACCCCCAGAGCTGATGGATTTATCAGCGATTGGAGCTGGCACAGATATTGCTTATATGTACAAAGCTGGGTAATTAATAAGCTCTAACCTGTCCACCTCAAGTACCTCGTATTCAGTGGCAGAAACTTAATTCGTGGCATACAAATGTAAAGCACACAAAGCTTTCCTTTCACTGGATTTTCAACATTTAAATTGCTTAATTAGTCCGTACTGATTGTGACAGTTTTGTAACGACGACATCTAGTTCATACATGGTTTTAATACATAAGAACTGCCGTACTACCTAAGAAAGAAGGTTTGTCTAGTCCAGAGTCCCAGGGGCAAACAGGGAGGGACCATGAGAAATGCTCCGTGGAGCATGGCCCTTGTCCTCCTCCACATAGAACCCTGCAGCCAGTGGCTGCTGAGCCTCCTGGGCCACACCTTGCACACAGCTCACTGCGCACTCCAGCCACTCGATCCATCCTGCCTGAGCCCAAATAAACTGTCAACTCCACAATTATGCTCCACTTAAAAAAAAAAAAAAAAAAAGAAGTACTTTGCTTTGCCAATATTGAACGTGCTGACAATGTCACTGAGTATTTGTACTGCACAACATTCCATCTTTGAAGCATTGTCGATTGTATAGGCCTCTCTTTTCACTTGTCTGTCATCATTCCAAACTCAAGAACCCTAATCTATTTAAGTTCTCATCCAACAGAAGCTATTTGATATTTCTTGTCACCTTTTGTCCCAGTACCTTCTCTCTTTCTACCTGTTGGACATATGGGTAGGCAGAAATATATTTGGTGTACAAAACGTCAATGTGTGAAGGATTTCAGCATTAAAGAACTCCATATCATTCCAGTTTCCTATCAGAAATTAATATCATCAGCCTTTAATATATGTACTTTAAGCTTTCATGACAACAGTTAATGAGTTATTAGTTATATTTTATACCTGGCTGGATCCAACAAAGGAACTGTGTACAACTGGAAGACAAACTATTTAACTGAGTGTGCTGGTTTGGGCTGGGAGGGAGTTAATTTTCTTTACAGTAGGTGGTGCAGGGCTGTGGTGTGGGTTTGTGCTGCAAACACAAGCAGTCCCTGATAACTCAGGGGTGTCTCGTTCCTGCTCAGCAGGGCTGACACAGAGCCAGGGCCTTTCCCGCTCCTCACCCCAGCCCACCAGTGATGGGGCTCGAGGTGCACCATGAGCTGGGACAGCAGAGCCCAGCTGACCCAAGGGATATTCCAGATTAAATGATATCACGCTCAGCATACAAAGCTGAGGAGGAAGAAGAAGGAAGAGTAGCATGTTCAGAGTGATGGTGTTTGTCCTCCTGAGTCTCCCCATGTGACGGAGCCTGGCTGTCTTGAGATGGCTGAACACCTTCCACCCTGAAAGTGGGGAACGAATTCCCCATTTTGCTTTGCTTTACCTATTGAACTGTCTTCATCTGAATCCATGAGCTTTGGGGTTTTTTTTTCAGTTCTCCTCTCTGCTAGGGCGGGCAGGCGTGGGGGAGGCTGAGCAGCTCTGTGGCACTTAGCTGTCTGCTGGGGAGAAACCACAACACTTACTCAAGTAGTATTCCATCTCTTTACCAGTCTGGAAAAATGAAGCATTGAAGAGAATAAATGGTTTTCTGAAGCAGAAACCAATTAGAGAAGACAATTATACATAGATTCCTCAAAATAAATAAGCCCTATTATGTTTTCTTCCTATAAATCCTTGTGAAGACCTTTGTCCCTTCGCTCTCTCTCCCCTGCTACATCCATGCTCCTCTCCTCTGCTGGAACTCAGCCGTTGTCCTTGTGCTTTATACATCTTCTAGAAGTTATTCGCCTGGCCTGCAGCCGAAGGCACTTGGGCCACGGGAAGGGTGGCACAAAGAGAGCACACGGTGTCACAAGAGAGGAAGCTGGGGGAGCAGAGACACTGCTGTGCCGGGGGCAGCAGGAGCCAGGGCAGAGGCAGAGCTGGAGCCAGCTGGCTGAGCAGAAAGGATGCCAGCCATCACATTAACTGGGAACAGCCAGGCACCACCACAGCGCAGACTTGGCCAGCATTAAGGACAGCACAGAGTCCATCAGACGTTGTGAAGGACAAAACGTAGGTTAGGAAAAGGTTAGGCAATCTGAAGATACGTACGAAGAACACGCAAGGATGACTGGAGAGGCTAAAGAGGAAAGCAAAACAAAGGAGGCAGAGCTGCAGCAGTATGAAGATGGAAAAAGAAAACAAAAATAAAATATTGATTCTAGGTTTGAAATAAGGCTGACTACTTAATGAGAAAATCAAACATAAATAAAAAATCCTGAAAGAAAACAAAAATTCAGAAATGCATCTTCCTCACTAGCCAAGTGATTAGGTAGTAGAAATTCAGTCTTCCAGCAGCTGGAAGGGGAATAATATTTTTTTCATTACCATTCTTATTTTATAAGCAAATAAATTTCAAAAGCTCGACACTATTTTTGAGCCTTACAATAACACTCTTGACATTTATTATGTCTTTTAACCTTCCTTTTGGAAATGGAACTTAAGCAACTGCTCACAATATATGTTTCTTAACATAGAGTAGAAGGACTTCAGCACAACCGAAAGAAATTGTCTCCAGTTGTGTTTGCATATTAATATTCTTAGTTGGACAGTTATTGGATACTTCTGGTTTCACCTTTAGCACAGCAAGGGAAGGGACACATAATTCTCTGTTGTGGTGATAACTCTAACAGCAGACAGGACCATTCAGAAGGTCAATTGTTCAGCAAGTCTAGCATAATCTTTATTGACTTCTAATTATTACTTTTAGCTCTACCGTGTTTTGCTTCCTTAATTACAATTTTGACATATTGTAAGATTTATTTAAGATGCTGAGGTGCAGAAGCTCATACATCACCAGTCCTGGTGACTTGCTTGAGTACAATGTGCAGTGATAAGCTGTATCTGACCTAATACAATACTTGGGCTAAAATAAAATACTACAAGTTAATTATTGTCAAAATTCAAATTATTTAGAATGGGCGGAAAGCGAAGGAGATGTTTTATTTGCTTTTTAAAAAGGCAGATTAAGCTAGCTGGTACCACTGAACAATCAAAATTACATGTCTGTTACTACCTATAGACTCTCACCTAAATGATGCTGGCCTTGTAACTTCCAGAGCCCATTAGTTCTTTGCACCAACAAACAGCCACCGCAGGCTTGGATTTTGTATGCTCTGAGAACTCAGTCTTACTTAAGAGGTTTTTTAGGATAATTCTGCTTAATGGCAGAATTTTTTGAAAACAGTTTTAACCTGAACTGCTCTGACTTTACTACACCTGTCCCAATGGTAACCGGAACGCTTCACATAAAGCACAGAAAAATGTCACCTGTTTCCTTCCCTGTTATTGTTAATATTAGGACTGGGATAACTGGGACACATGAAGGGTGAGTGATGTCTCATGTTGCCAGATGGTTGTGCTATTTCAAATCAACATCAGAGAACAATTAGTCAAGTTTTCATTACAAGTAAATACTAAGTGCAGAAATCGCTGGGAAAAGGAGTTCTGACAAACTTGTTGGTCCAGTAGCAAGCACTCAACTGTTTCTTTTCCCCCATGTTTGTTCTAAAGTGCTTGTTATATTCTTTAACTTGCCTAATAGTTGCACTGAAAATACAATCTATTTATTAACAAGCAGTATTTCCACTCTTTGACAGGCTCTCCACCCTCCCCCCCAAAAAACCCCCCTCAAAACTTTCAACTAAGCTCATCAATTACTCTTAACATTCTAAATAGTTGGCAATGTTTACACAACATCCTTTCAGAGTTACTCAGCTCGATCTTGCAGCTCATTAAAAGGATCTCTATTTATTTGCTGTGTGTTACAGTTCCTCACTTTGGCACAACACACAAAAAGGAAGCCAATTTTACTTTTCCCTGTGGTGTTAATTGGTAGAGCATGCTGCCTGCCTCTTCATTAATTATGTCAATGTGTATGAAACTTTCATTTCCATGGCAGTGCATTAACAAAGCTTTGCAATGAGGCTGACAAAAAGCCAGCAAACTCCGGTTTAGAAAAAGTGCGTAATGAAGGTTAGCAATGGCCAGAACATAATATTTGTTTCAAAAGGCAACTTTCTTCCTTCTTATCCCTCTCAGACACCATCGAAAGCAAGCACTTACTGGAATGAACGAGATCAGCTTTGCTGTGGAAAGTAAATAAATCTCCATATAATGCACAGATAATGGATCTGGAAACACTCTCACTTCACAGGACACAAAGAATGAGAGGAGGACCTTTAGTCCAGCTGAAATGGTTCTGCTCCTAAAGCCATTTTCAGATAATTTACTGATCTCATCCCATCAAGGGTATAGAAATCACTCACTGCTCGATAGCTCCCTGAACACGGGTTTTGTCTAAAGACACAACTACCAGGAGCACAGCAAAACCAGGCACTGTCCATAGGAAATTCTTCTGGATGCCTTTAGCCTCTTTCTGTTTACTAACTGCAAGGGTTGGTAAAAGGCTGACACTGGGCTTTTCTCCCTCCTTTTTGTTTTCTTTTTCCCATCAAAAAACCTCCCAAACAAACAAAAAACACACACACACAAAACCCCAAAACCCAAACCAAAATAAACCAAACAACAAAAAAACCCAACAAAAACCACAAACAAAACCAACTCAAAACTCGATCAGATCTCAGTGACTTCTCATAGAACACCCTGAATTTCATCACCCTGAGGAGACTGCCTGGAGACAGAGACTAAAGCAACAAATGTGGTATATGGTACCACCTGTTCTTCCTGGAAATTCTGAAATGCTAAGCATTAAAATGGAGCAATGCTCTATTTTAAAATATGTAAAGCATTGCAAACTCTAAAAAGGAAACATATTAAGAAGTTACCACCTTGCATTCATGGAATTACAGCTTCCAGCCCTGGAAATCTCTACTAGGGAAGGTTTTGTGTTGCCACTGAGGTTGTAAATGCTGCAGACAACGTGCTTGTTTCTCACCCCAGATCTCTTCTGACTGATAAAAAGATTCACATTGCTAATACCTCTATCTGAAGGATTACAGACCCCCCCCCAACCACTAACAAACCCCAAAACACCCACAAAAGACACAAACCTCTCACAAACGAATGAATTCCAATTTATGATCTAAGCCCTTTCACTCTATACTTCTCTCCCTATAAAATACACGGGATATACTTGAACTAATTCTTTGCAGTGAGACCAAGTAAGAAAAAGAGAAAGAAGTGGGTTTAAACCCTAAAACAACAAACAAAAAAGCAATCCATCTGTACACTGAAAGCATTCACCCCTCAAATGATTCTAGCCAGGCCAGTAACAGAGATGGGATGAGAGGAACATTCGCTCTAGGGAAGCACAGACCTTCTGGTGAGTTCACAAAACTGGAACGTGTCTGTTCCCTGTCAAATGCTTGTGCTGCCAAGGAGAGAAGTGAACCACTTGTCAGCAGACCTATCCTCCAGTGACACAGGGGCAGGACAACTGCAGGTGCCAAATTATTTGTTTCTCCTTTCCTCTTCTCCTGCACCAATATCTATTGAATCAGTTTGTTATTTCTGTCAGGCCACAAGTGTGCCAGCACACAGAGTGCATCACCACAGCCCAGCACTGGACATCCAGGACACTCCCAAGCCACAATATGTTCACAGTATTAAAGAAATTTCTTTATGTACCTCCTTCTGTACTCAAGTCCCAGAAACACTATGAAACAAGAAACAAAGCCACTAAGTATGAAATAGCGGAGCCTTGAAGAACAGATTAAATCTTCTTGTTCTTATGCTTTTTTATTCTCCCTTTTCTCCTCCTCCCTTTCATATTCGATCTCTCCAGCTTTCCTTCTCCTAAAAACACTCTCCAAGCCTCACAAACTCCCTGCTGTCATTGTCTTCTCCTCACTCAGTTTCTCTTAATCTCTCACATCGAGCTTTAACTGACTTCTCTCATACCCATTAGCTCCCTTAACCTCAAACCCATTCCTGCCTTCAGTTCTTTGTCCTCCTCCTTCAGTTCAGCCCTCTCAGGATCCTGGACTCGAGGCACCATTACTGAGCTCAGTGTCAAAGATACTTCACTGCTGGGCAGGTCTGTGGTCTCCTGTTCCCAATAGCTTTGCCTCTGAGCCTTTCTCCTTCCCCTCCTGTCTGGTTGTTAGGTTCCCCTCCTTTTGAAGTGCCTAAGTAACTTATAAACACCATGTTTCTTTGCTCTTACTGCCATAAAACCTACACCGAAATTCTATCTTTATTCAAATCTAATGATTTCTTCCTTTCTGGTGTGGAACAGCTGTGACAAGGGGAAACCATGAAACAAGTTCCACGTTATTGCTCCTGATCTTCATCAGGAAGGAGTTTTGTAAAGACACAGAGAAATTAACTGTGGACTGCAAGAACACAAGTGAACAGCCGTTACATTCTGTAAGTGACACGAGACTAAAAGAAATACTCTGGGAAATTGTGCACCCTACCTGCGTTTCTCCTGCGGCAGCAACTGCTTCGATATCATTTTAGGAATGAGTTTTGAAAATGGATCTTAAAACGTGGCACTTTCTGCTGTTTCTCCCTAGAAGCAGCTGATATATCGAGTGTGTCATACAGTGTAAACGATTCCTCCTGCATTTCCTGTGCAGTCCCTATCTGATGTTTCTGTTGAATATACTCAATTAAGACATATGTATTTATAATTTCTTGGATAATTGTCTATATTGATAGTAATTAGAAGCTGTAAAATTTACATGGAAGTTCAAGAAGGACTACATACCTAATGGAAAGTATGTGTGAGAAAGAGTAGGGAAACTCTTTAAAAAGTAGATTTATGGTCATTTTGGCCAGAATTCATCAAAAATGAAAGCTTATATACCACAGGTAGCTGATGGATATTCTCTTCTCTTCCATATGGATAATTTTTCCTCTGTCACACAGATAAAATGCTCTTTGTCAGCAGCTACACTTCCCTGTCAGATTTTATACTTCAGTGAAGGATGTTTTATGTTCAGCAGCTGGCACATAAGTATTCTCATGCACTTACTGCATTTCTGCACTTCTCAGTTCTACAGGGTCAGGCTTTGTTTCCTTATCTTCTATCCCAACTTAAACCAAGCCAAAACATCCCAAAAATATTTAACTCGATACAGTTTACCTATTCCTGCACACCATCATCATGGCCAGATTTTTTTCACTGACATCCACAACTGTGTTCTTCAGAGCTTGTAAGACAAAAACAATCCTTTAATTTCACATTAAAAAAAATAATAAATTCTGATATTTTTCTTGTTGGTTGTCTGGGTATTGGTTGTTGCTACATTTTGCTAGTTCAAGTGAAGAAATCTATGTTATCTCTGATACTTTCCTTGTTAAGTGTGTATTAGCTGGGAACAATCACAATTTATCAACTCCAGTCAAGTCAGACTTACAGCTTTAAATCAGACATGTCTCTACATCTTTCACTTTAAAGTACATTTTCAAACCTACTACAGTGGTTTTCATGGAGTTTCTTGTATTTGAAATTTAGGAACATTCTTCTTGAACTCTCACATGTGACAGCTGAACACACGACCTGACACAAGTGGAGCAGTGTGAACAAAACAACTCCATCTAAGAATCCAGCTGCTTACATATCCAAACCCTGCATTATCCCTTCTGGACCCAATTCCATGGAACTCCTATTCCAATGCTTTAGTGGCACGGTAAAAGACCCCACTGATGGACTCTATTCTTTTTTACTACATATATGATTTTCAATTATAATTTTTTAACACAAAAGCACTTGTTTGCAGGCAGTTTATCAAGCAATCCATTTGTTATGACTCGGTCACTTCGATATTTCCCCTTCTCTGCTCTTTCCATCTCCAAGCTTCAGTCTGCTGTGTTATGTTTGTGTCCTGTCAGAGACAAAAACTGTGGCACACACTGAGCCAGTCCCACGCTCCAACACTGGACTGAACATTCAGATTCATATCCCTCATGCACAACATGCCTAAGCAATTTGCCTTCCTCCAGAGATGTAAAAAGTGTGAGTAGTCAGACACATCCTGTTCAATAGATGGGAAAGACAAGTGCTACAGACAAGAGCACTAGGAAAAGAATATTACTTCCAGTACATTTGAATTACTGTGCTAAGATTACACATCTTAATTTGGACAGACCATCTCTTTCTCTCTTCTTACATCCACCCCCTTTTTCCTTCCAAATGATGTCTTCAATGGTCCATAACTGGGATGCATCTGTTAAGCCCCCACAGGTCTAAAAGCCTAGAGCAATACCCTGCATTTGGACATATGTTCACTAAGTTGTGCCTGTCTGTACTGTGCAATAACCCCCTCCTTCACTGTGATCATAAAATTTTATTTCCAACTTGGAGGGAAAGAGAACAAAGTGCTCTGGATTTTGGGAATGAGCCAACAGGAAGTGCTAAATGAATAAAGCCCGTCTGCAAGTGCGCCCTGGGGACTAAACAGTTAATGCCTATGACATACAGTTTCCAAGTTAGAATTCTCATTCTGGTGCCAAAACCTCCTATATCTTCTTGCTTCAGCTGTTATTAACCAATTAATATACTGTATTAAATAACCAGACTCCTAAAGAAACTCTTTACCTGGCAGTTTCTATATTGAAAGAAACATACAGAACAAAGCAAATAAATGCTGGTTGTATTTGAAAAGCGATCAAGTTATTATTATTTATTCCAAAATGTGTTAGCAATAGACAAAACAAAGCAAGGTAATCAAGCAAAGGAGAACACTTTCTCAAGAACATGGACAAATCATCAGTGTCCTCAAGGTTTGGGAGCTGGATAAGCAGATAACAGAGAAATAAAACTGAGCTACACAGACCCTTTGGCCACCCTGGCACTCCTCAGTCCTTTCTCTACCCCAGGATGAGCTGGACCTACAGCTTTGGTCTAAACTGAGCCTAGGAACTTTTAGCACCTGAGATTTCACTGTCTTTCTAATGAGGTTTGTCCAGTTTTCAGCTGCTTTTCCATGAGAAAGTTTTTCCCACTGCTGATCCTAAACTGGCCCTGTAGCAAAGGAAGCCAACTGCACAGTGAGCACAGAGAAAGAGTTGGTTACTCCCTTACTTGCAGCTGCTTCTTATGCACAAGGACTGTTCTCAAGGCCTTGCTCGGGCTTCCCTTCTGCAGCTTTTCCCTGCGGATCACATTTCCAGAGCTATCATGTCTTACATTGCTCTCCCCAGCACTTCCACTGATTCAGCCGCTTCCCTCTTCAAGTCTTGTTCCCAGGACATTGCCTTGCAGCTGAAGCTTTACAAGTGCCAGATTTTTCAGGGGTATGATTTCCTAGGCCTTACTGATGTTTATCCTCTTTTGTATGAAAAGTATGTTCTGTGCATGTATTTTTTGCAATAGCACGATATCTCTAACATGTTCAATTTCTGGTTTACTAGAAGCTAAAATCACTGTACTGCACATTACCTATGCAGTCATGATGTATTTATGTTTTCACAGCCAAATACTTTTAAATGTAAACCTTTTAATTTGCTCTAAATTGCATTCTGTTCAGTCTCCAGCTCGTCAAGGTAATGTTTAATTCTAAAAGTATTCTTGCAGGTCCTTTCAGATTGACATTCTCAGGGAAATTTTAAAATATGTTTTATACTCTATCATTCACGTCAATAATGAAAACACTTAGTAGTAGTCCTAAAGCAGCATTTTCTAAAACTGTTCCAAAAAACATTAATCCACTTTGACAGAAAGTCATTTAAATCTATTCCTGGAGTATGGCATTTTGTTGGGGGTTTGCTTTGTTGTTGGTTTGTTTGGGTTTTTTGTTTTGTTTTGTTTGTTTGGGTTTCTTTTTTGGTGAGGGAGGAGCGTACTACTCTTTTAGAAGCTGTCTTATATCCACGTACAACAGGCTTACTTGAGCTCTCTTCCTAAAGAAGAAACATCACAATAACTCTTTGGACATTGTAGTGTAGACACATACTCTGTCTATCTCATTAAGCTCCTTTTTACCCCAAAAATGGTTCTTGATGCTTTTGTCGATGAAGACAGAAATGCATAAGTGCATTAGCCCTTCTCAGCCATCAATGGCAGGTATGGCATGGATTTAAAAACAAACAAAAAACCAAAACCAAACAAACAAACAAAAAAAACCCCACTGAAACAGTGGAATGACCATGAAAAAGCAAAACTGCAGCCAGTTAAACAATACTGGGAGGGTATGTACAAGACTGAGTTTAGCACAGCAAGGCTAAAGAAGCATTTGATAATTCTTTTGTTTAAGAGATAGATGGGTAAAAGGAAAAGGTAATGAAGGAACTAAAAAGAGAAATATAAGACTTTTGCTGATTAGTAGAAAATGTCATTAAGATTGATGGGGTCATCTAAGCCACTGTTATCAGCTGTGCTAAAGCACATACACATCTGCATGGTATTTCCATAAAGCCTCTGAAATCACAGGGATGAAGGATGAGATTATGTGGAGCCACAAATGGCTAAATTGGCTCCAAAAGGCCATCAAACCGTGTGAACTATCAATGAATTCAAGGAATGAATTAGTATTACCCGTCAAGATGATTCCTCCAAACACTCTAAACTGAATTTCCGCTTCTTCCCGATAAGTGTATTATTAAAGTTTATAAATCCTGACTTGCAAAAACCGTTCTGCTTTTCACTTAATGCATTCAGCTGTATTGAAGTGCACTATTGAGAGTTTTCTAAGATGTTTCCTTTCTGCCAGGAGCCTCCGAATTCACTTACTGAAAGGCACGTGGGAGATGTGGCGGGTGCGGGATTGTCGCTCTCAGCAAATCCTTGCTTTGTGGCGGACGTGATTTGGAGATCACCTTTGAAAGCTTATCTAAGTGAGGGATAAGACAGCCTTCCCATTGCTTCATCTCCAGTACAACACGGGCAGGAACAACCTCGAATGACTCGGGATTGACAGGGAGATGTTCCATACCCAGCTCTTTAGGGAAGTCATTCATACCGCTGCCCCCTCGCAAGAGAAGCTCTGGTAAACACATTATTTGCAGTCACTCAAAACAACAAAGTCCCAGTGGAAAGAGGTTTAAATTCAGCTTTTCATACAAGCGTTACAATCCTTACTTCACTAAATGCATAAAAAAAGCTGAAGCACATTGTAACCTGTCTGCCACAGGAGAAAGGGAAACAACTTCTACAATTACTATTTAAAGCATTATTAGCAAATTTATTTTTAGCAAGCTTGACTTTTCAGGATGGATTAAGCGTTTTCCAGGAATGCCATTCTATTAGCACAGAACTGTAAATACACAGCATGGTGTATTATCTTGAGGGGAGGACAAATTAATATTTACTACAACCTACTAAATATTTTATTGAGTACAAAAGGCCCGCTGACTTAAAACACTCCATTACAATCTCAGAAGAATCTCCACTTAACAGCAAATGTTCTGATGTCAAACCGCAGCCACCGTGGGTTCAAAAGTTCCCATGACAAGCAGCAGCAACTTGGGGTGGCGCGGTGCGTAACCGGGACCCGGTGCCGGGCTCCCCGTTCCTCTGCTGCTCAGAGTGATTGAGCACAAGCACAAATCCAGCAGCCTGACGATATTTCCATGCGGGCCCCTCGAACCAAAGTTAAAGCCCGAGGAACCTCAGCGAGGGCTGAGCGCTGACCTGCTGCTTCCAGCGCTTTGCAGGCACGCGTCACTATTCGCTGGTCAGCGTATCTGGAGTTCTTACAGCAAGTCCAGCCTCTAACTAGTTCTAATTAACAAAATACTCACTGACTCTGCATATTTAACTCATTCCGTTTCAGACACGCGTTCTATTTTGGCTTTGAAGAGTGAAATCACAACGGAGATGCTGCTCTCAGGTCACAGAAGGCATTTTGACTCTCATGGCTCATATTCTTGTTGGTCTCTAAGCACAAGTGAATATACTCAAGACTAACACAATGTGTAATAGAGAAACTTACTTGAGAAGGCTTTGAGTGCGAAAAATGTTCAGCTTAAAATGGTATCCTTCAGGGCAAAAATAACAAAAAAAAGCCCAGATATAAAGAATTCACATTGAATGGGACACTGACTAAGAACATGTAAAAAGTATCATTAGCTAAAATCATTATCAATTCTCTTTACTGTGTTAAAACCACAATGCATACCTTTTGGAAACTCCTAGTGATACCAATGGTAAATCTCAGTCGAGAAGCACTTTTTGTCCAGAAACTTGTTTTTCCCTGATAAAGCATAGCAATGTAATTCTTTTTGTAAAAACCTTGCTTTCTGGACTTCTAATGTATAATTTCAAAGGGAGGGTTGAGCAATGTCTTATAAAATAACGGGGTTTTTTGAAGATGCCTTCCAGATAATTTTTGGGACATTACGTTTTCAAGAAGGTAAGCAGGTAAGGTGAACATCTTTGAACCTTGGTGTTGTAGACAGCAGCAACTTCCATACTGAAACAGCATCCCTTACAGATCGTGCACATTTTTTACCTGTTCTCGAGACACGTCTCATTATTTTTAACAAATTGCTATCAGATTTCTTAAATGACAGAACAGGAAAACCTTTAAATGCTCAATGAATCCTGAATTATTAAAGATAAAAGGGTACTTTGGTATATTTATTATCATATTGAAGGAAATCATCATCATTGATGTCTGGATTAAGCTCTTATCTTTTTAAATGGCCCCTTCAATGCTGAGGTAAACTTAAAGATGCATTGCTACAAACCTCCACAAAGGAGCCGGTGGTTTGGGTTGGTTGGTTTTCTTTTTAACTAATTTTTCATGTAATTTCACTGTGCAGAACATTTTCTTTGAACAAAAGAATGAAAACACTGCATTTGAATGAAAGCTCCAATATGTTTAAATTCTGCAAATATATGATTTCTTATTTATATTATTTTTGGTTTATAATTATTTTCTATTGCCTGTAATTAAATTATTCCTGCTGAAAGGGCTAGGAAAATTAAGCATATTAAACCACCAATTTGACAGGGGAAGAAATTAAAATATCGATGATCATTTTACCAGAAAAAACTGGGAGACGATTCTTTAGCCAGTGGTCACCCCTGTAGCTCCATCAACTTAAATGCCATTCCATTTAATTATCCTTGCGAGCAAGACACGACACAAATTATTCAATTCCTCAGTTCCGCCTCGTGACTACGTGACAGATTTTGCTGACACTGTAAATTGCCAATCTTTTATACTAAAAAACTACCAACAAAAGTTCAAAGATCACACAACCCGGTGAAATGCGGAGTGAAATTCCCCATGATTTACAGGAGGTTTCTACGAGCAGTAACCACGTAGCAGGGCAGCAATGTAAGAACAGGCAAGACTTGGCAGGTTTAAGTTCTGTGAGAGGTTGTTCCTCGGTTAGGAGGATCTTCCTGCTTTCCCCCACCATCCCATCGGGAAAGGTGGTCTCCATGGCTATGGAACACAGCAGGACAGGCACGTGCTCTGTGGCACTTGCGTCCCCGTGAGGAAAACAATACCTGGCCAGAACAGAAGCAATGTTCTGTCACTTGCCATTTTGAAGAAAGTAAGAAATACTTTCAAAAAGCCTGGAAAATTAGGCAGCACATTTCCCAACTTATTTTTTAAAAATAATGAAAAATATGAAACCTCATTTCTCCCCCTGACTTAAGGCGAAAAGCCTCTTATTTGCATCCTAATTTTATCCTACAGGAACAGGTACAGTGCGGGAATTATCTTTTAGCAGATACAGCAGGAAAAACAACAATCTCCAGACACAGTCCACTGAGATTTTATAAAGTTCAGACTTTCAATTGGTTTCTTTCAGCTGCTTTTACTTCCACCACAATGCAGAGGTGGGAATCACAAACAGATCACAAAGACAGCAGAGTTTCTCCACGTGATGGTCTGTAAAGTTTCTTTAGTGGTGAAAACAGCCAGGATTGAAGAAACAAGGGCTGCCTTTTCCCCCATTGCTACCAACATATTTTTTTTTATGGATGGTGAGGCATTGAAACAGTCAGAAGGCTAAAAGAACCCACCTCCTTGGCAGCTACAAATTCTTTCTGATGAGAAAGATGAGGCATCAGAAAGTGTGCCTGGTAAATCATGCAGAGTTTCCAAATAAGCTCTCCCCTCCCATGGATTTTTTCTGCAGGAGATGATGATCAGGCCATATGTTACTATGACAGATTTGGTATTTCATAACTGAAATCCATATAGCTCCTACATTAATATTTCCTCAAAACAGAGCAATTTTTAATAAAAACCAAACCCTACTTTAATGTCCACATGCTACAAAAATCACAACTGGGGCACTGTCCCCAAAAGCAGCTCTGTACTCAATTACTTTTGTAAATACATCCCCTTTTATTATTTTTAGGTTTTAAAAGACAACTAAATACTGCATTTAATAGTAAGCATGTGCCCTACTGAAGGGAACACAAACTATAATGATATGCCTAGCTTAAAAGCAAATCTAATCTACTTGCTTATTAAATTTAAATGTGTTTAAGGCTGATATGGTTTGAAAATTATATGTAAAATAACAGCTTCCATGGCTATAAATGTCAAGTCTAAAAATTATATGCAATATAACATACAAAATAAATGCTGCTTCATCTTTACATTTCAGTGTGATCAATTCATTAAATGAGGTATTACAAGCTATGAGAAAATTTTACAACTCCTGAGACATAATTCGTCACAGTGTATTACAATGCAGCAAGGAAATACTTTAGTGGTTTTGTCATCAATGGATTAAAATTCTTATTAGAAAGAAGGTGGGGGAAAGTAGCTTTCTGATGTACCATGACCAAAATTACTCATCACAGCATATATTAAACACCTACGTGATCCTTTTTCATGAGACAGTCTCTGTATTAAATACCTTTTTTTTTTCTCTTGGAAAATAAACCAAGGAAAAGGTAGGTAATATATTTTATTGGGCCAAGATGTAAGGACACAGAGGACGCAAAGCTTCCCCACAGCTCCAAACCCAAATATTCTCTGTGGGTTTGTTTGGTTTTTCTTTCCTCTTTCTTTTTAACCGCAATATAGGGCTGGTCTTTTCCACTTGCTGCGTTTTCCAGAAATAACGCGGCAACAGCCTTCACTCCAGTGCTCAGAGAGAAGCAAAGAGCCATGGTGCCAAGAACTACAGTATGTGTATTCCCCTCCCCAGGCCCCCACCAAACATCCCGGAACACTTCCTATGGACAGAGGAGCAAACTCCATGGCTGAGAAAGCTGGAAAACCCGGAAAACCATTCCATGTCTTGAATCCACACAAGTCCCTGTGGCAGGAAATATCTCAGGGAAGCTGCTGGTTTCAGCCCTCAGTCACCAGCCTGAGATACAAAGAGGTGCATCTCTCTCTCCTCATTGCCCAGGGGGTGGCAGGAGCCTGGCCACTCTACCCACTCTTTTCTCCAGCCTTCATCCTTCCAATCAGCCTGGGTCCAAATGAGAGACCACTCACAGATGCTTTGGCAGCAGCATTGTTAACTGCTAACCCCTCAAATTTATTTTCCTCATCCAGTTATGTTAGAGGAAATTAAAAATATAAAATGGTCATGACCTTAGAGATGGTTGAAAAAATCATATTTCAACTGAAGTGAATGCTTGCTACAGGTAAATAAAAATATCCTAAATATCCATGGCCCTTTATTATTTCCCTCAAGGTTTTGCATTCTCAAGTGTTCAGAAAGTCTTGACTGCAAAAGAATGTTATTGACACTTAAAATTTATTCAGACTTTGTTATTTATAATTAAATCCTGTTTCAAAACGCATCCTGATTCAGAATATTGAGGATTAGGGTCTTTTAATAAAGCAGCATCAATTTTCTTACATGACCATTTACAGCAGCTAAAAGGATAAATACTACTTCTTTTGTTATTTCTCTCTAACATAATAATAGTCACTGCTTCAACAAAAATAATTTTATTTTAAAATCCCATTAATATTTCTGAGAGACATGCCTGCCTCTTGCCTTAACACTTTTCCAATCTGCCAAATATTTAACACATTTGTCTTTCTCTGACATATAATTTGGTATCATGTACCAGAAAAACACACATCGCCCCAGATGTTCTCAAGGTACAATAAAATCTGGTAATGCTTTTGCAGGCCAGCATCTCGCCAGGAATTTCTGCTCCCACAAACCCATCCATATTACCAGGGGAATTATTAGGTGGCTGTATCTTTCCAGGCACTCAGAGTAAGATAACCCTAATCTAGTCTTATCACTTGCACACAAAAGCATTGGATCCAATAGGCTTCCATGTAATCCATCTCTGTCAACCGCATTAAGGAAATTACCTGTCAGAAATATCATGGCCAAGATTCTGTGATTAAATGCAAACTTCGAAAATGCTCAAGGGTATAGTAGAAAAAGCTGCATAAAATTGCTTTCAGTTCAGCTTTCCTTATGTTAACGTTGTGTCCACAAGCATTCCAACGACAGAGAGAATCAAGTAATTTATCAGCCAAGTATTGCATTGCCAAAGGATACCAAACAGATTCTTAAATTTGTCATAATTCCATAAAGTTGACTTTCATTATTAAGATGGTAACACTCAAAAAAAAAAAAAATAAAATAAAATCTTTCAAGATCTTTGAAGAACCAAAAAGCACAAGTTTCTTTAAATTTTTTTCCCCCCTCAGGAAGGGAAATTGCTATTACTGATGAAGTATAGAAACGTCTAAACATGCAGATTCACCATCCTAATACTAATTTTTTTTCCTTTATAGCCTTTGTCTCTGCAAACTTTACCATGTAAGGATTACTGGGCACAGGTTTGCATGGCTAACAGAACAGCCCTGCACCTCAGGTCACTCAGGTCCAATGCACTTCTCCATCAACAACTGAAATCTTTTCCTTTGGCATCTTTCTGCAAAATGGACAGAGCAATCTTACATATGCGTGGTTTGAATATAAATGCACCATTAACTGTGAATACCCTTCTCTGTGTCAAAGAGGGGAACAGAAGGAAAAAAACCCCAAAACCCAGCTTGACCTATAATTCTACAGTTTTGTAGAGAAAGTAGTCACTGAAAAATCCTCTATTCTAAAATGCCCAGTGTAGTCTAAAGAAATCAAAGGAGGGCAGAAATTACAGAATGAGTATTTAGTAATATTAATACACCCAGCACAGGAGAGACACTGACATACTGGAGAGAGTCTAACAAAGGGCCATTAAGATGATGAAGGGACTGGCACATCTCTCAGTTCTAAGGAAAGGCTGAGAGAGCTGCACTGGTTCAGCCTCGAGAAGATTCAGGGGGATCTTGTTACTGTATATAAATGCTGGAAGGGGAGGTGAGAAGAAGACTGACCAGCCTTTTGTCAGTGGTGCCAGTGACAGGACCAGAGCCCACGTGCACAAAGTGACACACAGAAGGTTCCTTAAGAGCAGCAGGAAACACTTCTCCACCACGAGGGTGACTGAGCACTGGCACAGGTCCCCTGGGCACGCTGGGGAGTCTCCCAGCTTGGCAGACACCAAAAGCCATCTGGACACTGTCCTGGACAACCAGGGCTGTGTGTCCCTGCTGGAGCAGCAGGGTTGGTGCAGATGACATCCAGAGGTCCCTTCCACCCATAACAACCACTTCATGAGTCTATGTACCCTTTTTTCCCAACTCATCCAAGTCCCTTGGAAGAGCAGCCCTGCCTTCCACTGTGCAATCTGCTTCCCCGCTCTGCATGCTGCTTTCAGCAGCACCGCCCCTTGAGTCAAACCTGAGGCACACCAACCACTAAGGAGCCACCAACGGAACTCTGGATCACCAATCACAGCCCTTTAAATCCAGCAGTCAAGGCAAGTTTCAGTTGACTTATCATCCACCCATTTACCCATTCCAATTCTCACCACCATGGCTAGAATACTAGGGTAGAACGTGTTAAAAGCCTTGATATTGAAGGTATTGAACATCCACTGCTCTTCACGAGACAGGTTGATTATTTTCTCAAGGAAGCTTTGCTTGGGCTAAGGTTGATTACAAAAAATAATTAACACCTTTAAGCCAATGGAATTCTGACTCCAAAACTAACATCTAAATCACACAATGAAAATCTTGCACCAATGTGGAGACACATTGGTGAGATAAATAAATGGCAGTCAGTAAAGCTAAGGCTCATGCTTAGCCCTCTCGCTGCAATCCAGAATATATTTGTTAATTACTCATAAAGACAGAAAAAATGACTGTACTGACTCTCTAAAGCTGTTGCATCACTACAGATAGCTGCTCACTAAACATCCTGAATGCTCACACTGAAAAACCATTTAGGAGATGGAGGTCTTCCTAAGCGGTCCTGTCTATTCAGCTGGATCGAAGTTGCCAAGCACAAGGTCCTACACCCAAGCATCAAAACTAAGGAGGACAAACAAAAAGAGAAAATACTCAAATTTCAAGAACCTCTTCTTGTAAGTCTGTAAATGCACTTCCTCCTTCATAGGAAATTTCAGTGAAAAATCATTGAATCAATCTTGGAACGATCTAAACCCAGACAGGTGTCATTGAGAAGATAACAGCAAGCAGTAGAGGAGAGCCTGGCACAGTTTGGTCATTGAGATCCCCCAGAGTGCACCAAATATGTGATGGGTATTTCCAGTGCAGCTGAAGGTTGTTCTGTGATTGGTGGGAACACATCTACACAGCTCTCTCTGTACTACCAGGATTCTGAGAGTACACAGCAGAAAGGTTCAGACATGGGAAGCTTGATTCCAGAAATGTACATTGACTGAATTATGGAAGGGCACACAAGTGATAGACTAGCAGGCTCAGAAACTGGCATTAACTTGCTGATTGTATATCTTCTGGTTAAGATGAAAGACTGAACTCCACAAATGCAATCAGAGATATACCCTGTCAACTTTTTCCACTTAAGGCATCATAAAGTATCAGATTTACAAGATGAGGGGTGGGGGAAATAGTTATATCATTTTAATGTGAAGCAATACCACTACAGAGATTTCTTTCCATGACAGGAGAGAGAATAAATGGGATGTACAAAATGGATGTCCCTTTTCTCATCTCTGTCCAAGGTCAGCCTGGAATTCCACTGAAGTTCTCCAACTAGCAGAAGAGCTGCAGCTGCTTGTGCTAAAGCAGGCAGACACTGGGAGAAGCCAGTTTACAAGTAGAAGACTGCAGGATGCATCTTATCCTTTGCACAGATAAAACTAAAAACCCACCTAAAGAGCTTCAACTTCTGGTCTGCAAATGAAAGACAAAAGTTAATGTATTTTGCTGGCTACAAGACCTAACATGGACTTTATCGTTACTTTTAATCTCAGTTAAAAGAACTAGTAATAAGACTCAAAGAATGAACAGTGTTTGGACAGCCTCATTTGCTGATTTTCTACAACGGTGATTGAAGCAATGCAGCCGATTAAGTCAGGAAATCATTGTTGTCGCACAACGTTTACAGCTCAGAGCCCATCAGCAGAAGCCAAAATCACACAGAACAATTCTGAACCTTGCACATTAATTACATATCAGATGAAAGAAATGGTCATAAAACAATAAAAGTGGACCTGTGTTCCATGTGGCACTTGGATTAGTTAGTTTATCGCCCACCATATGGGCTGCCAAGGAAAATTATAATAGGCTACCACTACTATGAATTATTATTGCTAGTCTTATTAACCAAGTTAGTAACCTCAACATAAGTGGTCACGATCACAGAGAATGTAGCTGTGTGTTCAACAGCCCTGCTGCACAGGATAGAAAGAACAGAAACACAGCAGTGCTTTTCAAGCAGTACAACCTTAAAGTACAGTGCAACTGCAAATTTCATCTTAAAAGCACATATTGACTAATGGAGATTATACCCCAAGTAAGCCGGGTAACAGTTGTTTCCTAGCAGTCCATTGTATCAAGCAAGATTGTTCTTGGAGTAACTCTCAGATTAATAGATCCAATATTGTTTCCCTTTTATTGGAAAGTGAATTCCATTAAACACCCTGTATTGCTTCAGTAACAGAACATAGATTTGCAAATGAATGCAAAGACTCTGGATGAGGAACAATACATGCTCTGGTCTACCACCATCTATCAGCATAATTTTCTTTTAATTATTGTATTTATTTCTGCTTTACCCCGTTTGGCATCGTGGACTCGGTGATATTCCAGACTGAATCACACCACGTGTCTGATGTGTGGACTCTCCCACAGTCCCAGACTGCACCAAGGAGTCTGTGCTAAGCCAGCCCGTCACAGGACTGGCTTGTACAACAAGATTAATGAGCCAGTGCAGTGACAATGACTATTATCGCCACCCATCATCATCACCACCGTCTCATATCATCCACTTTATGTAAAGAAAAACGAGTTAGAATTTGACTGACTCAACAAATGCAATAAAATGAAACAAGCAGAGCAGCAGAGGTGCAAACTGCAGGAGCTGCTGATTCCCAGCTCTGCATCCTCAGTCCTCCAGACAGCATGGTCTTTGTGCCCCTTCACAGCTGCATTATTACATCAGAGGGATTAAGGCAAGAAGATGGGAATTAGGCAGAAAAAAAAAAAAAGAGTATAAACCAAAAAGGAGAAGAAAAGCCAGAATATGTTTTTTGATTCATCTTCCACCAACATAATAAAATCAGAGTTCTCTTTAGGCTACTTAAAAAAAGATGCACCTGAGGGGAGTTATGATGTGATGTTTTTCCTACATTAAAGTGCTTTCTGGGAAACACACCTTCCACTGACATTGAAAACTAGAAGTAAAGCACTACTTTGTATTTAATAGCTACATAATTGTGTTTAAGGCCACCGACTCAATAACACATATGTTAAAAACGTGTTCTTGCTCTGTTTTCACACCACACTCTCGATCTTCGTATCCAAGAACAGTCTGGTAGAACATTAAACAGTAATGACAAACATTTGTCATCCTTGTTTTCCTATCCACTCTTCACCTTTGTCCTCAGTAAAAATTGAGTGTATAAAGCAAGCAAACTTGGGCAGGCAGAGCAGAGAACCTCAGGGAAATATGCTATCAGCAGAATCCTTCTGTAGACCTCGCGTTGTGTAATGCACATGAAAAATAATTGTATCACAGAACTGTTAAATAACCATATTGGATTTGCAAAACAAGATGCATTCCCCCAGCTCACTGAGAGCCTGTAGCTTTCTGGAAATTAGCATACATCTGCTTCAAGGTATTCTGCATAAAATATTACAAAATGCATTTGATATAAACAGATAATTCCTTTTTGTAAGGTGTAAAGTTAAAATGGACCGCACTTTACATGATGCAGTGAGCAAACTGGCACTCAGAGCTTAAGGAATAACTAAGCACCACTTCCTTAGTCAATTCTGCCACCTAGCTCATCTTGGGAAAGCTCACCCTCCTGAAACACAGTTTTCATCCTGCTTCCAACTGAGATTCCCAAATAACCCACCCAGCATACCTAAATCACTTCATTAAGTACAGGTAACGTGGCATATTAAAAAGGAGAGTCATTTACGCCAGAGCTACCAAAAGAAAGTTGCTGTGCACAGAAAACCTGTCACTTGTAAACGAACTTAAATTCTGATTGATTCAACACACAGCAAACCATTTTGCTTCATTTAATCCCTTAACCACGCTTAATGTTTTAAAATATTCCAAGGGATTTTCGTTTTCAAACTATGAAATTCTAAATCAAAACATGTAATGCTGGCCCTCGGATGGTTATATTTTCATTTCAAACTCCTCCTTTTCTTGTCAGTGCCTTTGAAGAGAATAAAATTTGTGCTGGGCCAGATTTTACATCCCAGCATGCCATTCCTTAAGCAAGTATTGTCCTCTATAAAACAGATATCTGCACTTTTAAACAAGCACATCCAAATTATGCCACAGGAAGCTTGGGATGATTTGAAGAACTACACATTTTTAATATATCATTAAAAAAAGATGAAAACATGCAGGCTTGATATTGATATTAACTGAGCAACTATGCTGAAAAATAAGGTTTGCAAGCATATCTCAAACCCATAAAGCTGCCAGCAGAAAGAGACAAACTGTTGTTTTGTTGGGTTTTTTTAAAGTCATGAATTCTGATATCCATAAAGAACACAAACCTAAGTGTGGCAGAAAAGCCTGAACAGCTCCAACAGCCAGTGGTGTCAGGTAATCAGCAATCAGGAGACACCCCATTAGTGCTTAGCAAAGGTTTGTGATGGGATCTCAGCAATACACAGAGCTGGCACAATCTGCAGTTACATCCTCTGTGCTCCTGGATTTGTTTGATTCTCCTGTGAAGGATCTGATGCACAGCACTGATGTTTGGTCCTGTTTATCTGGCTCCAGTTACATGTTAGAATTAACATCATAAAAAGATAAGCAGCTGTCATTATCTTGGATGCGTTTGCATCTGTGTCACACCACAGTACAGTACAATTGCTTGCTGCATGTAATCTTAATTTATTTTCTGGAAAATACTAACCCTCTCACAGTGTAGATGTTTCCTTTAACATGCACGTTAGGTTTCGAAATTAAGTATTTTCAAGTTACATTTCCAAGGAATAACAAAGGTGGACGGATGGGTTCCTGCTAGAGGATAAAGAAAAACCAAAATCCCACAGTATTATGCTTTTATCTCGGTCTTGAAATACTTTAAAACAACTGCAAACTACACTACAAGGAAATTACCTTGCTCAAAATAAGAGATCTAAAAAATAAAAAGTGACCTAAGACTTAGAGCACAACTGAAAACATACTCCCTGCTCTGATTCCAGACCTAGACTTTTACAAAGCACAATATTAATTCCAAGGATATGGCAAAAATGTAACAAAGCTCACTAATGTCAATATTTTTAAAACGAATGCCCCTTATTTTCAGAAGTAGATAAAGATTAGTAAGACCAAACAAATAACACATGCTAATTCAGATACTATTCCTATCATCACATTTCCCAATCTCTACCATCCAACTTTTAGAATTAGTAAAGAGAACACGTATTATACAGAAGCAAAACTCCACAGAAGCTCCTCAGAGAAGAGCAGAAATACAGAGTTTGACACATGAAGGTGAGGTAGAAGCCAGGGTTTCCAGACAACGTTCTCTCCCTCATTAAAGAAGTAATGCCCCTCTCCTTCCCACGAGTGTCCCTCCCCAGTGCTCGCTGAAACAGGAGCTTGGGGCCAGGCTCCAGCTGCAGCAGAGGCAGCGTTTCTGTGTGTACAAACACGCTGTGTCATTTCTGTTCTTTCAGCAGGGACACTCACGGAAAACTCCAACACTTCCTCCTCCTTTTTTCCAGCACACATTTCCCTACGTTCCCCCTGTAACATTTCCTGTCCTCCTGCTGTGTTTTCTATTCTTAAGGCTGACATATCCTTTCTCCTTTTGCTTTTATTCCCTCCTTGCTTTCTTTCTCATCCTGTCTATCCCTTCCCCTCCTCTTTCCAAGTGCCATATTACAGTTCTCCTTTAGTCTACACCTTTCTCTACTCATTCAATCTCTTCTTTATTCACCTGTCATCCAGGGATGGATTATTTTAAATGCTCCCTCAACCTTTGCTGCTTTCCAGACAGGCTGACAAGAAATCTGGAGACTTAGAACTAAAGCAGCTTCAGAGCTTTCTGAATATGATACTGATAGGGCTGGAAGAGAAAGGGAGCTGAAGGCATGTGACAGCATTGGTGCCGCCAGGGATCCTTAAGGAATGGACAGTGGGAACCAGGCTCCTCCAGGTGTCACACACCCAGCAGGGCAGTGTGTCAGACCCCTGCCCAGTGCACAAGTCCTTGAGCTCCAAATCACCTCTGCCTGACCTCTGAGCTCCCAGCTAATTCACTTGTTTTATTCTGAAAGCAATCATGACACTCTTACGGAACAGTTAAAAAAAAAAAAAAAAAAAAAAAAAAGAAGCCTTGTTTTTAGAAAATAAAACCCTTGTTATTTTCATCATTTATTCTGCCTTTCCCTGCCTGGCCAGCAAGCCTGGTTTTATTTTAGAACCTTAAGGTAGTTCAGCTCCAACTTCCCCCCACTTTGTTAATGGGATAAAGTACAACGAAAGCAGCACAACTGTTATAATGATGCAAACACGTTTCCCTGCAGTAAGTCAAATGCTCCAGTGGCTGCTGACTTGTGCACTGCTCAGCTTACACAGCAAGCTCATTGCTCTGCAATAATAGTGAAAAGAGGCAAAACAGGGTGTCAGGCAGGGAACAGAAGGGAAGAGTTCAGTGAAGGAACCTACACTGATCCTCAACTCCAACTGCCTGAATTCTTCAGGGCTGACAGAGTTAAAACATCTTCTTAAGGGCACTGTCTTATGTCTGTGATAGAGCAAAAGCACTTTTGAACACTGCTCTAGCCCTTAGCATCTTTTAAATTAATTTCTCAATGCAAACACTCCCCTAAAACATTACAAAAGAGAAAAATGTTTAGTTTTATCTGAAAGGAATTGAATGTAGACACAGTCAAGGTTCTAAAAACAGAGTATAAAAGAGAAAAAAATAAAACAAAACAAAAAACAAACCACTACATCACTACTGAAATAAATGACATTAGAAACGCCAAGCTTTCATAATAAAGCTTTTCTGTATCATAATATTGACACTGCATTTTCTCTGATCATTAATGAGTCTCACTGTATCAAAACTCTAATCAGGAGCAATTTGCAATTTGAACACACGAACTAAGTTTCTCTCCCAAATACTTTTACGAATCCTTCCCAAGGTTCTATTTCTGGAAGTAAAAATAGAAGATATTATTATTAGTGTTTCAAAGATGGCCAACACTAATAACTCTACTGAACTTCTTGTACATAAATGGTTCCTGATCACTACAATAATCCAATCCTGATGTATCAGATAAAGGTGCACAGTAGCAACATAAGAAAAGCCCTGCCATCAGTGATAAATCTGGATGTTCACATACCCATGTCTCAATATAAACGTTGTCGCACATTACATACGCTCTGCCTGCCTACCCAGCACGTGTAAGAAACAAAATAGAGCATTTCCCCCCGTTGCTTTTAAAAGCTTAGTGCATACAGCATTTTGTGCAAGACCGTTCAGCCAGGGATTTGAGCAGAGTTTATATAATTTAGAGTAAGATCTAGCATCCTTCGCTGTGAGAGAACAAGATCACACAGCCTGTGCATATCAGTTCAGTTTTCACATGGGCTTTGAAGGAAAACAGGTTTTCTCAGATAAAGCAGCAAAGCTCCCAGATACGAATTTTCTACATACCCAACTCTCTCTGTTTCTCATTACATCTTTCCCTTCAGCCAAGCAAATGTGTATCTATAATAACCCAAGCCTTCCAATCAAACCTGAAGTGCTCATTTGGCAGAGCTGAACTCTCAGGTGAGCAGACCACTAAAGCTGTAAGATAGATACACACACACAAGTTATAGTAAATGTCAGTGCCACTGGGAAAACCTGTCTCTCCTGCTGCGCTGCTGAAACAAGGAAGCCTTTATAAGTTCACCACCCAAACCCAAACAAACTCAGCCATGGAAACCATGGGACCTATTAACCTACTTAAATAAAGAGTCATCTCCTTTCTTCCAAGGCGCTACGTACATCACAAAACAGCAGTGGAGCTTTAATATTGGAAAAGCACGACAATGATCTGTCTGCTCATATTGGCAGCAAGGAAACATCAACACGGCTTATTCCTGCTTATTTCAGCTTGGCTCGGGAAGAGCCCTGTGGAAAGCACAGCTTACTGGCTGCTTCTGGCATAACCAGAATAAAAATTGTAAATATAGCTCCAAAACCACAAAATAGTTTCTCTATTTTATCTTCTAAACTGGTTTTCCCCACAGAGTAATGGTAGCATCTGTTTGATAAAATAGACATTAAAAATGCAGCAAAGTGTACAGTTCCTTGGGTGTTGTAGGACACTGTCACACCCTCCCGGGGGGAACACAAAATTGCTGAGCCTTCTAAGCACAGGTCCACCAAGACTGTATACAGAACCAAGCATTTTCTAATAAGTGACACAGTTCTATAACAAATTGATTTGTGTACACAGCATAATCCAAACTCTACAGGGCAGAGTCAGCTCTTTCAACTGGCTGTCACAGGTACAAAACCTGAGGAACATTTTCCAGCATCTTATAATTGTCCATCAGAAGCCAAAACAGGACAAGTTTCGCCCTCACCTGGATGAAACATTCAAACGGGTGCTTGAGATTTACTAAATCCTTCCAATTGCTTTGGAAAAGAAATAACAGTTACAGGAAGTGTCAGAAAAAACCCAAACAAACAAAGCACAAAAAAGCACCTTGGAGTGATTTTGAGGCATTGTTTCTTCTTCCACCTGGCATATGTACATAGTTAGAGGGTAATATTTTTAAAATACATAAACCAATGTGTATCTATGAGGTTTTAACATGGGAGTTGTTCTTTTTAAGTCAAGAAACAAGGCATAAGGATAGCACACAAAAAAGTAACAAATACGTACTGGCACACACAAAGTGCTTCTTTGTAAAATTAATACTTCAACTTTAGGGTATAGAAGACTTAAGGATATTTTATTTATTTTTAATAAATACCTGAAAATTCCTGCATCCCTGAATGCCTGGAGCACACTGCTGATTGAAAACAAAACAAAAAGCTACGTTACCCTCTGTGGAACTCCATTTTGCCTTACTCAGCTACAATCTCTTCCAGTCTTGACTTACCAACTTTCTTCCCGTCAGACTCCCCGTGCGAGCAGTGAACTCTTCCCACACCCTGCACTGGCCACATGGTCAGCACACACACCCAGGACATCCCGTCCCATCCATGTTCACACTGACCACCTCCTCCCACCACACAAGGGAGGTGTTTAAGAAGCCAAGGGAGCCCAAGGAGCAGCTCTTGGGTGCAGCTGCAGCTTATCTGCATTAACCAGGAACAGGTGCAAGCGATGTTCTGTGCACCCCTGGGCCGCAGTGCAATCATGCCAGCAAGTTTTTAGGAATTCAGGTGCTGAGCTGTACCAAAACTTGGGCAAAAGTACACAAACCCCCAGTACTCAAATGTTTGACCAAGTCACATCCCTGATGTCCTGTGACAAAACCCAACCCCTTGGACTTTCGGGTTACTAATCCAAAGCATGTGAAAGGAGAGAATTCCCTGAAACTACTAACACAAATTTTACTAGAAGCAAAAATAATATTTTTCCTACACTTGGTTTTGTGTGTTTCAGTTTTCAGAGCTGTAATTTTTAAGGGAAAAAACAGATCTAAGGCAGATGTCCAACATGGAAATGGTATTGGCTTGAACAGTGGGGTAGAAAAAGGTCTAAGCTTAAAAGGAAATACGGCTTATTATGTTTAAATGCTACAGAATTTTACTTAAAGACTAAATTTAATCTCTTCCAGTGGTATTTTACTGAGACAGGGGTGTTGAGGCAACTTACACATTTTGCCTTTTGGAAAACATAAATACCTGTCCTAAAATACATGTGTTAATAGAACAAAACCCAGTTAATTAATAAGGTTTAACACAGTAAATGGCAATGGGTAGGTATGGATTCACCCCCACAACTGTTCTGCCAGGTTTCTAAGATGTTTCTAAAGATACCCATCCTTAATGGAAAAACATACAGAGTAAATTCTGGTCTCACTTGAGACCAGGTGCATGACATTAATGGTGAGATGTAGAATCCTTTTGATGCAGCTCCCAACAGTTTCCACCTGATCTCAGTCTGGCACAGGTGCTGCAGATCCCTCCCATTTCGGGTCATTCACATTCAGCACCATTTTACCCTCCCTAACAAAAATGATTTTACCATCCCTAACAAAAATTCCATGTACAAGTACCCTGAAAGAAAACACCGCCTAGCAGTTGGCATAAAATTCCTTTTGATTCCATAGCAACCCCATATTATAACAACATTGTGCATGGGATACTACCTTCTATTTACCCTAATTTCATTTTCAAATTGAAATGCTATCTTGTACTACACATGTTTCCAGTGATAGAGTTTGTCCTCTGAATGTATTTAATAACTAAGCATATGGTCCAGCTCCCGTTCCCAGAGCCCTGGCCTCTTCAGAGCTGTCACACTGTACATATGCATGAGGAAAAGCTTTTCAACGTGCAAGGCTGCTGCTGAAAAGATGATCAGATGAGTTTGCTTCCATTAACCCACACTGATGAGAATAATACTGCCCGTGTCGTCTCAGTTATATACTCTTAATGGCACTGAAGCCTCTGAATATTTAGTGTATAATCAACTCTGATAACAGCGACTCGGGGTGAATTTCCCTGTGTGTGGAACAGTGCTGCAGCCAGGTATAAACAAACTGTATCATTGCATGACCTAATGCACACACCGTCTGCCAGAATAATGCAGTCCCAGCATAAACACAGTTTGCATTCTGGAACCGTGAACGAAATGACAACACACCGAGATTTCTCTGCTGTCTCTAAAAGGTCAAGACATTTGGACTTGGAACACGAGATACTTGTAGGATAAAACATGTTAATACGCATCCTAGTTGGGGGGATTAGTGACTTTCCCTGGAATGCTACCAGGCTGGTTTTCTTCTGTACAGCCTTGAATTAGAGATTATATTCAGAATTCTGACAAATCACTCTGAAATTGTGACTCCATATATCTGTACAAATGCATATGGCCTAGTATATATGTATATTTTGGTGTACATGATTTCGTGCGAAACATAACTGCTTGCCGTTCAGATTATCTTTCCACAACAGTATATCTTTTACATATTTATTAGCATTCACCAGCACAGCTGGATTAAATAAATAAGGCATTTCAGAACTATGAGCCCAATTCTTGAATCTGTTCTCAATTTATCACTAGTGGGTCAGATATTGTGGTAGGTTTTAAAATGAACTTTTTAGATACAAAAGCTGTGCAAATCAGTAATACAAGATTTGGTTCCTTTATCTTTCTACCTTCTCTGTTTTTTTTCCCTTTGCAATACTATTCTCCATGGCTTCATTGGTGCTGGGGGAAATCACCAAGAGATACTGCCAAGACAGGATCTGTTAGATTATGGGAGATGAAGTAGCATTGCTCACCATAAGAAGTTCAGTGACTCAGTGTTCAAGGCTAATGATGCCTGTTTTGTCACCAAATCAGATTTCCTCCCTCTGTGCCCTTAAGATTCTGGAAGGCAGATTGTTTCAAACAGATTAAGTGGGTTGATATGGCAGGATGTGGCATCTGTTTATGTTTGATGGCTTGTATTTTTAATGTTAAGCATATAGCTGCATCACTGCTTTCCATACATCTTTCCAGACCAACATCAGAGCATTAGGATGTTCTTTAGTAATTTTGAAGATAACGTAATTTTTGCTAGTAAGCATTGATGTGCTTAGAGTAGGGAGGGTAGTGCAGTTCTATAATGCAGTTGACTGGCTAGAAACTAATTTTTAATTCGAGGCTGAGTAACTTGATGCTAAAAATACCTGGAAATACAGGTTTAACAATAAAATCTAAACGAATACTGCAGTGTTTCCCTTTCTGATTTGAACACTCCCTGCAAAGCAAGCCCATAGGATCAGCAATAGGGAGCATTTCCCTGAGCTCCTGAAGTTTCTTCATCTGGTCTGTCTGCAAATAAAAACTGATAAACAACAGCCTTCAGACACGCAGCGCCAAACACAGGGATGTAACATACAAGCAGTTGTACTACATTCCATCAAATAAACGTCTGTCCCAAGAATGTCTCCAGGTTTGTCAAAAGGTTTGAAAGTCTGGAGAAGGAGAAATAAGACAACAATATAATGGTACTTCCCTGCTATGCTTTTGCTTTCACTTAACTGTGTCAATCCCTTCTGCTTACATAATCCATTATGAACTTATTTTCCATGTTTATCAAAAATTGATGTTTATCAAATTGATTTTCAACTATGTAAGCCATTTCTATGACAGAGAATTAGACAGTTAAAAGATGCAGTGCACCTTTGTTAAATGATGTGAACTTTCTTCCTGTAAGGTATAACTCTCACCCCCTACCTCCCAAAAGAAAACCCGTGTGCTGTTCTGCACGGCCTGTTAAAGGGGAGACATCCGGAAACAATAGTACAAGGCAGGGGTCTGGATTACTGTCTTGGAATACAGTAGCTACACCTTGAAAAGAACAAGCAGTGCTCTTCATTTTAGAAGATTATATAAAGGGTTCTATCCTCAGGAACAGACTCTGAGTTTACTAACGATATCAAATGCTCCTAACTCCTCTTTAGGCTACAGGGGAAGAACCTGAGACACCCTTTGTGTGTACTCTACAGGTCTGTCTGCAAAGAGGAAACCATTTAAAATTTAAGTGCCTCCTTAATTGTAATCAACTGTAGCAAATGTGGGTTTCGGTACTTACCTGGAGAACACTGATGCTCCAAAGCAAGAGTATTGCACTGCTAGATAACTAAATAAACCAACAAACAAAGGTAAGCACAGAGAAAGAAAAACCATTAAAGCCACCGATAAATTCTCTGCATTAACCTGGAATCAGCTGTTCAAGCATCCCCTGTCCTGTGGGTGGATGCCAACACAACTTCCATAAAAAAAATCTTCCTTATCCAGATCAAACACCTCTGTGAGCCAAACACAGCTCCTTTTTTTCTGAACATCCTAAAAGTTTGCCATAAATTGTACTACTATCAAAAGTTGTCATAGAAATACATGACATTTATCCTAAATTCCCGTTATGAACAGCTCTGCAGGTGATGGACTGAGCAAGAATTGCACCTGGAGGGTGTCAGCGCTAAGGAAATACTCCTCCCTCAGTGCATCCTATCCCATGGATGTTCCCTATGCAGCTGGGAAGGGCAGTGGCCAGGGAAATCCAGACTATTAAGGGTTTGACAACCTGAATATTACAGTCTTATGCTCATTTTCCCCCCACAAGATAGCTGTTACCAAAAATGAGCTTATCAAAGTCCAGGAGCCTAAATGTGATTTTTAGTGCTGCAAAAATTGTTTCAGCAAAAATAAAGTGTCCAAATCTGAGGATGTTTGCTGAGAAAAGTACAGAACAAGATCAGAGCCTTTAATAAGGACTTACAGATTCAATTCTCTACCTTGTTTTCTCTTTCCTCCTCATTTTAAAAGTAGCCAAGAAGTTGAGCAGTACAGGGGTTTTTTTCATTCTTTTCCCCCAGCACACAGTACATTACAGAGCATACAATAACTGTTTTTTTTCTCAGTAACTAGTAGATTTCTCTGTAGAGTTTCTCAGAATAAATTAAACCAAATCTCAGAGGTTGCTTCTATGATGAAAATTTTCAGCAGCCCTCCCAGAGCAAGGCAGTTGCCTTGGTGTATTAGGGCAATATAGCATTACAGCAAACAGGAAAGATTAGGTCCTATTGTAAAAGGTAAAATCAAGTGCAAAATGTCTAAGAATATTATGGAGCTTATGTTGTAGGTCTCGGTGGAAGGTGCAGGTCAGTAACAACCCTCTGAGATGCTTCCCCTCAGCCGTGTTGCTAATGACTGTATTCAGCATTACTCACAGCACACAGCAGCTGGCTCCCCAAAAGCTGACAAAGGCAGAAACTGCAATTAAGTCTATGATTTAATGGTCTTCCCATGGCTTTTCATTGATAAATCTGAGTCTGTACCCAGCTATGGAACAAATAAACAAAATAAAACCAAAAACTCCCAGGTTATTCTCCTCTGAAGTATTTCTCATCAGTGCTCATGTGCTTTCTGTTGCAGGACAAGGACGGAAGTTCCTTATTCATAACTCAGTCTTCCTACTGATTTATTTTTAATAAAGCTCTCTCTCTCAGCCTAGTTACTTATGTAATATTGGCACTGGGCTAATTTTTAAACACAGTTATCCTTGCCTCGGCTGGGGTCACATACTGGTGTACCGAAATAAGTGAAACATTTCTGTTTGCCATTCCGTACAGAAACAAGAGAATTGCTTAGGGTTTCATTGAGGGGAAAAAAAAATTCCTTTGCCAATTCCTAAAAAGCAGATTTTGGTTAAACTTGAAGGGAAGATCGGGAGATGGAAAGAAGGTTTAATTGCACATCTCCAGTGAGTATGTTTTCCACCCGCAGCAAGCACGGCTGCGCGCACAGGGGCACAGTCAGCGTGTGTGGCAGCGCTGCCTTTTAACATTAATATCCTGACGCTCCTGCAAGGATGGACCCAGGGCACACAGTCACAGCCAGGGACTGCCTGGGGTCCGAGTCATTTCACTTGCTCATTATTCCATGGGTAGTATTTTATCTCTTGAGCAAAATTTCAAACAATTCAGCCCTGACACCTCTTTAAAAATGCAACAGTGGAGAGAACCGCTGCTGTCTGTGGGCATCCCTGCCTTGCCTGCCTGTCACGATCATCAAGTGAACACGGACTCGAAGAAGTAATAAAAATAACAAGTATATTTAATTGGTGGGAAGCAAGTTTTCTGGCCTGTGAAAAGATACATTTCTGTTGCCTATGGGTATCAGTCTCCCTTTTATTAATGTACAGAGGCTCATTTTTTGTTTGTTTCCAAAAGACAAAAACCTGGATGTCATTTAAGTGTGTAGGTGTACACACACACACACACACACATATATATATATAAACAGATAAGTATGTGTGCACACACAAAACCATCTCCCTGGTCATATATCTATACACAACAATCACCCTTGATTGCATTTTCCAGAAAGTAAGATTTCTCCTGTTTCTGTAGCCCTGGGTATCATAGTTGATTTAAGTAGTTTTTAATACAGTTCTGCATCTTTAATGCAAGAGAAAGGGCCCTGATTAATTTCTTCCCTAGTGCAATTTTGTTTCATGCGTAGTAGGAAGACTTGTCACTTTAGGCTGGTACTGGGGGATGTTCTGATCACTGGAGAGGTCCAGTCTTACACTGTACTCATTCTGGAGGGATGTGAAATACCCCAGATTTTCCTAAGACAGAACCCTGGGAAATACCTCAGGAATACTCATGGTTATCACCCATCTGCTGCATAAAAAATCAAATGGAAAATAATTGATCTTTAAAAGTTCACCGGTCTAAAAGAGTAAGAAATATGGAATGCTTTAAGCACTATACATGGAAGCAACACTGTTTTCCTTTCAAAAGTTTTAGGAGGAAAACAGTAATGCTGCCACGTCTAGAAATCTGGTACTCTAACTCTACAAATCAATAAACCTCAGTTATCTCCCAGGTTTCAGAAGCAAAGCAGATGTAGTTTCTTCCTATCCAATTTCATTTTCTCTCATTTTACCATAAATTATGATGGTCTCTCTCTAACTACTACTTGATTATCTACAAGACACAAGGCACTATGTACTGTTTGCCCTCTAAAAGATCCTAGAAAGTATTTCAGCACATAAAGGTGCTGCATTTTTTTGAGTGTAGCTCTAAACCAAAATCTTACAATTATAAATAATTTCATTATCTTTTATTAAAAAAAATGAAGCAATACATTATGCATTAATATGTACATGAACAGATCTGCATTCTGGGGCTCAGTGAAATTACTAGTTCTTTAAATCAATGTTCTGACACAAATAATTGAGAAAATTTGTTCAGATTGGCAAAGACTGGAAAAGAATTACTCATCTGTCCTTAAAGAGGAGCTGAAGAAAAGGTCCAGCTAATCAGAACTGATTTTCAAGGCATGCACAGAGAGATTAACAGGAACAAAAAGGAGTAAAAGTAGTAGGAGAGTTAAAAATCTGAATTCTTGTAATTTAGATCAACCTAAGTGACCCATTATACAGAAGAAAATATAGCCTGCCTTTTATTCAGTTTTAAAATACCTGCAAAGGGCAACCTAAAACTGAAAAATGGAGTAAGTGCAATGAGGCCTTTAGAATAATTATGTGTTGTTAATTGAAGAATGTTAATCATGTCATATTAGGAGGGAAAGAGGGTTAAACTGGTAAAATTTCAATTCACTTAGGCCTTATCTCTTGTTGGAATGAACCAGATGATTAATCCTTAATATTCTTCAGGGATACAGAGAACATCAGCAATTAAATTAACAACTACAAAGTTTATGCTCAGAGATTCAAAAATGAAAGACAGAAACACTTTAATTTTTCACAAGTTGTTACCTTAATTATCTTCTTATTGCTTCTGTCTCTTCTCCCTCATTACAAAAACACACCCCTCAGTATTCATGGATCCCTTTAATTCGCTCTAGCTCGGCAACTCTGTAAGGAATGTCATCTGAGCTGCAAAAGTCATAAATCTTACTTTGTGCATGCTCATTGCAAATAAATCGTTCTGCTGCACCTCGTCCCTGTATTCCAGCTGCAAGAGCTGACACGTTTTTGTTTCCTTGCAAGCGGCAGCGTCCATCAAATGTTGGTGGCAGAAAAGGAAGGCTCGCCTAGCACATCGAGTGAAGTTGCTTTTATGAAAATAGAAAAGAAGTGCAGATATCTTAAGTCAAGCTAATAGTTATTATGCAAAGTGCTTCTGGCAATAGGAAGATAAAGGGATAAGTTTCTTATGAAACCTTCTAATTCTGCAGTCATGAAAATAAGAGCGTAGCTCCAGATCATTCATGAAAATTATATACCACTAAGAATTCGCAGAGTGACATTTCAACGTTCCTCGCTTAGAGAAGAAAACAACGGAGAAAATGGAGGACTCGAGAACGCGTTTGGGATTCTTTGTGTTAGAACTGTTACAGAACACGTGGAATCTCATTATCAATACCGAGCTGCATCATATATTGAATGATTTCAAATGTAATTGCTGTGAAAGTAAATCCCCCCACAAGCTGAATGCAAAAGTCCACGCTGGCCAAACAGGGGGACCCGACACTGTTACCACTAGGCACGCTCTCCAAATGACCAAAGTTTTCAAGTAAAATGTCACATCCCTGAAGGGTGCCCTTACAACAAATTATTACCCAGGCTCTATTGATCTTCACCCAAACAGCAAAATCTCAATAAATCTCATCTGGACCTTTGCTGAAGCTGGAAAATGCATTACACCCCCCTACTGACCACAATTTTTATTATCCCTATTGTGTTTGCAGGGCAGTCAATTTTATACAGCATTACAAACTGCCAAGTGCTAAAGTGATTTCCTCTATTACTGAGGTCCATGTATTAAATTTAGTGAGGCACAATATCAAGCTTCAAATATTGCAGGGTTTAGAATTGAATGCAGCTGAGCCTAATGTTATCAACCTGACAAAATACACTGACATATTAAGTAGCAAATCATTTATTCATATTTGGGACTGGTTTTGTTTTTCTGTTCAGCTGTAGAGTTTTAGATTAGCCACAGTATTTCAAAATGTGACTATCTAAATGTGAAGTCCAAAGACTGTGGAATATATATTTCATACTCTTATTATGCACTGTAGATCAGAGAAATATGTCTCAACAGCCTGTTAGCGCATATAAATACATGTAAATTAATAAATTATTTGGCACCTTGCAGGTTTAGGCTGCAAATACTTTAACCCTTTAGAATGATCAGTGATAAGCACTTCAGATACTTGGTTTTATACTCAAATGCAAAGCTTAAATTCTCTGATAAAGTTTCATTTTGTGCTCCTTCTTTTCCCTGATCGTTCATTTCCCTTCAGTATGAAATATCCAAAGCCAGTGGATTTCTCAGCTTGCAGACTTTATTTGAAATCTAGTTCTTACTGAAATATGCCTGCTGTAATGCAACACCGTGTTCACCTGGAAGGACTGATGTATCCTGAATAATCCAATCAGCAGTTTAATATACTTATTGCCAGTACTTAATGATTGCTTGCATCGATGCAAATAAACCTTTCTATATATATTTTTTTCAGTGGATAACATATTTCCATATCAAACTGGGAAGAAATATCCAATATTTTGCTTAAGTGAAATAACCCAAGTGATACTCTGGCAAAAGCTGAAGCTACAAGGCTTTGAGTAAAGACAGATTCTGCATTGACACCTTTATTTTTGTGGAATGGCAGTTTCCTGCCTTTTGGAAATGAAACATGAGACCTTTTATAAGACTTTACATCCTGACAGTTCTGTGGGTTTTTTTACTTCTGTGGTATAATTGTGCAACTATTAAACTGCAAAAATTGCCATTACAAATTGCTCACAGTGGAACTCTGGACAGAGCTCTCCATCATCATGCAAAAACTCCAGGGATGATTCCTGTACATTTCTCTCTGAAAATCTCCATCTTTAATGTGCAGTCTACCCCCGGTTGGGAAGACAGAAAGAAAATGCCATTGACAGATTTGTCTAACATTGCAAATGTCAAAGAAAATCTCCAAATGAAAGGACAGAATTCTCCTCCCTTTTGAACCCTCCCAAGCCTAAATCACACATCTCAGTTCTCTAGGAAGGGCCAGCCTTTTACTTTGGCTATTTCATTGTCATGTATATAATTTTGCCCTAACAACCATGTTGGATATTATACTGTCCAGATCAATCACTAAACAGTTCAGCCAGGTGCTTTATATTGTCAAAAGGCTTGTACAACTGTCTCGTGGGAGGCAGCAGGTCAAAAATATTGCCTCCTTGAACTTTGTTTTGGAGATAGAAAGCCAACTTTCTACTGGAAAGGCCTGAATTTTTGTGTCTGTTTTTCCCCCCCTCAATCCTTCACAGACAATTATCGCAACACTAGCTCGCTGCAAGCAAACAAATAAGCAAAGAGAGTGAACGCTGAAAACCAAGCACTACATATATTTAAACTTGGGAGTATTCCCCTTTTGGAGTTAGACCCCTGGTGCTTTAGTTGCAAACTCTCTCCTCAAAAGATAAACCATTTAACATAAGCTGACACTCAAACCTCTCAGTCTCATACACTGCCAGACTTCTTCCCTGTCACTGAGAAGAGATCAGATGTGATTTTGCTAATTGGACTGAAAAATGCTCTTGGCATTCAAGACTCCCACATACACACTGCTGAGTACTGGGACCGTGTGGGGCCCTGAACTGACTGCACGGAAGTTTCTCTGTGTTCTGCAGCCTCACCATAAATTGGACTCCTCTCATTCAACACCAGCACTGAACTGTTAATAAGTCTGTGTATTCATTTCCACTGTGGAAATGGCACGTGAGGAGTGAGGAACAACACTCTTCAGGGTTCTACGGGTAGAGCTAAGGACACTGCTCCTTTAATTCCCAAAATGTTAATTAGCTCGTAAGTCTGACACTTGGTAATGAAATATTTATTTTCATGGAGTACTACATGTAACTTAAGAATGACAAGCCGATCTAGATGTATTACTGAATATAAAAAACATTATTCCAAACCGTGTTGTAATCTACAAGGGAGAAACACAATACATTGTTACAAAGAACTCCCCTATTCACATGGCTGAGTATTATCCATTTTAAGCACTTTGCATTCTGTATTTCAGAAGAGCAGTCTCTATTGCTTGCAAAAGCTCTTTGAAACACAAAACGTTCCACAAACTTTACATGCTCTAATTCCAACCTTCAATTACATTACATTTCATTGAGATTCATCAAGGATAGAATCAATTTGAAAATATTTTTCCCCCTTTGTGACCTGAGCTTCTCAGAAAGTAGTTTGGCATCCTGACAAGGAAACTGGATATGAATACCAAAATAACAGAACCATCATGTTGAACTCTAAACACTGGGGACAACTCTGAGAAACTCAAAGGGATGGGAACCATCACCCAGCACATTCTTGATTCTGAGAAGAAAATGACTACAGGAAGGCTGGAAGAATTGATCTTGGGGGGTGATAAGCAGGGAAAGTCTGGAAAGGATCAGGTTAGAGAATGGCCTTTACATAAAGTGGTTCCAAATTAACTGGGCTATTAACATGTATAAAATCTATATGGTAGCAAGATTCCCATATAGCAAATCAGATGCAAAACAACTCATCCCATGAATATCGAGACTGAACACTATTATCTCTCCAAGAATAATTCATTAACTCTCTCTTTTCTTTACTACTCCTTTAGATGATGCATTTTCAGATCCCATCCAAGCCCCTCAATAACCAGCAAGAGCCAGGAGTCTGGTACATGATCATTCTGCAGACCTGACCTGATGTGGGAAATGCTGGGTTTGCGTTGAACCAAGGCAGTGTAGGGTGACTGAAAGGACTGGTTAAAATACACACAAACACAAGTGAAGCTGTGCATGCTGGCTTTTCCACAAGGAAACCTGAACTAAAATATTTAGCCAGTTAAATAATGTGCACCTTAGAAAAAGAAATGAGATTGCTTGGGTGTATTTAGCTCATTTGACTGGGATAACATGATTAAATTTGTTCCCTAATAAGACATACCTCTAACATAAATTGGAGTCACTTCACTTTAAAAATGTAGTGTCGTGGGGGAAAAAAAAAATCTTCAGTGTGTAAAACAGTGCTGCAAAACATGAGTAAATATTCGTTTCTCCATGAACAGGCTTGCTTTTCAGCAGGAAAGATTCCAATTGGACATGTGGCTCGCCTGTGTTAGTCTTTTTATAGCTAAGAGATAAATTTGACTTGTCTGTTTATAATTGCTTTTTATAAACCAATTTAAATTAAGAATTTGTTCACAGGCTGCAAACATCCATATCTAAACTTCAAACAGGATTGTTATCTTCAGTTGCACTGTGTAGTTTTGCATCAATAGCATGGGATCACCTTCTCAAATAAGAGAGTAATGCTTAACACACACATTAATAGTGAACAGTAAGAAAGAGAAGTGCAGGCAGAACTTTTATCAGGGCCCGTCACACCACAGGATGTGAGTGGTACAATGCAATGTTTATGCTACCCCAGCTAGGTCTGTATGCATTATTAAATCACATTCCTAGTCTTAATTCCACATTCCTCAATTGTCTCCAGTATATTTTTTCCTAAAGCTTTGTCTTCACATTAGATCAGCCTTCTCTTGTTCCTGAGTAACCTTTTCTACTCATCCTGGCTATCCTGAGGAATCATCCAATATACAAATCAAAATGTGCATCCTATTGTTATTTTTCTGTTGCTGCCTAAAGAGTCATCAAACAAGCAGGGAAAAAACACCAAACAAACCTCTCTTAACCATCCAATTAAAACAACTGCAGGTAAAGGCCCACCAGGAGGGTAAATAAACTAAAGCAAATTTTTAATTGCCTTTCAGCCACAATCATCTCCCCAAAAATAAGGGGTTTTAACCAATGATCTCTATTGGAATTAACTTCACCTATCTAGGAGGGTGGTGCCATTTAAATAAGGCAATCAAAGCATAGCAAAGTAAGGGCATTGTTGTTAGCAGCACGACCAAGGTACTGCAGGTAGAAACAAATGCCCAAAGATCTCAGGTTTCCCACTGTTGCTCTCAGGTGCTGTGGCAGTCAATAGGGTTTGAAATACAGGGAGACCAAAAAATAACTTCACCCTGGGGGTTGCCTCAGAAGTAGAAACTTAGTGATGTCAGGAGGACATGATTTGTTCACATTTAACTGAAAAGGACAGTGACTGTTCTGATCTTAAATACACTCCTTTCATCTCTGCCCCCTGACCTCTCTCTCCTTCATTTTCCTTCCCTTTTCTTGTTTTGTCCCTCTGCATTGTTCCTGTTGCTCCTAGGATGTCGTATTGACCAGACGTCACAACCAAGAGGAGTGTGCAGGAACAAGTGGACAAACAATCACGGTCCCTCACAAGAGAAAGTCACCTAAGTTTCCCCAACATTTCCACTGGATAAAGAACATGAAAGTTATGTAAAAAAGTGACAACTGGGCTTTGCACTGAAAGGTAGGAGTTTGTCCTGGCTATGCAGGGGACATCAGTAGCGAACCCCTGAAAGAATAAAGTGGCACCGTGTGACAATTACAACTTAATTCAGAAGAATGCGATATATTGAGTATGTTTCCACATGGTGCAAGTCATCTCGAATTCTTCTAAAAATTAATAACCTTTGGCTTGGGATATTTTCTGGAAACTTCCAAGCTAAAACAGCACAAGTGCTGAAAACAGTAAGGCACAAGCAACAACAGCCTATTTTTCCAGGTGAGGTCCTTCAGTGGTGTTCACAGAAGTTCAGAGAACAAGCCAAGCTGGAAAAGACCCACAAGGCTCATCAAGTCCAACACTTCAGTGAATGGCCCACAGAGGGCTTGAACCCACAACCTTGGCTTTATTAGCACCATGCTTTAACCAGCTGAGCTCACCTCGGGGTTGTTTCTTACATCTGTGCTCCATGAAAAAAATCCTGCTTTGAAGAAATTTGGATTTTTTTTTCCTTATGCCACAGGTTTAAAGCAGTTTTGGAAGCTTTATTCACTACTCATACTGTGGTCAAAGCTACATAGGGTTGCCGATTTTGAAATCAACAGTGCAATTAACTTTTCCACTTCAGCATTAGCACTGCAGTTCCTCTTCTAACTGATTGTCTGAGAACCAATATATTAAACATATCCATATTCCAGTGGATGCACTTACCTACTGCTCACTCTCACATTTCACCCTAAAGAATGTTAATTTTAAAATGTGGTTATTTTGAATAAAAGAAACATACATATGTTTTCAAAATCCTGAATGAAGCAAACAAATGCTCAAACAAGCTAGACCTCTGAATAGAAGTTTAAATTCTGAATAAAATTAATTATAAGTATTTGATCTGATGTAATCTAAATCCAGCTTTCAGCTGTGAAAAAGTCACTTTTTAGTCAAGTCACATCTCACTAAACACAGTTCTGGTCTTCACTTCCTATTCCATAAGAATGGACACTCTGCAACTGCTCCAAGTGAAATACCTACACGACGTGTGACATTTCTCTTGGCTGTTGCTCTCTTGTTAGTTTGGAAGGCACAGATGCATTTCACTTTAACTGCAGCCACTAACCAGCTGTTTCACTGCCATTTCAATAGGAACAAAATTCTCAAAGCCCAAAGGACAGTGTTTCATTACTACAAACATTCTTAATAAAAGGAAGATTAAATTGTCATGACGATTGCACCACTCCAAACATGAACTGTACAGTATTCAAAGAAAGACTCAAGTCAGAGCATCTTTTACTGATTTTCCAATGAACTACTGCTGCCATGAATCACGGTCTCAGTGAGGAAGGCAGAGACTTCCCCAGGAACACACACCAGCTCTAAAGCAGAGATCTGAGTTTCATCAGGAGCGCTCACTGCCTCGGGGCTCAGGCACAGCCCTAGTGGAGAACTCCTGGTTGTGACACACACACTGAGTCGACTGGAACACACACATTCTAACTTGGACAATCTTGTTGAAATCAGACCATGTTTTCTAACCTCAAAGCATTGCTGGCTGGGCAGTTTTCATCGCTGGAAAATGACAAGTGGAACTTCATTTTAGGCAAAGGTTAATGGGAAGTTCCTAACTTCGTAAGATGCATTCCTTTATAAAACAAACCATTGCATGCTGGTGACTAACGCTAGAGACAAATGTTCACACAGGAGAAAATAAATGTTTTTTGCATTTCAAGGTGACAAGTACAATGTCAGAACACAATCAATCGATCACTGCATAATTATTATTGCAAATGATCCATATCCGCGCTGCAAACCTTAAGGGGAATTTAATGAAGCAGTAAGCACATCAATAATAAGATCTACTTTGGTCTCTGTTAAATCTCGTGATTCACAAATCCATTGTCACATTTTATTCTTCCTTGAATTCCTGTAATCATATCTGAGGAGAAACTAACCGAAAGGTAAAATTCAAACATATATCAGCTTTTCCTCTCCAAAAGGACCACCTTAAAAATTAAACTGACAAAACTCTACAAACACAGAGCAACCTCTGAAGAAAACCTGAAATGTCAATAATCAGACTTGGTCTAACATGTTTAGCTGACTTAAATCTGCACTGGGTGTGGGGGACAAGGCTTTGGTAACCAGGGCACTGCCAGGGTGGTCTCTGAGGGAGGACACAGAGCTGGTTCCAAAGGGCTTGCCAATGGATTCCCCAAAGGCACAGCCAAGTCTGGTGATGCAGCTGTAAAAATATATGTAAAGACAGGGCAGAAATGCTGAAGGGAAAGAGGAACATGAAAGAGGAAGAGAAAGAATGGAGGAAATGCCAAGGAAGGAGCTGCAGGGAGAAATTACTGTGCCCTGACCGCAGTCCATCCACACCACTCATTGCCCCACCGAAGAAAGAGAGTTTAACTTGCGGTGGTAACAACAGTTCTTGGGTTTGTTTCTCACTACCTGAATCAGAAATTAAAGTGCCACATTTAAGTGGCAGAAATTATAATTGCCAATAAATAATTTGATTTCTTCCAAGGCAAGGCTGTTTGGTCTGTGACAGTGGCCCATCAGGGATCTCTGTTTTTCTGCTGACCCAAGAGCTCTCTCAGTCCTGTTCTTTCCGTGTTCTCCTCCCTCCCTGTCCCACTGAGGTGGACAGTGAGCAGGAGTTGGGCTGCCAGCTGGGTCCAAGCCATGGCACAACAGCCTTCCTGGAGAGGAAAGAATATTTAGTGTATTTTATATGGAAAACAGTGATTTCTGCAGATATGTTGGACTTCAGTTTTCTAGCTGCAGTAAGAACTGGTTTATTTCCATCCTAGGCTGTTACAAGGATGTAAACACAGGCAAGGAAGTTTGGCAAGGAAGGAATATCAAACCAAGAGCAGAAGGGAAAAAAGAAGCCAATATGGAAAGACATCAAAAGAAGATGTGAAGAGATAACCTAGACTTTGATTACTAAACATCCCCTTCTGTTGGTGAAACTGAGACACTCAAACTAGTTATAAAAGACAAATCGAGCCTAATGGCATTTCAAAATCTAAGTGAGGAACAAGCAAAGCAAAATCTTGGCTTAGGGACCATGACAGCTTCTCAAACAGGCATACTTCACTGGAATAAATATCCAAAAGCAACCCATCGAGAAATTAATCTCAGCACACGAACAAGGTTTTTCAATAGCCCAGAAAATCCTTCAGGACTTGCTCTTTCTTCTGACTCACCAACTCAGACCACTCAAACAGGAGCTAAGATTCTACAGCTGGAGATGTAGTACATATGAACTCACCAGATTGCCACAGAAAAGGTATTTAGGAAGGATTTCCACTGAGAGATAATAATAGTAGGACAATAGGGGAACTCTAACCTGCTCACCCAGCCACATTTCATGCAGCCTTTGTTCAATTCTTTCCTCACATAAACATCCCTGGGTTGATAAAAAGACACCCTCACAGCTCATTCAAAGCTGTGATGGAAAGCAATGCTATTAAGAGGGACAAGAGGAAGATAAGGTTAATTGGACAAATGTACCTTCTTGCTAAAGAAAGGGGGGGAAATAGATTCGGTAATTAAAGTTTGGAGGGTATATAATACAACTGCAGAGTACATCTGTCAGAGTGCTTTACACAAAATCCATGAGTTCTGCTGGAAGAATTAATAATAATAATACATATGTTCTTATGTCCTGCTAAACTCCGATTTCACAAAACATCCTGTGTATATTTGTGTCTAAAGGGATGCACGTTGTTTTTATAAACCAAAACTGCCTGGCTTGCTTAAACCACCATTATGCAACTCTGGATATAATGGAACATCACATGATTTGTTCTCATTCTTACCCCATATCAGTAATAGAATGTTGTTTTACTAACGGCTGTAGCAAGTCAAGACAACCCTTCAAGACTGAATGTACTCGGTGACCAAATGTTACTGTCAAACATTCTGAAGTGAAATCACCTTTTTCTTCTATTTCCATTTCCTTCATACTAAAAAAGGTGATTTTGCCAAATCTCTTTATGCTTTGCATGCTGGTGTGATTTTTAGGTTCTGTCGTTACAAAATGAATTATTATACATACGATTTTTAAGTCAACTTAGGTGTACTTTCCAACAGACGCAAAACGATATCCTGCTGAGAATTGTTTTAGGAGTCTCCCCTAACTATTTGTAAGCCTGTTTTCATTCAACATCTCTATCAGTCCCTTTATTTTAGCCATCAAGATTGGAGATTTAATACTTCATTATTCAGCTTGATTGAGTCAGATACCCTTGAAGGTCCTTAATATTCATATGAGCACACTCTATTATTAAATCATTTTGTAGTTTTCTGTGTTAATAATAAAAGGTACATATTTATTCAGCATCAGCGGTCAGGCAGTCAGATAGAGACGCTGAAGCTACATGTTTTATTCAAGGTCTCAGTGGACAGCAGCACGAGGATCATTCTGACTCTGAAGGTACCTGCAGCTTTTCAGCAAAAATGTTTGATTTTTCTTTAACTAAAAGGAGCCAAAGATTTTGATTACTCAGTAGTTGTATGCAACAAATATCTATGCTGCTCAAGCGTTCCACTGCCAGTTTTCAACATTCTCACGGAGTTTTCCAGCAGCTCTGGGCAGCTCTTTAAGCACAGTGAGAAGTGCACTGTGCCTCAGTGTGTGACATTATTGGGAGGCCCCCATTTAAGCCAGCGATACTTTGCTTAATGCACACAGTGTCAATGCTGCAAAACACAGAGTAAGCAAACTTACTGAACAAGTAATTGCATTGTATTTGCTCCTTATTCCAATTTAAGAAAACCCTAATACTTTTTTCATCATTTTAGTAATCTTCACATCTGTTTAGGGTTCGCATGTCCTTTAGACAAAAAGCCTTTAAAAACTTGTGCATGAGGAGCACAAGCCAGGTCTGGAACTCCACCCTTCTCTAACTCAGGAGAAAGACACTCTCTGCCTCTTCACACATTTGGTAGTCCTTCAAACCATGAGGCCTTTGGTCAGCTGAATGAAATGCCAGCTGCTTGTGAAAATGTGAACTGCCACAGACTCCTCTGGGTTTATTAAGGTGTCTCTAAATAGGAAAAGCTGACTTACAGAAGCACCAGAAATATAACCATCAAGTCCTGTCATCTCTTAAATATCCAGATTAAATTCCTGGTACAGTGTTTCCTTCTCCCCAAGCATTCATCTAAGGAACATTTTCCTAATGCAGACAAAGTATAATTCTCTGTATTGGACCCAAAAGCTTTATTCTTCAGAGTTGTCAAAACAGTGTCCTCTTGCCAGAAGAAATTATCTTGTTACTATTGCATACACAGTTTTTCAATTTCTTTCTCTGTATCTGCCTATTCTAGTTTTGGGGGAAAGAACCAAATTTCACTTGCTGACATGTTTTCTGCCTTATTTGATCAAGTATTATTCTGAAGCTGCTACTGAAAATCTCTGCTAAATATATACAGAATTTCTGACAACTCATTCCCTGTTATTAAAAAGAACAGCAGACTGACAGGAAGGAAGCACATCTCTGACTAAGCAGACATTAATTAGATGTTTATAAAATTTATAAAATTGGATTATTGTGTATTAAGGTAATTTTAGTTCAGCATTTTCATAGCACATAACAAAACCTGGAAAACTAGTAATTTGTATTTTAAAAATGTCTTTACTGATGATTTTGTTCCGTTTTTCTTACAACAACATTTCATTACATATGACTAACTTCAAACTCCTGACTTCCAACCCAGAGTATGGAAGATAAACATGAGGTCTGTGAGAACTCAAAATAGTCCAGTCTGAAGAACCAGATGGAAAACAAGTGCTCATGGAACTATTTACTCGAGAAACAAGAAGTTGCTTGTGCTGTCAAGCGGACAAACTGTGCTTATTTTTCAAAATATGACAAAGAGCAGATTTTGAAGCTTGGGGGCTCTATGGCAGATTCTGAGCAGCCTCAGCTTTCAACCATCACCTTTCATTTCCCCCACCCATGGTTGCACTGCTCATTCCAAGGTAGGCGCAACTCAGCAGCTTGAGAGCCCTTTCAGTGGAAAATAAATCCCTCCTTACACGCTGAGCAAATCACACCACCTCTTGGGAGGTGAGTTACACAACCAGGGTGGGGGATAACCTGCAGCACCGCTGCACCACTCCTGTGCTGGGGAGAAGGGTGTCTCCCGCTGCAGCAGGAGCAGGGGGAGCAGGGTGTCAAAGGGGCTATGCCCCTATGAAGGGGGATAAAGGCCCTTGGGATGTCAGCATTTACCAGGGGTTCCTAAACCAGCAATGACTGCAAGCCCTCAAAGTTGACTGGTCAGTACTGTATCAGTAAGTCTGCCGGCGATGAACTCAGATTCCCACAGCCCAGGTGTCTGTGCACGAAGTGCTAGACCACAAAAATATCTCCTCTGTCTATGGGAGGAGAGGAGTGTAAACACCATTGACTTGCTCAGGCTGTCAGCAAACAGAGATTTCCCGCGACAGGGTTAACTAGGAAAAGCTTTCCCTACTTTTTGAAACCTTGAAATACAACTCGTCAAGACTGTTCCATTCAACAGACTGAGTTACTGGCTGTGCTCTGCATTCCTGCAGGATGGTTTGGTTTTAGTTAGCTAAACATTGTTTGCTTACCAGAAAAGGAACTTGACATCATTGTCATCAAGTAGAATTAAAAAAACCAAAAGAGACCTCGAACTATTACAGGATACTACTTAGTAAGGCATTATAAAATGGGAAGAAACCACACTTTGTTTTCTTTGTAAATGTTTCAAAATACTTCTTCATTATACATGAAATGAAACAACAGGACTTAATAGTATTAAAAAAATCTCAATCAATGTAATAAATTAATTTTACTCCCTTTAAAAGGGGGAAGACTACATTTTCACACAAGTTGGCTACTTTAAATTTTAATAATATTGCTGAGGAGCTTTTTATAATTATATAAAATATTGATGTGGTGCCAGGAGAAAGCATTTCAAGTGCTGCTGTGAGTTTATACATTGCACCCACATATGTTAAAAGCCTCTTGTTTACATACTGCATCTTTTACATCTACATACATTTACACGTGCACTTAATGCATAGTTTAAAAATCACACCATTCCAGAAATACATTTTCTATGCATACAACTCATCCATTTCTAGATAGAAAGGAAAGTGATAATGTTCTGCTACAATAAATAAAAAAAAAGTTCATTCTCTGCTTCTTCCTACTCATTTTGAGCTTCTATACTAATAATTTAGATGAGGAAAGTTCAATTGGAAATGGGAAGAAAGCTTAGCACCCAAGTGTAGTAGTGCCAAAAGGGAGACAGGCTCTTGAAAGGATTCTGCTAATCAAAACCCCAGAACAAAACAGACATCATAAAATTAAGTAAAAGGACTAAATAAAACCAGGATGAATACACTTTTAAATGTGAAATATTAATTAGTAGATGCTTTAGAAACCAGGAAGTGGCACCATCAGAAACTACTTATTACTGTGGGGGTTTTTTGCTTAAACTATGTGTGTGTATATATATATATATATATACACATATACACACACACGTCTAAAAAGAACAACTAGAAAAGTTCATCAATAACATAAAACACAATACACTGAGGGTAAAGGAAACCTGCACAGCTACCTGCAGGAAAAGGTATTTCATTAAATTTTCAAATTAACAATGATTCCTAGGCTTGGGGAGGGGAGAAGATCCCTGGCTTTGAAACCTTTTGAGCTGGTGGCACAAAGAAACAGAATAATACATGTCCCTTCACCTTAGTGTGGCTGCTGGAAAAGAGGCTTTATATCCTCAAATATTCACTGTGCATCTCTTGTGCACGATGTTAACTGTAACAGCACACAGTGTGACTGAAAACCAGACTATTGCAATTAAGCGACCTAAGCGATAAATCTAAAAATAAAATGAGATGAATTCTTGCATTAGCGACAATACAGCTTCACTAAAGAATCACAGTAAGGGTTAAAAAAGCAGCAGCCATCGGGGTTGCTGGTACATGCACAGATAGTGAAAATTCAAGTGACTTGTACTACAGAACACAGGATCAAAAAAAAAAAGAAAAAGACAAAATCATAAGGCTCAGTGATTGGTGAGCTCCCAAAACGATAGCACAGGTCAAAGAACTGAAATAAGAAACTTAAAAGTCTGCATTCAGTGCCTTTTGCAGAGATGACAGAAGTTCCTACCATACACTGGGGGGTCAACACAAATTAGAAGGAGCCACGAAGGGAGATTTACAGCGTGAACTACGAGCAATTTAAACAGAGAAGCAGCAATTCCTGATATTATCTCCAAGACTTAAATGTTGCTCCTGCAGAGGTGGCCCAGATTAGCTGCACCCCTTGCCATTTTCACATGCATTTAAATTAAATAAATAAATAGATTGTCAAGGGAGATTAGTTGAAAATATTTTCCCAGAAGATGCACGGGCTTTGAAGAGGAAGACAGAAATGCTGTTCACTGTGTGTATTTGTTCACTGATTTCTTTGTGGGGTTGTTTGCTCAGAAAAAAACATTCTGTATCGAAACCTGGCTGAATTAACAGGTTAAGAGCTTTCCTAATTCACAATATACATGCCACAGTACAACATGATTTTTAAGGTGAACAGATTTTGCTGCAAGGAAACAGAACAATGCTGAACATAAAAAAAATCACAGGAATAGGAACATTTTATCTATTTCTTTATCTGCGGCTGTCGATTGCCAGAAACTCCAAAAGCCAAGACAGATTGTGACAAGTGCTATAAAAACAACCAGGTTAAGTAAAACGCATTAGAAGTTTTAATCACGTTAACGCTGTTACATCTCTCAGGGAGAACGCAAATTCTCAGCAGCCACAAGTGCTGCAGCATCCGTTGTGTGACCGAAGCACCCCGTGAATCTCCCAGACACAGCTGTACCATTTTCCGAGGCAACGAACAGAAAGCAGCGCACTGTGCCACAGCCTGCAAACCCTGCAAAGAAATTAGCAGCTTCACGTAAATGAACCGGTTTGGTGAAACTCTCGCTGGAAACGCAAGCACATGTACTGCGCTCTGTCTACGCTGAGCTCTCCTGCAGCACACACGCCTTCACAGAGCACAACACATGCTGGCACCAGAGGCTAAAATCTACAGTCCCGAAGTCAATTTATTAAGAAAAGATTGACACGGAGAGAGACACTACCTACCCACAAATACATCATCATCTTGAGAGAAACCAAGGGCTCTGTCAGCAAACAGAAGTCTCCTTACTTCACCAAGTATGTCTGGAAGGAAAACTGAAAACAGTGGGTAGAAAATCTTGCCTTTTTCTGTCAAGTCCTCACAGTTCTCTTCTCATAAAAGGTATTTTTTTAAGTTTGTTTATGAGAATAGCATTCGTTCAGTGGCTCTTTCTGCGTGTGAAGTGACTTGCTTCAGGCTGTCTTTTTGCTTCCCTTTTTCTCCCTAACTCTGTCCTTTCTTTACTGTCAAGCTTGCTTAGGTAACAATTCTTGGTGTATCTATTTAATGAGCAGGTCTGCGCACTAAAGGCAGCCAACTACACTGGAGAGAGAGGGGGAAAAAAAAAAGAAAAAAAAATAGTAATAATAAATAAATAAGTGGGAATATACCACTTCCTGATTATTATTATGGGATCTACAGACGCCCCCTCCGTAGGAATTTATAGGAGGATTTCTAAGACGTCTTGAAGGAGGGGAGGAAAAAAAAATCCTCAGAGAATAGCAGGTGACTCCGGTGGCACTCAAGCCATTACCCCTCCTCGCTGAAGGACCCAGTTCACAAATCCTGCATCTGAGAAATTTTTAAACTCAAAGCCAAGCTCCTCGAGAAAAGAAAGGAACATGTACTGCACCCTGCTTCTCCTTTATCTCTTTAAATGTACTCCAGATAAAAGCCGCATCCAGTCAGGTCAAGGCCTTTCCCAATCTTATTACGCTACACGGGAGCGTTCAACATACTTTTCTACAGCCATCTACTGACTCCGTGGCGTTATTGCTGCTGCTGCTCCTGCTGCTGCCAGAGGAACAGGCAATGCCAACAGCAAATCACACGCAGCAAAGGTGATTGGGCTCATTTCATTTAGTTTTGGTAGGGTTTGTTGTTTTTTGGGGTTTCTTTTTGCCTTACCATGATACAGCTTAACATCAAAATTTGAATTTTGATTTGCATATTTAAGAAAGGTTAATAAAAACACGATGGATATTTGGTCTTTTTTTTTTTTGTTAAGTTGAAGGTACTTTATGCAAATGGAAGGGACTCAGGTTTTTTTGATTGCAACTCAGACCTTTATCATTTGCTAAGAAATGCTAAGAAATCATTTGCAAAGGGCTAAGAAAGTACTTTTAACTCATTTAACCTGTCTCATTAAAACACACCATGTATTTAGTAAATGGATCCACAGCATCCTCAGGTGAGAAACGATTTTACAATGCAAAGAAGACAAACCTTGGTCACTTTTAAGGCTGCATCATTGGACTTGAAAATCATCCCTGACCTGGTGAACTGGCAGCGCATCACACCAGGACCACAGCGTGCTTCAGGTATTGATGTGGGAAGCGACACACACAGCCTGCCTACTAAGTGCACCAACTACTAGAGTATATCCAGAATGATTATAAATCAATAACTAAACAGAAGAGGTATAAAAATGGCCATGGGATTGAGATTAAACAGAAATTTTGTCTTATTTTTGTGTTTGATTATTTATTCATTATCTTTGCTCACAGACTCTGCACTTCTTCAGACAAAAACATTGCCCTTCTTTTTAACTAAAGACTCCAGTGCATTTACATATTCAGTCTAACCATATAAGGTAAAATGTCACCTAAATAATTAAAACGCATTAACTAAGCGGCATAATCAGTCACTGCACCAGGGCAGGAGGCAAATGGATAGGCACCTGCTGAAACAGCCTGGAACCAGGAGACACGATAACAAAGCAGGACTGGGGACAGCAAACTAAAATCCATAGCACTAAACCAATCTGCCACCAGGGTGAAGCCCAAAGCAAAATAACTCCTCTACAACAAACCATTATTTAACAGAGAAATGAAACAAAGAATTCATATGACACTTAATACTAAAGTTTATACAAACAGATACAAATACACACAGGGAGCTAGTCAGGTGTGATCTGCTAAATACTGTGTCCGGATAAAAGGTTGCTGCCTCTTTTAATGGAAGCAGGGGGGGAAGATTTAACAGACCAGTTACTAAAGGGATAACTTTTAGTGTAATGGGCAAGGACAATAGCATTTTAAGTAAGTTTAGTGCAGTTTCATAAGGTAAAGCCACCTCCTTCAAACAGATAAACTTCAAGAGGGCAAGAAGAGCCTTTTGTTTACAGGTTTGAGTTGTTTAAATCAGCTTAACCACCTAACCTGGTCCCCTTTAAGCTGCACACTTTCACCTCATTTAGTCTTCTGCATAGTGCACTGTGTTCTGTAGTCAAACACACTATAATAAACCTGAAATATCATGTTAGAATGAATTAGATTACCCTGGTTAGGCTGAAAATACATTTTCTGATAATGTATCTGCACATCTGTCAGCCAGCAGTTCTCTCTGATCTGTGCACCTCAACTGAACACAGCAGGCTTTAGACTTTTCAAAGACTGGTTAAAGATTTTATTAATATGATAAAAGGCTGTGCACAGCTATTGACTATAAATCACTTTTGTATCAAATTTGCCCTGTTTTGGAGCATAGGCAGCATATAAAACTTCAGTGAATTGTTTCCCAAGGCTTTAAACTAATCTTGCTGTATTCTAAATTCTCTTCATTATTAAATTGGTTACTCAATCAATTCTTCACATCTTATTCCTTCAAACAAGGGGAACAATTTCTAATGCTGCTATGCAAAACCATTCATTTGAAGTGTTTTATTTCTAGTGCAGATATTATTGAATGCTTTGGTCATTAGATCATCTGTAGTTTGTTTCTACACAGGTAGACAAACGTGGATGAAAAGATGATTGAAAACAGGTATGTTACTCTGGCTTTTGCACCTCTGACTGAGGTTTAAACCAAACCCTGCTCACTAACCTTAGTTCTTATGTATTCTGGATTGGCCAACAGTGGCAAAAAGAGTAAATAGAAGGCACTGACCACAGTCATTTTAACAAAGGTTGGCCCAAGACAGCTGACATCAGGTCCAGGTCAAAAGGTATGGAAATCAATGAGAATCCTGCTGTTCTTTTAAACAAACAAGCAATCAGAAACTCTGCTACAAATGTGAATATGTGCTGATATAATGGCCAATGCCCCTGTGATGCTCCCAAATACATTCACATGAGGCTCTTCCACAGGTCCTTCAGAGCATGGCATTTCTGTGCAAGGCTTAACTTGGATAATCACTCACAACATCATATATTTTCCCCTGCAGGATCACAAGGGAGATTGGTGAGATGTTATGGGTAGATAAAAATAGTTGCTAATAGCAAAAATGAAATAATAAATTGTGCATTCATGATTAATGGACACTAGCTATATGTGATCAGCACATTCTTATTGGCACCTAAGCAGTTCAGATTTAAAAAAATAAATAAATAAAAAACCCCCAGGCTCTAGATTCTAGGAGTTCCATTACCTTATTAAAGGCCCATAATTCATGGACATATCTTGGCATATTTATTAATGACACAGAAGATTGGAAACAGTATCGATATTGCTGCTAACTGCAGTGGAAGATAAGAAAATGCAGACTAAGTTTCTCCTCTTGCAGGGCACATAAGACTCCAAGGAACTGTAAGAATATTTCAAAGTAATCTCAGTGCTCAATGGTATCATCTCTATTTTTCTAGGTGCTACATGAACATAGAGAAGGATATTGAAATCATATATTTATTTGACTCATGGATGGCAAAGACAAAACTTATCGACTTTAACGAGTCTACATTCTTCAGAATTTAAATCATGTGAGGGATTTAATAATTCTTAAAAAAAAAAAAAAGCTAGATAAAGGAGGGAGGGAGTGCGATGGTAATGACCATGCTGCCGTTACTGGTAATTAACTGGTTTCTTTAACTCACGCTTCACCAAGAAAAGATACCAAGGATGCACGTGACACGCGAGCTGCAACACATACAAAAAATAACTCAAAACATTTAGAAAGCTAAAAATATTTGTTTGTGCTTAATTTCCACCCTTTAACAGCCTCATCTATCATGGCTATTTATAAAATGAAAAACTGCAGATGGTCAGGAGGTATGGTAACAAAACGAGCCCTTAATCTGCTCTTAAATCACTGCAGTGTTAACGTTTTGCTGTTGCTGTTCTTCCAGCTTTTGCTTTTTGGATTTCAGCACAACTGCAGAAGAGCAATCTGAGCACAACTTCATGTGTACTTCAGTTGCCTTATAAACTACTCTGTGTTTTCTCCACACAGTAGTTTTTTTCCATTTTCAGTTAATTTCTATTACTTTAGCACTTCTGCCGCTTTTGATACAAGAAATTAGTTTCTGTGTTCATTTGCTCTACAACCAGGTCAGAATATTGTCCCAGGAAAGCCTGAGGAGTAACCAGCCAACAGTTTGGCCATTAGACTTCACAATTTAAATATACCAAGTCAGGGTGCCTGGCTGTTTGATGAACGGGGTTCAGTGTATAGTCCATGGCAGGATGGAGACAGATGGGAGCCTCCCTCGATGCCAGATTCCGTGACACAGGCATAGGATGCGCACAGCTGATGGTTTCCAAGAGAACCAGGAAAATCAAACTTCCTTCCCCTTTCCTCAGCATATCATGGGAAAAACCATGAAGGGTCTGACCCTCTCCCTGGTACCTTACTTCTTTTGTGATGTTTCTGGCACAAAGTGAGTGGCTTATTTCTCCCCCCATTCAAACATTCCATCCCGACAAGACTCTTAGAGGGTAACTAGGAGACTCTAATTAACCCAAACAATTAGTTATTGTTGTTGGACTGGTAACAGCCCAAACCCTTAGCCACAATTTCAGTGACAGGTGCTATATTGCTGCTTTTAGTGAGAACAGACTCAGCCAGTAGTTGAGCCAAGGAAAATCCTGACAGCCAGAGGAAAACCTCCCATACTCTCTCCTGGTTTTAAGCTATCCTAACTGGGCTCCAGCCTCAGTCCTGATCAGGGACAGTGTCACTGGGGCATGGTGATGGACTTGGCTTCACTTACGTTAAGGTCTGTGAAAGAAAAATACCAGGGAAATAACACAAAGACAGTGGGATCAGAATTTACTGGCTGTTAGAAAACATAGTTTTAACTAAATTTCCTGAAATGTTCGTATGGCTCTCCAGTTTCCTTGTGAATAATGCCCAGGTGTTTTTGCAGATCTTCACCTTGACTTTAGATGCTCTGCTTACAGAAATCACAAAAAAGAACAAGTCTGGTTGAGCATGTCATCACTCACACTTCGACAAACCAAGCTGGATATCAAATAATTGAGGACTGGTAACAAGTGGCTCTTGATTCATCTCTTCCTTGAGAACTTAGATTGGTGGAATAAAATTGAATTAATTTAGTACCTCAGGATACTCTCAAGCAGAAAAAAAGAAACTCATGCCATGAGAGGAATTACCTCCAGGCAAATGTTTGCTTAGCTTTAGTCAACAGCTTCTTTCTACCGCCCATAAAATCTTTGATTCAAGAGAACACAAAGACAACTTACAATCTTATAATGCATTTTTAAAACCCGGTACAGGGTACTTCCATCTTCACAGCAGGACAACACAATTATCTTCTCCTTAGAACAGGCTAAGCTGAAACCAACTATTGCTAACTATTATCTGTTCATTGAAACACAGAAAGATTCCCTTTTCAAGATATTACACTCAAATTGGCTTTGGGTAAAGATCTTCTGCTCCGTAGCAGAGCCAACTAATACCATTGCTCAGCTAACATGAGCCACCACAATGCTGCCAGCAGAGCCATAAATCAGTGCACATCAGCTGATGCAGGGACACAATGGGGCGGGGAGGGAGGGATGACATTCACGTAAACAAATAAAACTTGCCACACTTGCACAATAAATCTGTACAAATTTATACCCACTACTAAGTAATTTTAACTATCCTAAGGTAGGATTTTGTTTTAAGGAGTGGGGTAGGGGTTAACATTTGATAATCATCACTAATATGATAAAAGGTTGCTATTACATATGACTTAAGGACTTCTTCCCTGTAATTTTCAGTTTATGAGTTTATAAATTGCTTTGTTATTTAGTGCAGGCTCCTTAAATCCTGAAGTCTTTATGCACTGGATGATAACAAATGGATCAGTTTTACCACTTATAATAGTTCAGTAAATCATCAAACAGTCTACCTTTCAGCAAAGCCATCATACAGGACTTATCACAGCAAACCTATCAGTTGTTATTTCTGACTATATACCTGACACAACTAATTCATGCTCTGTCTCCTTGTCTCACTTGCTTTTTAACAACGTGAGAACAGCCTTGTAACTGAGGGTTAGTTATGTCATTGTTTGGATTTGATGAGGGACATGCGGTGTGTGCTAAGAGCACTGCTCCTCCTGCCAGGCTGCCAGCGGCACCACTGGTGATGTCAGCAGCACTGCTGCAAGAGCCATGTTACAAGGAAGGGAAAAGATCTGCCCCGCCTGCCACCTGAAATCTTGGGAAGAGCTCCAGAACTAGCCTTGCCAGAACCTCCACTGTTTCCCTCCGAGTACCAGAAGTGTCCTGCAGCAGGGTCCTGGAGAAGGCAGGTGCTGCCCATCTCCAGGCACACAAAGTGACAAACAAGCAGACATGGTTTTAGGGGGGAGGTGTGTGTGTCAGGTATGGAAAATTACAGAACTAAAATACTGGCCCTTCAGAGAGAAAATGAGGAAAAGAAATAAGAGGATTCACATATGTAGAAAAATAGAGGAAAAGATGATGCTAGAGGTGCAGTGAGTTAATTCTGTTAACAAAAGGCCAAGTATGTCATTTTTAATGGGTGACGCATGATTGCTAAATTACCTGTCTCATTAGAGCTGGGTTTTGGGTACCACATCACAACTGCAGAGCGTGAAACCCAAGTCCAGAACTGCCGGGGTAGTTTTTGCACAAGTGGGTGCTGTGTTGAACCCTCAAGGATCTCATGTGCAAACACCGGCATCCACTTCACACACTGAACTCCCCGGGCAGGTACACAGAGTGCTTGTCTGGCAGTGGCACCCACCTGAAAATAACTCTCTTCAGGATCTTTTTCAGATGTTTTGTTTGAAATTCCCAGTCCTCATTCTCAAGGAAATCAGAGACTGTTTGGGGAGCTCTAATGGCACCATCACAAGGAGCAAAGGAAGCTGTGATGCTGCTCTTTAATAAATCAATGCCTCTTTGGCTGCCTTCCAGACCACGAAAACACTGGGGCATCTTTGCCTGCCTTTCATTTTGTGACTTGTAGGACTCCCTCCATCATCTTGATGTCTGCAGATATTCTCCACAGCCCTTTTTTTTTTTTTGCTTCTGCAGTGAGCCTCACTGAACATTCCTCTTTAATAGGTCTCAAATTATGGTCTTCCAGAAACCCTTGACATTTACTGAAACCATTTGTGCATTTAAGACAAGTAAGCGGTGAAACAATAGTTAAGTGTTTTCTCAACACATGCACTGTGCTGCATGTACACGTATGCCCAAATGGTTTTGATTTTCAGAAGGGACTCAAATCATTTTGAGATCACTTCAGATATCTGGGGAAACTTCTGCCCATCAGTCCCAGCTATGTCAGGGAACTCAGAGAATGTCAGGAGACACAATGAGCTGAAGAGTGCCTGCTGGCAGTGTGGTAGAGGGGCTGTCTTCCTGTTGTCTTGGAGCATGACATCTCTGTAAATGGATCTGCATCCAGCTATCCACAGTCTGTTCTTGTTCACACTCAGTGCTTCCAAGTACAAGGACTCATCCCCACATTTAGAGCGTCTTTAAACAGGACACAACTGTTTTTAAAGAACAGCTGTTTCTAGAGGAAAGTCAGTGCAACACATGAGTCCCTGTAAGGAAGTTCTTGCAGTCAAGAAGCTGCCAATCCGCCCCGCAGGTCAATGCACACAACACTGTCCCAAGGAACACAAGAGGCTTGTCTGGTTTTCCCCACAGTGCTGGCAGATGATGACTAGGTCACTACACCCTTTCCAACATCCCCACAGGAGGAATGATTTTTTTTTTTTCCCGGTCTTAATTTTGGAAGTATGCAGTTTATTGCAAAAGGTCAAATTTGGAATACTTTAGCCTGCATGTTTCAAGCACTACAAAGCCTGTCAGTGCTCTGATTCTATACTTACCTGCACAGCAGCCCAAAGGCCTGTACACCAGACAATGATCAAACCAACCCGTGCAAGAATCAGACTCCCCCACTGCCTCCTGGTACTACCACAAACACCTTCAGCAAAGGGAACCGGGATTTCCTGACTATTCACTCTCACAATTACAAAGTTCACTTATCATACAATGCTTGAGTCTGAAATCAAAATACTCCCTGCATTCTCTCCTTACACGAACTGCGTGTTCTTTCAGTTATTAAATTGATTGTACATTAGAGATGCCGTGCTTACCTCAGCCACTCTCCATTAGGAGGGATCCAGCCTGTACACTAAATATTTAATTTGGGCTCTGAGATGCTCTGAATCTATGTATTCTTTATTTTCCTAGGGGGTTCATGGTTCATATCAGTTGAATACTTCTTTACCAGCAACAAAATGCAAAGTTCACTATTTTCTACAGCAAATGCACATGTACTGACACTGAAAACAAGACAAAATTAAAAAAAAAAACGACACCCTATTCTAAAAACAGTGCAATTCTGGAAATACAAACTCCCTCTCACACCAAACTGTAGATTCTTCTCGTAGTATAGACTGAAAATACTTTTGTGTATGTGCAAAAACTGAGTGCTTTTTTTTTTTGCCTCAGGAGGGAAATTCTCCAGGAGCATCACAAGGAATGATTGTTCCTCACTTGACTGTTCCATCTTTCATCAGAGACAAATCGCCACCACGGTGCCATCATTGTGCTGCAGCCTGAGATTACGGCACGGTTCTCAAGCACTTCCCTTGACAAAAGGCTGTTGGTGCTTGGAGTGAGACTGAAAGAGAGCATCGGCGAGGGGCACCCCAAACATCTGCTGCCTTCGTTTGCAACCAAAGTGTGCGCTGGGAAAAGGAGCAGCCCCTGCGGCCACAGCCTTGGCTAACACAGCACTGCCCCTGCTCCCTGCGCCAGTCCCAGCTGGGCTCCACACGGAGGGAGTTGCAGAATGCTGATCAAAGGCATCCCAAGTCTTTCACTGCTTGTCACCGAGCAAAACCTTGCTAAACCACAGCATCTTTGCAAGGAAACGATATTAAGGTATTTCAGAAGATACTCTAGTTTAATTTTTTTTTTTTTTTTTTACATATGAAATGTCATGTGCTGTTGTGGCAAACCAGCAAAGAACATTCAGAATTGGGTACTCTGCTTCTCTTTAGTGCCTGTCTCCTACATCCATCCAGAGCAAAGGGGGAACTGGCAAGGCTTGTTTTCCATTCAAACAAGGAAACTGCCCCTGAGCAGCGCTCATTAACACAATTCTCCAGAGGCAGCGAGGCTCCAGACTGCAGTAAGGGATTGCACAAAGCCCATCTGGCCACTCAGAGGTGATAACTTGTGCTGTTTTCCTCTGAGCATTCCATGGGATGCTCCCTGTGCTCCACCTGTGCCAACTGGGCTGAACTAAACCCTTTCGTGGTTATAGAAAGCCAAACATGCAAGTCAGGGAGCACAAACACCTAATTAGATATGTCCTGTTTTTTCTTTGATTAAGGCTATTTCCATGTCACAAATTTTGATAGCGTTTAGATTCTTGCCACCACCTGGCCAAGGAAGGGATGTGCATTCCCGGTTTTCCCTGCATTCCAGTAGGAAGCCAAGCAGCCAACAGGAACATGACAAGCACTTGGCTGGGATTTAGCTCAGAAAACCACCCAGAAACATCAATCTGCTTTCACTATTTACTGTAATAATGTCAAAAAACTTTGTTTCAACTGAGTTTCCTCTACATTACATTGTCATGCTAATTCTAATGTAAGTACAGTTGCATACTTAGTGTCTTTCTAGTTTTAACAACTTCAGTTTTCCAACGCTTTCAAAATAAAACTTGGATGATTGAGAATAAAATGTGGAAATACAGTTTGAAAAATATGATTTATTTCCTTTCAACTTTTTCTAAATAAAAGTCCATGTTTTTCCTATTATTATACATTTGGTATCATATAAGAGTTCTCTAAACGCTGTGAAAGTCTTTTTGAGAGTTAAACGTAACCCTAATACCATTATATATAATCTTGGATGCTCTAATACCTTTTCAAAACTAGAAATTAGTAAAAAACACTTTTTAAAATTATTTTGGCTCAGTCAGAGGTATCATAATTTTAATGTGCCGAATGGAATATAGGAACTAATTTCCTTGCAGCCAAGAGATCTGACAAGGCACAGTAAGCACTGCTTGCTGTTTTTAAACCAGGAGCTGCACGGCAATGCTGGCACACCGTGACTCTTCTGATGGCAACATGTGAAAAAATTCTCAAATTTGAGAGAAATGTTGTGATATTTTTAAGGCTGATGAATATTCAAAATATTTTACTGTGTCTCTCTGTAAAATAGATACTTTGGATACAAGATTATCCCAACTGAAAGAAACCCCCACAATGCTGTGCTGGACTCCACATTTCCATGTGAGCACAGGAGGGGGAAGATGGGCAGCACCAAAGTCCTGCACATTTCAAGGGCTTAGAGGAAATTCAATCGGTCAGCTAATAGTCTTTCCTATATTTACAACTGTTTAGTGTTTTTTTACAAAAATCTGTTTACGGGTGAAGGAGAAAGGAAAACGATTACAGTAACAGACCTTTGCTGTATTTTGGATTACTATTTTTCAGACAAATAAATTATTTTTCTTCATTTCAAAACGGTAACTACAATTAGATTTTAAATATGCATTTTAATGGATGCAGGACTGAAGTAGATCAGGTGTAAGATGTCCTTGAGTTGGGAGCCTAGAAACTGAGCCAAAGCTCAAAAAATAAACTGCCTTTTCAGAGACATCAGTACAGAAAATGCTTCCACGTTTTCACTTAGGCATTGTGGCAATATCACATGAAAATTCCTGGGAGATGTCAATATAAAACCGGGAAATGCCAGTTACAGTGGCAAGAAAAAAAGAATAAGGGGGAAGCTAAATCATCCAAAGTCTGCTCCCCCCCCAGTGCCTGCAGAGTTTAGATGCAAATGTATACGCACAAAACTGTGCCTGCAACTATTAGTGCACAATACCTTTATCCTAAGTAGCAAACAAATGATTAGTTACCTACATCCCATGAATTGATTCCCCATCATTTCATCATGAAAAACTGTGGGAATAACACAGGGCATTAATGCAATTTACCTTAAAATCCCCAGGTACTGTGTTAAGTACAAAAACAAAAAAAAAAGTGGTACACCAGAAGTCAAGGAGGTGTCTGAACCAGGGAGTATTTGGGCCAAAGGCAGCATCTTGGTGCTTGTAACGTGCCTGTAATTTATGGTGCTATACAAATGATTTTTAACTAGGATGAAAACAGTTGTAAATGCAGCAGTTCAGAGAATGGGAAAGAAAAAAAAAAGAAAAAGGAGAAATGAGCTGATAGCATATGAAGTAACCTATAGCACGTAGGGAAACGCAGCAAAAGGTAATAAAACTATTCATTATGTGTTCTTTGGAGGGCAGCTGCTCTCAAGTAGCACAGTGACCTTGGGATGAACACCACTTTTTACTCTCACTGTGGTACTCAAAGACATCCTAAGAATCCAAAGGCAGAGACAACTACTGTATGGAAGAGAAATGCTGTAAATGCAATTTGTGAGCACAGAGTATATCTGTAATTTCGCCCATTAACTATGGATTAACAGTCTACATGGCATTTGATTACATACTCTGGGTACATCTGTAGCCACTCCCTCGCATTAAGGGCTTCCATTTCTTGTATTAGTGCAGCATATAAAATGCTTGTGATATGATGTACTTTGGTTTTATATCTCCCTCTCTCTGTCTAAGCCATGCTGCCTTTAAAGATAACAGAGCCGATCAAAGCTTCAAAACACACAACAGCAGGAGGGAAAAACACTCCCGAAACAAGGTCAGCTTCTCCCAGGGGTGCGAAACAACAAAGATGCTACAAATCAGCAAAGCATTTTTACCTTTCTCAACTTCAGGGCTTATAAAATGCATCCTCTAGATATCATGCTACAATCACAAAAATACCAGCCCAGTGTTTCTTCCATCTCCCCATCAATTTGTCCTCACTATCTCCTGATATTGGTGATCTCCTCAATCAAGGGGCAGGACCTTGCACTTGGCTTTGTTGAACTTCACGAGGTTCCCCTGGCTCTACCTCTGCAGCTGGCCCAGGTGCCTCTGGAGGACATCCCTTCCCTCCAGTGTGTGACAGTCCCACCAGCAAACGTGCTGAGGGTGCCCTTGATCCCACTGCCCTTCCTTAGGATGCATCAGGAAAGCATCAAACAGAGGAATTTATGTTTGCTCCATGTCCCAACAGCCTCTGCAAACACAGTGACAAGTGGGAAACTCTGGCTAATGTAAGTTTGTGCAAAGGAATTTTTGCTCCAAGGCTTTGTGAAGACAAGAAAAATTAGTGGACTCAAAGGTATTTTTAAACTTCTGTACTTCTCTTCATTTGTCTTTCAACAGGAATAGCTTCCTGCTTGAGCCCAAAACTTCAGGATGGTGCAAAGCCACTGTCAGCTTGATAAAACATGGCTTGGTTTAGATTGTTTGGTGTAGCTTCTCTGGATTTCCCTACCCTACTTCCTGGGAATTACATACAGTTGTCTAGGATTTTGTGCTGTGAAAACCATTCCTGCTGGACACAGAGAGACTTGGTACGCAGGAAAACTTGGGATTTTACAGCAGAATAGAACAGTACTCAGTTACTGTTCAATTACAATTAAAAGATCTGTGGAACAAGTATCCACTTCTAAAATCCTGGCCAATCCAAAGCTGAACTGTATTTATATATATATACATAAATATAATATTGATGTATGTTTGTATGCATGCATCTGAGTTTTTGTTTAGGATTAACTTATTCTTCCTTGTAATTCTACTGCTTTGAAAAAAAATTGCCAGCTACTTAAAACACCATAATTAAATGACTTTGTAGAGTAGTAAACCTGAGCAGTTTAAACCAGGAAAGTTTAGAAGGATTTTACAGACCATAAAATGACCATTAATAGCAACACTAGAATGTGATGCCCATATTACAATCAATATTCCTTCATTCTCTCTACTTCAAAAAACACTGGTTCAAGAAGCCAATGTTGCCCAGTGACTAAATCTTTATAACACTACACTGCTTGGACAGGTCATATAAGTTGGATTTCTTACAGTTATTACAACATTCTTAATGCCTGCTGTGTTGTTTTTTTGATTTGGTTTGGGGTCTTTTTGTTTTCTTTTCAGTCTAGTTGCTCTGTCAGATATTTTATATATGAATAAATGAGAAGAGAAATCCACCACGCAAAAGGACCAAAGAGTATGTTAAAAATCCAACTACCTGCAACCAAAAAGCCTTTCCTGGTTTTTCACTCTAGTGAAAAAGAAAAATAAATTGCACAAGCCAACAGCACTACCAAATCCAAACCATCCAATCCCCACCCAAAACCACACAACCCGCACCCAAGCCAGAAAGACCTTGTGGAAACACCCTGAGAAAAAAAACAGAACCAACCAAAAACTTGCAAGAACCCGAACCAGCTAAGGGGAAGAAAAAGAAAACCAAAACAACCCAAACTGCCCTGTAAACTAGACGGTGATTCCTGCTTGAATTAGGTGTGACATTAAAGGCACTATGATCTTTGCGAGTCAAATTGCCTAAGCAACAGCAGAGGTTGAAATAATAAGTCAGGATAGTATAAACACTATTAAAGCTGTGCACTCAAAGGTCTAGTTTCAAGATGATCAAAGAGAAACTACAAAAGCTGTGTGAAAAAAGAGCTCCCTCTCAACAAACACAAGCTAAGCAAGAAAACCTTTCTTCTTTTCTAGGACAGCATCCCCGACCGCAGCGAGTGCTCTGCAACAGAAGCTGCATGAAGTCACTGCACACAGTCTGTACCAGAAGTTGCTGCTCTGGTGCAGAAGATGCTCCCAAATCTAGCGTGGATCCAGAATTGCGTATTGCTGATGTTTGTGTAGCAGGAGGAAGTGAGCGCCAGGATATTGAATTCACGCTGGGCATTGGTAGAGCAGCCCTTCAGCCACCTAAACCCATCTCCTTCTATCCCTTCAGAACGTTATCACTGCCTGAACCTTCATCACACTCCCTGAACCAATCCCCTATCCCTGGCTGGCTGTACACAGCTGTGAGTGTAAATACTGCTGAAATCCATACAGATGGAATTGTGTCACACGAATGCCTGGGCGGTTAGTGAAAACATTGCTTCAGCCTCCCCAAGGATTACTGTGATCCTTCCATTTCAGCAATTAGGAAGCACCAGGCAGAGAAAGTGCTTGACTGCAAAAATCAAAGTTGAATTCAGAAGGAAGGGGCACTTGACCAGCAGAAAATTCTCCGCCTGCTGTTCTCAGAGAGAGATGCCAGAACAACATCAGGAAAGGAAGGGAAGGTTTCCTGAAGGGCTTTCCAGCAACAGCAGAGTAAGGACAATACCTAAAGGCCTCTTAACTATTCCTGCGAGAGTTTAAACAACTCTCAAGTGGCACCACTATTCAACATTTTCTTCTTCTCTTGATCAAAGGGGCCTACGAGCAGTGAGCATTTGAAGGTACCAGCATGTCGTGGTGAGAGGCCATGGCACTTGAAACAAGAACCACACCAATTTTCATTACCTTGCCACTCTTATTTCTGTTAATCACCATAAAACTAAACAGTATATTGGAATACAACATTAAGAGTTACTGTTCTTGGGGAGGCTCCTAAAGTATGCCAGAACTGCAACAGAATTTTTACATTTCTCCAGTTGCCTTGCCCCCACCCCTCCGAGTGAAAACTTACATGAAGTCACATCCCTACGATTATTCCTTGCCCCCAGAAGTTTGGTGGACTAGTGGCCATACCTTTATTCTTTTTCAGATCTTAGTTCCAATAATTCCTTCCCAAATTGCGATGTGAATTACTCTTTATGGAACCACTGGGAACACAGTTGGTAAAACGGTGAGCGAGATGACTTCAATTTCATTTCATGTCAACGTGTAATACAGAGCAGAAACCAAAAATATGCCGTCTTATTGATGTCACCTACCTGTACCTTCACCCTACACCCACACTGATGGTGACACATGCAGCTCACTGCAGGAATAACTACAGAAACTAAAGAAGGATCATTTTAAGCCACTTGTCTGGCACATCAAATGCAGCATAACCTACATATTCCTGAGGAAAGGATGAGTAGTAAACACTCATCATTGGATTGATCCAACTCTACTGGTACATCTCAGCTTTTCCCCTTTTAACCCTTTGTCCTTTAAGAGAGGGACATTCAATACTAGAGAGTTCAGACTACTCTTGCAGGCCAAATGTACACACACTATTTGCAAATGCAGACCCAGGGATTTTCAGAAGGAAAGGCAAACAGTGATATCGTTATTAATGGCCAGAAGAAGCTGCCTAGTTTTGCAGAAATGCTATGAATTATTATGTTCCTTTCTGGTAACAAGACATCACTGACTCACTCAACAAGTTTATACCCCTTTTTTTCCTCCAGTAAATTGAAGGCAGAGGTTCTCTGGCCAGGCACCACATCAGTTCTGCCCTGACATCACCAACTAAGCAATTTCAGGAAACTCTCAAGAACAACATCTACTTCACAAATTGCTTCCACTCTGATTCTCTTCTGAGTATTTGTTTTCACTCAGCTCAGACTGATTAAAAAAATCAGCATCTGCCCCTGGATCAGAATTTCCCTCTTTGGTGCAGGAGAGGAACAGTGTACACCAAAAACATCAGTGGACTGTTCCTATATAACTGGAGAAAGCTAAAACCACAATGATGAGCTTCAAAAATCTCCTTTAAAATGTTTGCAGAAAAACTCAGTTACACAGCTGAGCATATTACAAAGCTGGTGAATTAATGCACTGACCAAAGACACAGGTAAGGCTAAATACTGCAGGATTAGCAGTGCTGAAAAACTGTCCTGGACATAAGCGTCTGTGCCTTTGTTTTCTCTCTACCTGGCATACTTTGATACATTTTTGGCTCCATCTCCGAGCTTACTTGATTCACCATATAAAAGACAACAGTAATGAATGCAAAACTTCTTTTTGCCTCCTTGAAAATTAGAGTACTATAAAAATATAAAAGTTGATATTAAATGCAAGATGGTAGTAACACCCTGCCCTGCCCAGCTTTCAGACCAGAGAAGGAACTCTGGCTGCATATAATGCATCTTGATAATAAGTACATGTGAAAGAAGCAGTTAATTAGAGCAACAACTAGGTCACTTGAAATTTCAGATCAAGGAAGCTAATCACACCATTTACCATTAGACCTCATTGGTATTCACAGGAACATTTATAAAGCCTCCTAACAGTAGAGTTTAAAATTGCTCTCTGCCCACCTTGGAGAGCTCATCAAGAGTTGCTGCATAAGGACCAAAAGCATTAACTTAAATAGCACAACTGCCATCACTAGAGATACATGGTTCACTTGGAACAATGATGTGGAGTTCATAATGCAAAAATAATAAATTATCAGTCAAGAGTGAGCTTTAAGTTAGCCTGTACATTTAAGTAATGTCTTTAGGCTACGATAAAAGAATAAAATCCCAGGTTAAAGTCAAAACAGCATGGCAGGGTCAGTGGAAACAGCAGACAGGCTGTCACTGACCTTTTTTAGAGCTTTATTTCCACCTAGCGCTGGTATCCTGGTCTTCTCCACAGCCTTAAATAACCTGGACCACTCATGTTTCAAAGTCTGTTTTTCAGACCCAAATATGAGCAGAATAGTGTTTTTAAATGATTCTGAGCAAGCTGTGAGTTCTGTGTCTTTACAGGTCATTTATAATGCATCAGAATCACAATTACATTGAGCTCCACACAGCGACTCATAAAACAGCAAGTGGCAGCAGGAAGGAGTCCGAGGAGAGAGTGTAACTGTCCAAGAAGAGATTTATAAATCACGATTGGATAGCACAAAATAGAAGGAGGGGAATTAAAGAGTATCATTATTTTCTTTCAAGGAAATACTGACGAAGCACAGCTTGGGGACGGAGGTGGAGAGTGAGTTCATTTCTCTTTAAAAGCACACTAGTTATTTAGTACAACTTCATTTAAATGATGCCAGATTAGAAAGCAAAAAAAGTACAGAAATATGAAAATAATTAATATCCAAGGCAGCACATTGTAATGACAATCATTGCCAAGACAAAGTAAAACTTGAAAAATGGCATTAATGCTCTGTTTATTTTTTCAACTCAGAGGGAAATACACCAAAATCAGCTTGTGTTAGGTATCCAAATGGAATAAAAAAGCCCTGGCCAGCCAGGCTAAAGATAAAATTCCCAGAGTTTACAGTATGATTTCTCATTTAAATAATTCAGGTATAAACATTAACGTCTAGCTGGGAGTTGTACCAGGTTGGCAGGGCAAGTAAATTACCAACTTGTGCTTGCTGTCATTCTCAAATCTTGAGTGAAAAGGGTTAAAATAGACAGGCTTCCTTAATTATTAGGATTATCATTCATTGTAAATATAATATATAATGTCCAGAGGCTCCAATACGAATGAGTTTCATTACTCTAAATGCTTTCTTCCAGAACAGTGACACTTTGCTTTGCATTTGGAATTTAAAAGGCAGTGAAACAGGTAAGAGGTGAGAAATATCTGAATAAATTATTAGAGTCAGACTCAGATATTTCTCTGGATAGCCACGTAATGTCCAATTATTTACTTACACTATTAGGATTTTAACAAGCCTTTCTTTTGAAACTTCTTTATGACTCATAGACTAAGGAATGACTAGGGAATGAAAAAAAAGGAGAGTGGCAGACACATGTTCATCTTAAACTTAGCAAGGAACGTCGGAGATAATATGTCTTTTTTATTACTACATGATCTAAGGATAATCTGGTTTTAATTCAGTTTTACAAACACAAATGAATAGTTGCATTTTATTGTTGTAATCCCGTTTTCTTGTTCTATTTCACTACTTTCAGTTGGGACCAGACAATATTTTGTTGTGAAGAGACTGCCTCACTTCCAAGTATCCACGGGCAGGTCACAAACCCGAAAAGAAAATACCACAGGTCTGCAAACCCTAATTCAGCCAATCAAACCTTTCTTTGAGGGCACTGCTCAGGTAGGGAGCCAACCTAGAAGTGACAGGATGGTCAAGGTGCACCCCCAGAGCGTTGAAGGTGCAGCATCTGCACACAGTATATTGGAATTTCACTGTGACCTTTCACGCCAGCAGACAAGCTGTGGAAACCACAGCAGAGCCCTGGCACTGGTAAAGGTCTGGATGGCTGAAGACCAGGCAGGGGGAGGGAGCAGCTCTGTAGTTGGTTTGGCCGCGTCTGTGTGTGTGAGGCTTTTGGGGGCCCTCTTTGGGGTGCTGCTTTGCTTTTGTGGCCTCAGCAACAGGATTTACACTGGTACCTGCATCTGGTGTGACAGGAACATCACAGGGGCGGCAGGAGATGAGGTACCTACACCGAGGAGGCTACAGATGTGCTTTTGTCTGTAGTTGTCACATTTTGGTGTGACACAAAGCACCGAGCTCATTGTTAGATGTAAATGTGTAAGACTGGAATAGAAAGGTACATGAAATTTTTACTGCATCACATTTTATCCACTACTTGGAAAAATCACACATTTTTTCCTTGAAGAACGAGCTGGCAGCCTCCTCACATTATATTTAAAAACAATGTTTTTCTTCATTCGAGGGAGAAAATAAACGCCATAAAACCAAATGAAAACTTGCTTTGTTCTCAAGGCACTGCTACCTCCTGAAAAGCTTGTCCTTCAGGTACTATTGCAATATTTTAGCTTTGACAGCAGCTCTGTTGAGACACGACTACTGATAAAACAAAGCTTGCTCGCTCCAGCTCCACTACAATAGCAATGCACATGTCAGCAAGAAAGAATTGAGGACAATATGCGATGCATCATTCTTGCATAACTTGTTTACCAAAAATCCCATTACGAGTGTGGTGAAGACCAGCTGAAGCACCTCGATATGCTGATGAAGTTAATCTAATGGATGGCTCAGTGTACAACACTGCACAACGTACTTTAAGACTAGAGCATGTTCTTTATACTTGCAGTCAGGCACAGCTGATGCTTAGGAAAGAGCAAGCAAAAAAAAAAAAAGCTACTTTTTCTATTTCCAATAATATTTTTGTTTGCATAGAAACTCACAGTTCCTTCAGGCCTCTCCCTCTCTACTTGCAGAGGAGATTTTGAGTAAATACTCATCATGTGGCATCAAATAAATGTAGGTCTATTAAGCAACACTTGGATGACCCAAAAGCTTTTGTCTGGTTGGGGGATTTTTGTTGCTGTTTTAGTTAATGGAAGCTCATATACCTTTTCAAACAAATACTAGAATCCAACAGGAAACACCTGCAATGAAAACTACTGGCAATCTCCAGAGATCTGTAGCATTTAAAGGGAGCAGGGACTAAAACCTGTTTAACAGAGTCACTCCAATACAGGGAAGGGGGAAAACAAACTCCGGGTCAGCAGCCTGGGTTCAGAACACCATCGTGTTTACAGACTGTACACAACTAAAACACACGCTGAAATAACCAGGCCCCTCACACTCCTAGCACTGATTCCTTTCTGAAAGTACCCAGACGATCAAAATCCAAAGGATAATGTACTCTTGCTTGAAACAATCTACTAGTGCAGAAGGCCTGAGAAACACAGGGACCTTGACCACTGCCAAACCTTCACCTGGGGCACAGCGAGAGCTTGCTGAGGGTCAAGAGAGGTCTCTTAAAGAGGAATTTACTGCCAAATCTCACTACATTACATTATGGAAGAAAAGCCTGGATCTGCTCTAGCTGTTTTATACAGAAATAGGTACAATATTTACCAACAAGCAGCAAATGAACTAATTATGTTCCTCTTAAATTAAGTAATCCATCTGTCAATAGCACAAACTAGGCTCTGCTTATGTTTTTAAAGAAACACAACATATTATGCAAACAACATTTGCATAAGCACTTACCCTTAGCTGGTCTCTTTCACAACTCATCTGTTGTTTTGAACTCTACAAGAGGAGAAAAGAAAAAAGAAGACCAAAATAACTTTGAAAGCATAACATTCTTGCCACAACAAAGCTGCTAAGTCTACCTGTGTTACACAGATAAATCTTGGAAATGCAGCCATGAGTCTAAACACAATATTGGATTGTGGGTCCAGAAAGAATCATTACGGCAAAAAAGTGTTTTTTCCACTTATATTTTCAAATTATAAAGGTCAAAAGGAAATTTCCAGCAGAACCCCCAACAAATCTGAAGTAGAAAAGTATTTTTTTTGACATTTTAAACACCTCATTGGCTGTTCAGTTCAGGGAGAAGCTTTCCCCTTTTTCTGTTCTACCGCAACAGCTGCCAGCTCCCTGATTTCTAACTCCAGCCTGCACCAGGCTGAACCAAACTTTCAAAGCTTAGCTCAGGAAGGCACTTGGATAGTGGTTTGTCCAGCCTGGTGAGAGACGGTTTTTTTGTCTGGTTGGTTTTTGGTTTGATTTCTCTGAAAAAAAGTATTTTTATAATATTTTAGAATCATTATAGACTATAATTAGCTCTGAAAGTGCAGTCTCTGTCATTTCTGTCACTGACGTACAAGGCAAAGAATTCATAAAACATGGCATCTGATGCAATCAAAAAATTCAAATCCGAATCGCCAAAGATTCTGAACACACTTTTTGCTACTTTGTCCTTAGATAAACTTAAAACATGAGCTAACACCCATTTGTATACGACATTTTTACTCTGTGGTGATGATGCAAATGGGAATTTGTCAGTCCAAGTCAGGTCACCACAAACAAATAGGGCTGCCAGCCCGTTCTGCAACACTGAAGGAGTCCTAGTAAGCAAAATACCACCTTCTACACGTATAGCAGACGTTTTAAAACACAGTGCCTGTACGACAATACAGAAACAAATGCTCTTGGAAGTTCTCTAGCAGGGAAGAAAATGCCAAGGAATTCAGCACAGGGCCAATTACAATTCCCCTGAGGAGTCAAATTAAGTACGGCTCAAGTGACTATCACTTGCAGACTAATGATGCCACTTGTCCAAGTTCATGACTTTACACCATTTATAAATTACTTTAAGGTTATACTAGTCTGCAGTCTAAGTGTGCTTGCATAAGGCTCAAGAGTTAATTTCAGATCCAAACCCCCTCACCTTGATTTTTAAAAAAATATAATAGAGTATTTCAGTTGGAAGGGACCTACAATGATCATCCAGTTCCTTCATTTGAGATGATTGTGACGAGTCTTTTGAAAAACCGTGAAATTTCTATTTGCTATTTTCCTTCCATTTAGATGCAGTGGAAAGTATCTCCCAATTGTACCTTTAACATTCAAAACCAATGTGTAGTCCTCTTCCCCAGGGGATGAAACGTTTGGCCCTGCCCTCACACATTTACAGGCATTCTGTCTTCAGACAGAAAGGTGACAAAGGTGGGTGAAGATATGGAAATACACCTAGACAGGAACATGTGGAAGACCAGAATACTTCATCCTAGAAATGCAAAACTGATGAAAAACTAGCAAAAAATCCCTGTATCAAATATTTGTAGAGTGAAGCAAAGGTTATAGTTATTGATTATTTAAGCAGCTAGTTAATTCTGTGTTTTAAGCAGTCTGCTACTGTAATTTGAAACAAAACACTGACAAATACCTGAAATCTGATGTATTATTTAAGATTGAAAAAAGCGCCTATGACCAGTGGGAGAATACAAGAGAGGGACAAAGAGAGAACAAGAGCCCAGATGTGCACGTCAGGAGAGGGCGACAGCACCTTCACATCCAACAGCTCCTCCACAGCTGGCAGCAAAACCATCTGAAGAAAAACATGGATTTATTTAACACAAATGCCTTTCACATGAATGGGAACCACGATTTCAAAATACTCTCTGCTTCAATCTACCACCACATCCATGGCACTCTGTTTACTGAAAGAAACAGAGCAGGACCACAGGGACACACCAGGGCCAGCAATTCCCTTGGCTCAAAGGCTGGCAAATGGTATAGAACATATAATAACAGTATAATGGTATATAACATATAACAACAATATCCAATGCAGGGATGGCTTCCCTCAGAGTGAACATCCACCTCCATGTCACCCTCCATACCGGGAGCTTCCCAGAAGAAAAGCAGCAAGGCGTAGTGATAAGGCATTATTAGGATGAGATTAAAAAGGAGGAAAAAAAAAAAAAAAAAAAAAAAACCCAAACTTCCTTTAATGAAAAAAAATATTTATTCTAGTTTAAACACTGATGCCATCTGTCTGTCTGTCTGGCCCCCTATTTATCAGTTCAAGTTTATTAAAGTACATCTGGGAAAGGCTCATTTGGACACAAGCAGCTTTCTGTGCATCTAACCAGTGCCAAATTTGCTCTCTCATTTTGTCTTTTTTTGCTGTCCATGCCAGTTTAAGAGAAACATCCTGGCAGTACTGAGCACTTAAGGGAAAACATAAATAATGCATTTACAATATGTAAACCTGTACAGATAAATGAGAAAAACTGAAAGCCATAACATATTTAATTAATGATCAAGAGACCCTAGAAGCAAACCTTGTGCATAACCTGCAATTTTAAATACACTGCTTCTCAATCCTAAACTTACTTTGTTATGTCTCTGCATTGAACCGCATGCAATGAACTATTTCATTATTTTAGTTTAAGACTGCATAAAGAACCTGGCCAATATGTTGAGTGTCATGGTGTCGAGCTCTCACAGACCATGAGTTTAGTGGAAGAATGCCTAAAAGAATGATTCTCTTTAGAGGGTTCCATCAAGGAAAATTTTTCAAAGAACTTGAACCACAGTTGAAGCCTACAGGTCTCTTCATGAGACAGCAGGCTTACAAGACACTCATGCTGACAGGCTCCATCATTTTAAACCCAAAAAAGACCCTTTGGCAATATTGTGCAACCTGCTGGTGTCTCCAGAGAGCTCATGACTCCAATGGTGAAGTCTGTTTTGTGGGAGACTGAAGAGCTTTTAAATGTATTTATCAGTTATCCACCCTTCATAAGGGCACACAAGCCCTACCTCTGAAGAAACTAAAGAATAAAGAATGGGACCCTTTTTCTTTCACGTTTTTTAAGCGTAATTTTAAAGAAAAGATTTAGGTGATGAGGCAAAGAGGATAGTGACAAGTTTATTTACAGAAAGTCTGGTTAAAATGCACAAGAAAAAAGTATTCTCCTTGCAGTACAACATTCCCAAGTACTTGTTTTACATTTACAAATTCACAATGCTTTCAGGATTGAGAAAATCATTTGGAATGGAGCACAGTCCCAGTGGCTAACAAATAACCAATGACCATCTAATGTCTTTTATACTGCAGATATTTTACCATAAACATTTGAGGTAACTGGACAGCCTGAAATCAGTGCCTATAAAACCATCCTGTTCCCACTGAGCACTCACACTGCAATTACTCAGCCATGATTTTCTGTGCAGCTTCAGACACCTTCTCTAAGAGCAGCTCCAGGAAAGGCCCTCCAGCATTGCTGTCTCTCTTTCGCCCTCAAAAAGGGCAATGCAAATATGATTACCTGAATTGGAACAACATTCCTATTTTCATTAGGCAAGGACAGTTCACAGTCAGGATCTAAACGTGAACTGTGGAACGTGAGAGCCAGATGTGAAAGGCTTGGCACTGCTTTGGCCAGAACCTGACTGGTAATGGCTCACTCATCTCATCGAGCTCTTGGAGTCTCCTGATTCACAGATAAAACAGCTGAAATGAAACCCTAGATTATTCCATCACAGTTGTACTAGCTGTGTTTCACTAGTTACTTTGAGACAGTCATTTCATACTATTTGCAAAATCCATCTGTCGGTGTTTTCTCTCATTAGATACTCATCTCACTGTAAAAGTCTTCTGTGAAAAATTAAATGCTTGTGTTTCATCCTTGCCACGTTGCACAAAAACGCTGCACTGCACGAGGAGACACGCCTTGCTCTGCTGTGTTTCATATGGAAACACTCACTCCCCTTGCATCGTTTTATTACATATTAGTGTTCATTACGTCATTGCCCCGCAGAATTCTGAAAAAATGATGCTTCAAGTTATTTAATATGTGGAGAGAGTATGGGCTTGTACACAAATGTAGAAGTAATGTTGTCTATTAATCTAAAATTGCTTCTCAGTCCCTCACATGAAAACCCAAAACACAAACGGAGAAACAACATCCATCCCAAGAGCTCCCAGCGCCACAAAGTAGAGCCTCAGGTGCTCCGGCACAGAAGGCTCATTAGAAGTATCAGTAACTGCACAAACAGGGGATTTGAACTGGGAGTGGGGTTTTCAGAGCCTTTGGTAGTGACTCACAGCATCATCCACAGGCTTTCAAACAAGAGCAGTTCCTCAGGAGTTGCTGGGGCCATCCTCCCCTTCCTCTAAGAGCTGCCTGACATTTTCACCTCCACGTCCCCTGAAAGCCTCCCAGTGCTGACCAGCCTAAGGAGGTGACAACGTGCTGACAAACAACCTACAGACTTGGTGTTCCACTGCATTACTAATACAGAGGGCTACACAACGTATATGTGTATGCATATGGACATTTTTCCAGAACAGAGAGCTTCGGGTTTCTCTTGGCTAGGTGTGTGTGTGTTTGCATGCAGAGAATTTTAATTTCCTGGGGTTTTATTGCCCCCATCAGTTATTGTGCTACAGCAGTGGCTGGGGGGACTGATTTATTCTGCAGCGCCCTTGGCTGGGTATTGTATATTGACTGGTGCTGCTGTCATAAATATATTGGGGTAAAGAACTGCCTACAATTCCGTGCCTAATACGAAGCAGAGTTAAGGTTTCAAGCGTCACATACAAGTGGGTTTATTTCTACTGGAAGAAACAGGCAATTATTATGGCCCATTGAGCTCAGATTAAGCATTTCCATCAAAAAAAAAAAAAAAGGCGCAAAGAAAAACAGCCTGGCGCTACAATCCTTGTAAAGCTGTAAATGCAAATGGGGACTATCTCATCTTCCATAAAAAATAATCTGTAGTTTTATGGGCTTTCTGCCTCTCCTGTTCTTTCTACCCTCAAATTAGCAAAATATTACGAAGAGGATAATTTTACTGGGGGGGGGGAAAACCCTTTCAAAACTCTAAAACTAAAATAGAAGCATTTTTGAAAATTTGTTACATTAAAACCATTTGTAGGCAATTATTTCCTTGTGCAAAATGGCTCCTTTAACCAACTGAGAGAACCCAAAGTCCAATTTTCCCCATTTCTGGACTTGATGATAAGATGTTTCTTCACCAAGATTTTCTCAACATTGTTACCTGGCAGTGGATTTTTAATATAAACTAGGAAAATGGTCTCTAAGAAAATATTTTTTCTAAGTGCCATCCTAGATAAACACTCATGTGGTAAAGCCTGCAAATTCAATTCTGCATGTGTGTTCTGCATGGAGCAGTCCCATGAGAAACTCCATCCATAGCTACTATTCAAATAGGAACTCCTTTCCTACATAAAGGACTAGCCAGAGTGCATTTTATTTAATTTCCCTACGCAAACACAGAAAATATTCTAAGGAATAATCAGAAGGCAAAGGCATTGTACTGCAAAAAATAAAGGGACACTCTGAAAAATGCAATTAAAAATACTGTGAGGGTAAAGCAGCAACCAGTATAGAATTACACCATGTTATCTCAGAATGCAAGCAGGCCCACACCAAGGCTGGCATATCACATGTATTGCCCCAGTTACTGCTGCATAAATCATCTTTGTTTCATAAGCATATTGTTATTACAAGAATTTACTCTGGTAAAATCTCGCACCTTTGGGGAAAAGGATTTTAAGTTTCTTTCCTTAAAGTCCCGATCCAGGAAAAAAAGAAGAAAAAACGGAAAATAGCATGAATACCAATGAAGTGATCAACTCTGAGAGTAGTGTAAATACAGAATGAAGAGATCAGAGATACTAATTAGTATCTGAGTATCAGATACTGCTCAGTTCTAGGGGCCTGCATTACACAAATAGAGCAATAAATCTCTTATGCTGCATAATACATTTTTTGAAGTAAACATCATGGACACACATGACAACTAAAAATTACAGGCCATGAATATGTAATAAAATTAAGACAGGGTCTTAAACATGGCTTTTATCTGGCACATGCCCAGTATTGGCTGGAGAGGCCATCGCAGAAGGAACTGGTCTGAGAAACCACACATTGCCAGGTCAGCAAGAAACCAAAGAACTGACAGATGTCCAGATTGCATTTGTCCCCTAACTCAGAGTTATTCTTTTTTCCAATTAAAACATTAATCTTTAGAGTATCATAAAGTGAAAGGCTGTGTTTGTATAGATCCATTCATATATATAAAATAGTTTAATTTATATTAATGATCCAAAGCATACCAAAAGGTCATTCCTCAGTATTAACCTAATAAATCAATCATCAGTAAATTGATCTGCAGAACCTATTTTATTACTCTACAGAAAAATAGCAAGACCTTAGAATGTTCACCATTAACAACACCAACCCATCACTTTACCACAGGTAAAAATGCTGCTTTGGTTCTGATTTGCACAGCAGATCTTCTCTACCAAGCACTTTGCTCTTGCTTACAGCAACAGAGCTGCAGAGGAACTCTACTGAAATGAGTCACTTTAGATTTAGAGATGCAAAGGAGGGTAAAAATCTCCTGGCAGTTATCTGAGGAGTAAATCCTGTCCCTTGCACTTAGAGAATTTCTCTCAGATGCACTATGGCTCACAGTATTCCAGAGGTGTGGCAAGACAGAGCTGCTCCTGCTCACACCTGAGGATTGTTGTCATCACTTGCAACAGTTTTCCAGGTGTCATTTTTGACTACATGACCTTTAAAGATCCCCTACAACCCAATCTCTTCTATGACTGAAGAAGTAATGTAAGCAAAATCAGCAATACTGGGTATTCTCCTCATTCTTAAAAATGAGTCATCAATTAACAGTTGATTATTTTTTAATATTCATTTAAAAGGAAAAGATACCAAGATAATTGTGGGGCCAAGAATAAAATACACCAATAAATGAGAACAAAGCAGGCATGAATTACCTCCTAATAACTTGGTTATATTTATTCTCAGATGATCCCACCAAAAGCAGAGAAACTCAAATTATGGTTTGTCAGATTACATATACATACACACTGAATCCTAAACAAATCCCTATTCTGGAGCAAGGTGCCACCTCTGGGGCCTGCTCTGTGATTGCTGATCTTTGCCGACTGCTCTTGTGGAAAACACAGCCTGGTCCTGCCCACCAGCCCATGTCATCCCCCTGTGTCACACTGCCACTTGTGCTGGGGAGCAGTGGTGTGACCCAGCACAGCTATGACACCGCTCTGCAGGAAGAGCTCCGGCTCTGCAGGGTCTTTGGGGCTCACACACAACCTCAGGAGTCTCATCAGGCAGTGGAGGAGATGCTTCGGGAGCTTCCCCTCCCACCAGCACAGGCCACGCAGCTTGAGAGATCACAGCAGGGATGCAATTGCTCTTCACCAGAGCTGAGTGTGACTACGTGTGTGCCAGTCTGTGACTGGGAACTGCACCCTCTGTATTCATATTCACACCCAGAGCTGAAGGAGCTCCTCATAGCCTTGCTCACCTTAGGAAGCTTGACAAAATTGTTTTCTCAACAGCCAAAATTCTTTTCCTGCCTGGGGAGATGCACCTTTCAGACATGGGATATATTTAAATACCTTCCCTTCTGGCCATGGCTAACAAGTGGAAAAGCACACAACAAAAGTAAGTTTCTCTGAGTCTGCAGCACTGGTGTCCTGAGAGGAAAGTGTTTTATTCAGCACAACGCTCACAGCCAATAACTACCCAGGGAAGGACGGGCAGAGTACCTTAATCTCCTCTCCTAAACAGCTTAACTAACTATAGAAGATGCAGTGCCTCGCATTCAATAACTGCTCAGCGCTTTGACTTGTTCCAGGAACGCATTACAAAGACTGTCAATAAACTTTAATTAGCAATATATTTTTAGTGGCAGTGCTACAGCTTGCTGCAATGAAACGTTTCTCCCAAGAATCTCTAAAGCTTTCCTAAAGAAACCTTGACACTTAATAATGAAAGACAGAGATTGTCATATAACAGCATCCATTAGGGCACTATATTCTTCTCGCTCAGAAGTGGTAAGGTTACCTTGAACAAGTAACTCTCATATAAAGTGTTCTTTACTTTTCTGTTAGGAAAATGAACAATCTTTGGCAAAAATCAGGTGCAGCTGACAAAGTCAAACATTCTTTCACCTTTTAATGAGACCACAGCAGTGGCCTTACTGTCCTAAAAATAGAAAAGCAGAGGGAAACATTTAAAACTTGTGTATTCTGTGCGCCTGCACGCACCCCCGTTGCTCATTTTGCAAACTAAGTGTCGCGTTCTTCAATGACCTCCACGATAACAAGCTTGAAATGGTGGCTTCAAAATGGTATTGCATCTACACCTTTTGAAATAAATGCAAAGGCAAATTGCCCACAATGCTCATGCACTCAAGTGCTGCTCCCAACATCTCTAAAGAACATCATGATGAGGTGGCCTGAAACCTTGGCCATTTAGAAGACAGACAGAAATCTTTTACTATATATACATGAAAGTTCTAAACATCATCTCTTTTTACAATAAATATAACCTCTTTTCTCCTTCACACAGCTATACATATCTTCACTTTTCTGCCACACCTTAACCCAGATTGAAAGCCACCAAGGACAAAGTTCCATTTACAAATTTTCTCATACGTTTCTATAGAGAGATGGAGAGGGAAGCATCTCTTCTACCTCATGTGCATCTGTGTTTTCATTACAGCACGGTATAAACCAAATTACAATATTAATGTCTAAATTCAACATCACATAGTAATATACATGATCAATACAGTACCCACAAACACAGCTCAAAAGGCACATTCCATCCTCATTTGCATGCAGGTAAGGCTTACATTCTGGTGGTCCAGCCTGTGTGGTCAATATGCCACACATCAATACAATCAACGCCTCCAGCAAGGTGTTACTCCACTCCCTGCTTTTTATTCACTTCATTTCCCATGTTCAGAACAATTCTTTGCTGCTTTTACACCTGAATTTGTAGAACTTCCTAGACTAAATTTTGCAATGAGATAAATATGGAAAGTTACACCTAGTATTTTGCCCTGTATTTTATTGCTTTTTTTCCTCCCAGAAATGCTCTATTCCCATATGCCAAAAATACAAGCAAACCCAAACCGTTGAGGGAAGTTCCACCACTGCAAGAGCAGTGCATGTTACCAGAGAGGTGTTGGGTCAAGCTGTTCAACCTGAATCCCACTCCCTTTTTTGGCCAGTCCGCTACGATACTAAACAATTCCTCTCACTCAAACAGGAACCAAGTATCACACAGAAATAATTTGGAGCTCCTCACAGCTCTAATGTAGGTGGCCCTTGGGGAGAAACGAGGAGAGTTGAAAAGAGCAGGAGCACTGCTGTGATGTTCTATGTGGATATTCAGATTAATCACCAGCTGGTCCAGTGGACCCAAGATCCAAACGAACTCATTATTTTTAAGCCAGGGAACCTTCAGGAGTGGCACATTTTCAAGCCTGGGATTAGTTTATGAGATGAAATGATTTTTAGAGTTATGATGTGAAAGCCATTCTAGTCTGCTAACTACCTGAAACACCGAGATCAATTCGGAGAGTAAAACATCAATTACCTCGCTTACTGAGACAGGATAAGCAGCAATTAAAAGGGTAGGGAATGCTGCTCTGCATGACATTACTTGTCTAGCTTTTCAGTATATCATGGCAATTGTTTTGATTTCTAATTGTGTCTAGAGACTGGAATTCAGGCCTTTTCCATCTCTCTTGTGCATATTCAGAGACAGGGCTCTCTCTTATTACTCAGATGAAAATTCCTCATATGCCTTGAACAGGCCTGCAACATTAAAAATAACAATTCATTTCCATTGTGAAGAGATACTTTTGCTTAAGAATTCTTACCTGGGTTCCACTACACTGTAACACCCATCATGGATAAATAAGTCTAAATTATGGCATTTCTGGTATCTATCACCCATCATTACATAAAGAACTAAGTCACAGCATGCATCTGCTGCATGGCACGAAAGTCTCTGAACTTCAGAATTTAGGAAGGCCATGGGATAGTCCTGAAAGCCCAGAAACAGCCAGGAAATGCAGGTCACAAAAGGGAAATCCTAACACCGAGCAGTACAGGTGCCACCTGATCACAGGGGACAGACAGCAAGAGCTCCACAGAGGTTCAGAGACAGAGAAAATCTTACTTAAGGGACCAAACAGGCAACTCAGAAAGTATCATTGCATACCTCCAGCTGGTTACAGCCATGGTGATGGAGATCTTTGCTCATTGGATCTGTCAGATCAACAACAATAAAGTTCTGCAGAAGGTGTTCAACTCAAGAATGCCCCGACAGCTTCCTGTCAGCTCATCCCCCTCTCCTTCAGCTACTGAGCTGCTGCTGGGGCGGGTTTTAGGGAGCTGAGCCTTCCATGGCATCTGGACACCTGGCTCAGGCTCCCAGAACCTGCAGCTGCCATCACCAATGGGCTGGGACAGAGGCTGGACACCACAAGTCACGGAGATTCCCTGGCTCTGACACAACCACAAAGCAAAGCTCTTTTTTTAAAGTGTTGTTTAAAAATCGCTTTCATTCTAAGTGAAGACAAAAATCTTTCCCCCCACTTTCACCTTTTGTTCCTTTTCCGCAGCCCCAGCTCTCGCTGTATCTCTGGTTGCTGAGAAAGAGAAAGCCTCTCGTGAAAAATGGGTCTTCTGGAATGCAACCTTGGCAAGCGTGCACCCGTGTGACAGGTTACAGATGCAGACTGGCAAGAGACCCACACTTCTCACTCAGTGCATGCTGCCCATGCCAGTCAGGGTCAATAATTCCTTAAAATGACTACACAACATGCTTGAGAAAATAAAGCCAGACTTAAAATACATCATGGAGATGTATTTTTTCCCTCCCCACCAAAGCCTTTCATTTGATTGCACAAACAGTGTAATTCATATATGTACATTTAGCAGCCTGGAGACCTGGGACTAATAACACTGTAAAGAAGAAAAAAAACCCTTGAAACAAACACCTTTCACCTGTGTAAGTCAGATATATATCAATCCTGAGAGTTCTCTTTACCTGAAGGAAATAAAAAATACCTTGATCTTATGAAAACAGCAATTTGCAAGCACCTATTAAAGAGTTTTTTTCATTTCCTGCATATTTTTATAGTCATTCTCAGTGCTGTTTGATTCCTCAAGCTCAATCTACTGAGTAAGCAGGATTCCACCATATTTTATAGTGAGTGTGTGTGTGGTTTGCATTCTAAGATTTGGTCCAACATTGATTTTATTTCCCCTCAGTATTTTATAGTTATTAGACTGCAACAATTTTTTCTTAAATCAAAGCTGGATTTAAATATGGAAGCCAAGATGGAAAGGTACTGAATCTGTACTATGCCATAAATTTAGTATATTTGTGATTTTTTTTTCCCATTATTTTTACTGTTGGAGTAGAGATAATTTTGTGCTTAGTTTCTGTTTCAGCTCCTCTGGAAACCGAGGGAGACTTTGCACCACTGGAAACAGCCATGCACTGCTGGTACAGTCTTGCCTTGTACCTTCCCAGCTGCTTTCTTTTGTCTTCAGACAGAAGAGTGTTGCCACCATCTGTCTTCAGGAAGAAAAAAGAAAAATAAAGACACCAAGAAAGAGATAAGAGAAGGAAAATATTTGTCTCAAAGCAAGTGAGCTGCATAAGCAAAATGGGGGTGGAGGGTGGAACTCCAAGTCCATAGGCATTGTAATAGAAAATGGAATGAGAGAAAATATACGAAGCAAGGAATGAATTTGTATTTTAAATAGCTTTGCTATCATTACCTAAATGTCCATGAGAAATAAGACAAACTTGTCATTTCAGAGGGTGGAAGGGAGAGTGGGGAAGGAGGATGAGTCACTTTTGGTTTTATTTGATAGATCTCAACTAATTATATAAGAAATATGTCTATAGTTGGTTCTTTCTGAGAAGAAAATAAGTTCACCAGCTATCTAGGTATTAAAACAAAATAAATTCTTAAAGGTTTCATACATTCTCATTGTACATGTCATGTTCCAGCTTCAGAAATGTGGAATGCCTGAGGCCCAGAGAGCAGGAGAAGAACTATTCTTCATTACCAGGTTATATAAAATCTCTCTCTGATGTCTGGAATTATTTTCTAAAATAAAAAAGAATCCTGCAGTCCATTTTCACTGCATTTTTCTCCTTGTAATGCCCAATAACCAAGTTTCAAACCCCATTTTTCTCTCTGTTGTTCAGAGGCAACGAGGAACACAGGAATAGTTTATTGCCAGACATGCTGGAAATTCCCCTTCCTGCTGAGCTTTGGTAGTCAGCTCTTACCCAGCTGGAAAACCTCACCTTCCATCAGGATAACACAGATTAAATCTTCCTAAAAGTAGCAAATGCTTTCCTGAACGAACTCTTGGCATCCTGTCACTTCCAACAAGAATTAAACTCATTTTATACAGAATATCAAGCCCTGTGTTCTAGTGGAGCTGGAGTGAATTTAAGCCTAGCTCTGAGTGCTCCAAGCTTGGTCTTTTCTCCCTTAATGAGCACTCTCAGCTTGCACATTAAGAAGCACTGCAGTCCATTCTCAGGGCATTTGGAGCCACCAGCCCTGCTGATGCACATCACTGAGCTCAATTCCCAGGCTCCTCTGCTAACTCCCATGCTCCAGGAGCCCACGTGTGGGGCAGCTGAGAAATGCCACGGGCAGGACTTCAATTAGTTGGAAAAAAAGAACACAGAACACTTGTAATATTAATGGATTATTGTTGACAAGCTTGACGTGATTTCTCAGTATTTACTGCACATACTTCAAAAAGTTGATATTTTTCCCTGTGACTGCCTGTAGAATATAATCATATATATGTTGCAATATGGTACACAATACCAGTGAAGAAGAGGTTTCCTAACCACCTATATTCAGGTCTAAAGGCATCCCACAATAGGAATAAATAGGACAGAAACCCCATAAATACAGACCAGAATGTACTGAGTTTAAGAATCTGAGCCTTTTTCACCACAAGAACAATTCTACTGTTAAACAGCAAAAAAGTTGGACCCCCAGTCCTTCCCAATGGTACCCAGCTGTACCTGTCGCTTGGTCCCCACTGTAAAAGAACCAAGCAGGTTGTCAGCAGAACTGAAGATTATTCTGATGACTTTTATTGTCTGGGAAATGTTAAAGGAAAAAAAAAAGAAGCCAACTCTTTCTTTTCTTGCTTGCAAGAGTCTGTGTTTAAGAGACAAATGTGGCAAATCATCAGAGAGGAAAAAAAAGAGGGAACATTCTGCTTTCCCTTTAATATCTAGATCATGTTAATTGATCCCAGTAGAGTCCCCTCATTGCCAGACTATCACAATTAGCTCACCGATTTCTGTGTTTGTATGATCTTGCCTCCGCTAATTACAGATGAAACAATACTTTGGGGGAGGTTAAATTTCCGCTCTCTTTTCCCAGGGAAAAGCATTAACACCTTTTCAAGCACTTGCCAGTCTCTAAGACCTTCCAGGGTCACCATCTGTGTTACAAGTTTGATTTCAAGAGCACAGGGTAGAAATTACCCAAGGCAATGATACTGTGCAAGGCAAACAGAGGCAGCAACGCCTTGGCAGAGCAGTTCCATAAACAAACAGATTCCCGTGGAAGACACATTTTCCAAGCATGATTCTTCACCTCTCCAGTCCTATTAGTTATGTACTAAGTTTTAGCTACATGTGAAAAATCAAAAAACCCCAAACAAAACCCCCAAATAACATGTGACACAGGCCTCGAGATAGTTCAAATGGAGGTACCACAAATAATCACAGAATGGTTTGGGTTGGAAGGGACTTAAAGCTCATCCTGTCCCACCCCCTGCCATGGGCAGGGACACCTTCCACTGTCCCAGGTTGCTCCAAGCCCCGTCCAACCTGGCCTTGGACACTCCCAGGGATGGGGCAGCCACAGATTCTCTGGGCACCCTGTGCCAGGGCCTGCCCACCCTCACAGGGAAGGATTTTTTCCTACTATCTAACCCAAACCTGCCCTGTGTCAGTTTGAAACCATTGCCCCTTGTCCTGTCACTAGTCAGGAAGAGCCTACAAGACAACATACACAGCTATTAAATGATGTTGAACTCCTAAGAGCCAAGTTAAGCGTTTACAGAAGTCCCTCTGCTCTGAAGATACTGTGCTGTATCTGGTGGCATCCAGCAACTTACTTGAGAGAGAAAAAACCAGCATTAAAAAGGCTTCACTGTAATCAGTGTGTTGGTTTGGGCTGGTGCCTTTGGGCTCCCATTACCACTTCAGTCTTAACACAAAATGTCTTCATTTTCCATAACAGTGAGGTGTTTGGACTTGCTGCCTCAAATAGCTGCAGTAATCTCAAAGAGAGGAGGGAAAGTCTCTGAACTCTTTCACTTCGACTTCACAGAATTATTCATAGCAGCTTGCAAGTCTACTGGGATTACTCAAAACTTGAAAAGAAACCCAATATTTCTATTCTAATGTTGCATGTACAGCTCTCAAGCAATTATAAAACACACTGCTCAGTACTTTCTTTAACATAGGCTGGCTTGAAACTAATTGTTCTGGAAAGAAGTAAGTAGATCTCATTTACTGCTGGAACACAACTTGAATACAGTTTTCATGTATTAAAATTATTCCCTGGTGGCGAAAAGAAACGAACAAAGTCTCAGGGAAGGCAAGGGTTTGTTCCACAGCAATTAGTTACCACCACAGAGTCTGAACTCCCCTTTTCTTTTATTATTACTCTTCTGATGGGAGGTGTGTAGAGCTAACTGTTAACACTTCATGCAATCAAATATAGGTGTAGAAAATACACGCGGTATCATGCATTTCTCACAGAAACAGATACTATTAAAATCTAGGATGGTGGAATTAAATTCACAGCCTGGTCAGCTTTTCTTATTTTTTGGTTATACTGCAATGCTTTTAAAGGAAAAAAAAAATGAAGAACATGAATTCTACTGTCTACTTGCAGAGAAACAAAAAGATAGTCTTTGCTGTCAGCTCACTTCAGCAGCCTGAAAACCATTTCAGGGCTTATTGATCACTTTTTAATCTAGTCTTTAATTACATTTTTATATTGAAAACAAACACTTCAGAGTATTTAGAAGCTTTAGGATGAAATATCTCCTTGATGTCATCCCTGCATTCCTAGTGAAACCACAGGAGCAATCGTGTTCCTTTTGTCACTTTCTGCCCCACAGGTGTAATCCCCTTTAGAGAGGAAGAAGAAAAGCCCTGTACAAATCCTGACCCATCATTTCCCTACAACTCTGAGAAAATTACACTCCACTGAAGACGAAATGGAACGAGTGAGCTGCAGCCTTAAAGAGTTGGCTTTTCTACCCCGGGGCATGAAGCTGAGATGGCTGGACACTTGCTATTCCCACGTGCCCAGATGGATGCTCCAGAAGCAAAGATGCTCCAGTAGGACATGCAGAGCTCCTCATCTGTCACAGCAGTTGTTACCAGCACACTTTAACACATAGAAAAGAGAATATTTTTGTTTGCTTGCCATTTGCTTAAATAATTGTCCTCAACATTCTCTGCCTCAGCAACTTCTTTAAAGGAAAAGAAGCATGGCAAAGGTAGCAAAATTATTTTGTAAATGAAAAACCCTTTACGTTTGCATATGGAAATGGTGCCAGGTTCTAGTAAAGTGTGTCAACAACTAGGTACTGTCAACACCTCGGTCCAATTCATGCACAAGCATTTGTATCTGAATTAAACAGTCACAGCTCCTCTGTTGCTCTCAGTGATCCCTTCCAAGCGCAGCAGGAAGAACCGGGAATTAGGGCACATGTTCCCTAAGGTGGAACCACTGAGGGGCTCCTGGTGGTCCCTTTAGGCTTCTCCACACAAAGCTGTGTCTTCAAAGGTCAAGTCAATGGCAAAGTGGAGTCAAAATGCTAATGAGAAGGCTCAGAGATAAACTCCATGATGAAAATTAACTCTCAGTATTAAAGCAATAGTACAGAAGTCAATACTTTAATAAGAACTGAAAGACTTTTAGTCCTTAATGTGACAAGTGCTATATTTTGGAAAGGATTTAGGTTGGTTTGATAATAAGTAGATGACCACTGATTCAGCTGCAGGTCTGACTGTACTTACATTACTCCTTTCTAAAAATCTGTTCTTCCCCCAACCAACAGGTAATGCTGAGCAGACTGAAATTAGTGACCATAGGCAAACATTTACACAAGTTAACTAAATTTGAATTCTCCAAGGGTCTCTTAAGTATATTATTTTTCCCAGCAGGTCTTTAAGCCTGTAGAAAATCAAATTGATTTGCAGCACGGGAAGCTGGTGGCTCGCAATTCAGCATATGGTCCTTCCTCCTCACAGCCAACATCGAGAAACCAGTTCATCAACTGGTGAGATGTTCACAGTTACCCAGATATCTCGCCCACATCTTAATATTCATGGTTTGCTTTGATTAAAACACACAGATTCCCATTAATTTGAGGATTACCTTTTAGAGCACAGACAAGTTGCAGTGTTTGAGTGCCACTTAAGATGGTGTTTAATCAGGCAAACTACGGCGGCGCTGGCTCAACTGCTGCCTGCTCCATTTGTGCCCATAATTGCAGGATATACTTTACCGTGACAGGGGCCCGAGCGGTGGAATTCCACTCTGCCATACATCAGGCTCTCCATTATTGGATTAGCTCGATGTGGCGTCGTTACCGCTGCACTCTCCTGCCTATCATTGATTGCAGCGTGCTTTCCATTTCACAATTAATGCAAGTCAGCTGCATTGATCAATCTGCTGATGAGTTTGAGCCACAGTCAATATATTCTTATGGCTCTGTGCTACTGATCTCTATGTTTTATAGCTGCGCCTAAGGATTTGTCATTCTGGCTACACATTTCCTTGGTGTTTTGTTTTTTGGGGTTTTTTTTAGGTACTCCTGCTCCCACCTTGCTGCCTAAACCACAAGGTGTTTGTGAATTACTCCTGTCGCCTGAAAAAAAGAGGGGGCAAGAAAATAACTAAATTCATCACTGGAAAGATTTTTCTTTTAAAAAATAAATAAGTCACACTCTTGCTTGGCTCAGTAACAACCAGCCTGAGTTTTGCACTTGAAAACACTGAGCTTCCAAGGGATTGCAGAGATTTTACATTGCTGCAGGTATTTTCACTCCTCTTTAGACCCGACAGCATGTTTGTGAAGTATGGGAATATGTTAATAACTTGATTGCTAAGATTTTTCTAACACTGTGATACTCCAACCTACTCTTATTTCAGAAGGGAGATAAGTTTGCAGAAAAGACAGTGGGAGGGAGAATGAAATGATGGGACATCAGGAGAAATAGTTAACCACGATATTTGCTTCACACCACTCTTGTGTTGCCACGCGTCCCAAGCATTGCTATCCACATTTGAGCATTTTCTCTACAGAGAACAATACTGAGTTACTGTCATTTTCTAATAAAACATGGCCCATACACAAAAGGACAGGGCTGTGCACCTTATGAATATTCTTTTTAAATAGGCATCTTTGCTTACTACAGAAGGTGCCCAGATCCATGCCTGTATTTTTTCATGTCCCTAAAAAGAATGTTTTTGAAAAAAACCCAAACAAACAACAAACCAAACAAACAAAAAACCCAAATGAAACAAAACCAACCAAACTTGAAAGGAGCAATGTAAAGGCTGGTTCACTATTATAGTTCCATGTCCATCAATCTACATCCCAGTCTGATCTCCATTATAAAAAGCCTCAGTTAACAAAAGATGCCAAATTTAAACATAAGAAAATGCACTGAAACTTGGACAAAGGGTAAGGAATGGTAATGAATACATTCAGATAAGAGCTTGGACTTTCCGGACTGGTTTGCACATTACACACAATTCCCTCATTAAAGGAAGAATAATTGCTCTTTTTCATCACTCTGCCTTGTCTGTGCTGGCAGTGCCAGGGCTGGTGACAATTACAAGGTATTAGCAATGACAATTACACTGTGATTTTGTGACAGTGATACCACATTTTTCAATACTTGGTCTTTGTCTTAAGGAATCTGGATTTACAGATAAGAACCACTTACAACTGAAATCATTACTATTTCTTCCAAGTCAAAAAGCAAAACAACACCTGAACCATTTTTTGGTAAGCCCTGAAAATACCACCAAGAAAAAAATTAAAAAAAAGAAACAAAAAAAACCCCACACTGTCTGACAGGTGGGAATGATCTGCTAAATATAAAGAGAGTATTATTCAAAGCAAGTAATGTGTTCCCTTAAACATCCTGGCTTTGAAGAGATCATGCACTTCAGATTATCCATCCATAATTCAGTTCCACTCAAAGGGCTCTACCTAAACAATTTTCCATTACATTTCTAGTAAATTTGGAATAAAAAGAGACAGAGCTTGTGCCTTAAACTGGCATAATCTAATACAACATAGAACTGTTATAGAGCTTTTCAAAGTACTTTTAAAACCAAGGAGCAATCGTTTCCCACTGCACTGTGGGTGCTTTGCCATCAGTCCCAATCAGACAAGGACGGCTGCTGCAATCGCTGGTTTTCTCCTTTAAGAATCACATGAACCACCAAACACGCCCAAGAATTTGAAGTCTATTTAAGTCTTAAATTAGTTCATGAATCTATATTTAGGCTACCTACATATATGGCCTGGTTTTAGAAATGCAGAGCATAGCAAATCTTCGCAAGTCACTGTGCCTAAAAGTGCTCCCATCTCTTAAGAATCAGGCCATTATATTTAGATGCCTAATTATGGGTGTGAGATTTGACTAAAGTCAGAATTTCAGCCCAGATAGGTGCACAGTACATCACAGTGGTTTTGAAGTTGCTTTGAGATATGACATATGATGGCAGTGGCTCATATTCATGTAAAAGTGAAAAAACCCCCTGATATTTATACATGTATTACAAATTAATACACCAGGCAAAGAAAGTAACATTCTATTTAATCCTATTACCAGAAGATTTACGCTAAACACAGAAACTCTTCTGTTCCAGGGAAATGAGCAATGAGATATCCAGTCAAGACAACCCTAAAAATCAAGTAATGATGAAGGTGAGTTCGTAAATAACTTCTAACATCTCAAATATCTTGGCTGCTATTTGACTTTACACTGCATTTCAGAGGAAATGGGAGAGCGATCCCAAGTCTTGTTCCTACAAGATTAAAAAGGAAATTTTTAATTCTGACTAAAAAATTACCTTTCAACTAAAAGTCCATCCTTAGAGTACAACATGCTATGCAAAAGCTCCTTTTAAAATTGAGGTGCTTTCTCCTAGTTTATAAAATTAAGTGAATTAAGTGAAAGCAAAGCCGAGTGTCTTTCTCTCTTGCTCTCTGTACTTTTGTGGCTCACCTATGCAAATGTACTTACACATATATTTTCAGGAATATAGCAGGAAAATGACTCCACCCAAAATACCCAAATTTAGCTTGGCTATCATTTACCATCTTTGATATGAACTTGCCCACTTCACATCATTGCAGTAAAACAGGGAAGTGCATCAGGAATTTCCCTGGATGTGAATTCAAAGTCATTTCCAGGAAAACAGTGCAGAGTTAGACAAACTGAAATTCCAGTCTCAATTATTTTATCTGTAAAAAGCCCTGACAATCAACATTTCCTGTAGCCCTAAATCATTATTTGTGTTTTACACTACAACAAATTAAGCATATACATTTTTGCTTCCAAATTGTTTATGGAAATCACAGAAAAAAGAACACTGCAGCAGGCATTCTATATAAAAGAAACAACCCCCCCAGGCCTAATCTTGCAGGTTTTTCAGTCCTTGCAGAGGCAAAACGCACAGTCAGAATGCACAGCCGGGCAGGCAGCTCAGGTGACACCATACACAGTTTCACCTTCTGTTTCTACCTCCTCAAATAAATGTTTATCACTTTTCCGAAGGAAATGACAAGTAATTTATGAGGTAATACACATAAACGCTCCAAGCATGAGAAAACACAGCTTTCAAATAATGCAAAGGAACTTATGTCTCTGAGGACTCCAAAGGTATTGCCAGGTTCTCCTGTGCAGAGGTATAGTATAAATACTATAAAATGCAGTCGAAAGCATTAAACAATCCATGCTTCCTGCTGAATTATAGATGTAATCAAAAGGAGCAAATACACAGCATTACTCTTCACCATGCTTGTCTTCCGAGAGAATTTAAGCTGAAGCTCCAGCTTTTGTGTTCCCCAGGTTTTATGCCATCTCCACTGTTTACCTGAGAGATTCTGACTTTCATAACGTGTCACGGCACATCATAAAAAAGGTATAAACCTGGACATTTCTCTTCAAAGTCATAGACCAAGTTTCCACCAACACCAGCACCAGGAATATAAGTATCTATTTCATTGCTTCTGTTTCAACAGCATTTTAAATATTTACTTAATATCTTCCTACAGACAGAGCCAGGATGATTAAATCAGAAAGCAGAATTCTCTTATGGAAATCACCATCATTACAGCTTGACCTAAAACTGCTAATGTAGGCTTTTCTGTCGTCTCCTTTTGCAGACAGAGGAGCAGTTTCCTGTGGCTCACTGATCCTGACAATACCCTCAGACCAATTCCCGTGATTCCCCCATCCTGGGCAGATATCATTTCAACAGATGTCAAGAACAGCTAAGTGCACTTAGGCATATTTGTTAAATTCCACGGGGGTGGTAGATAGGCGAAATTCGTCCTGTAATTAAACCGCATATTTCTTTCAAGCTGCCTCTTCCCTCTCCCCTTCATAATCCCTCTGCCTCGCATCAAATCATTTAGGCACTTATTGGCTACAATCAATACAATATGAGATACATTAATTTAGTCCCCTGGCGGTTTGCTGGGAAGGGGCGGGATCGCTCCGCCGGCATTCCGAAAGGTTCCTGCGAGCACACCGGCCCGGCAGCACCCAGGATTTATGGCAACGCCAGCCGGTGTGCCCACAGCTCTGGGCTGCAGCCAACCATCCATACACTGCGTGCAAACGGGAAACACTCAATGTATTGCCTAATGCACACAAAAGCTGGCCAGCCCGAGGCCCTGCGAAGGGCTGGAAGGACTGCACAGAGCCTGACAATAAACTCAGGCTTTCCGTGTGCTCGAACGGTCTGCACAAAGGGGGATTGGGATTGGAAAGAAACCGCAGGGAGGGTTCCCACTGACACATCTGCACCTCAAAGCAACATCTCTGATGTAATTTATCCACAACTCCCTGACAGGAGGGTGTAGCCAGGTGGGGTCGGTCTGTTCTCCCAGGCAACCAGCAATAGGACAAGAGGGAAGAGACTTAAGCTGTGCCAGGGGAGATTTAGCTTGGACGTTGGGAAGAAGTTCTTTCCAGAGGGATAAATTGGCATTGGAATGGGCTGTCCAGGGAGGTGGTGGAGTCACTGTCACCGTCCCTGGAGGTGTTGAAGGAGAGACTGGATGTTGCACTTGGTGTTGGGTCAAAGGTTGGACTCGATGATCTCGGAGGTCTTTTCCAACCTAATTGATTCTGAGATCTTCTGTCTCATTTTTAACTTGCACATCATCCTATTACAGAAACTGGTTGAACGTGGCTGAGATTTGGTTTTGTCTTCAGTGAAGTGCAACAGGATGAGGCCATCTATTTGTTTGTATAGAAAAAGAATTCTGAAATCGGCCTATGTTTCATTTTTAAGGATATACTCTTGCATGATATATTTATAAGCAAATATCTAAACCAAGTCCTTAAGGTGCTACCGTGAAACTGAGGACTTCGAAGTGTCAACAAGGAACCATATTAAATGCTTCATAAATCCCAAGCATGTAACACACTGGGAAGCTATCATATGTACACCAAACAATATGTCGTTTGCAATTAAAATTAGATCTGTAACAGCAATGAAGACTAAAACTGGCACACACAGAGATTACGAATGCGGTAGGCTAAGTTGGGAAGTGAGAAAAAAGTAACATCCAAGACTTAATTGGATTATTTTTGCTGCAACTGCAAAAACAATCTATCTGGCAAACAAAAATTCTGTGTGCTATTATATGCATTTAATTTTTAAAGAGTGAGCTAATTAGAAAGTCTTTCTGTCTATTTTATGACAAATCTAATTTATAACCTTTGGATTAGCAAATTTTCCTTTAAATTATGTTGTATTGTTTATTGGAGCTCATTTCCTGGCACTGTCTTGGGGCATGGCCCTGTCTCAATGCCCTCATTAATTGAAATTCCCAAAGATTTACTTCACACATTTCACTCCTGCTCCTACTATACTTGCATGGCTTCACATATGTAAGATTTTAAGGGACCACCCCCTTTACTTCCTGTTTTATTTCTATTTTATGCATTCTTTTTGTTTAGGGGTGAGAGCTATTGCTTTATTACCTAAAATGAGTGGGAAAAAGTGGCACTTGACAGGTTTTCAGGGGACCTCTAAGATATTAATATTACTAAAAGAGTCACAATGCATACAAGAATCTTTTCAACTGCAGAAAAAAAGAAAAAGCTAAGGCACCAAAAGGACATCTTTCTGTACTGCAGTGAGGCTGCAAAATCTAGGAAAAAAATAACATTTCAACTGTTTTAAGGGATTTGCATTCCTTTACAAGGCATCTTTTCTCCTTAACTAAAGCTACTTTCTAGGTGAAATTGGTAACATCAATTACAGCCTCAACAACAACAAAAAGAAAATGGAGAAAATATAACCATTCATTTTCTAACCAATAACCCTTCAAATTCACAAGGTTAACTGGAGAGGAGTCTTGTCTTTCTAATTGGAGAAGAAAGCCCCAGCCATTGATATTTATACTGGTGGCCGTTTCACTGACCTAAAGCCACTTCCCAGAAATTCATTTGGGACTTGGTACCTTTTCCTTCTCAGGAAACGGTTTTTTCTCTCTCCCTCCAAGCCTCATAACAGAGTCAGCTGCCTTCTTGACTCACCCTGTGCCTCTGCTTGCCCAGGGCACAACCTGCAGCCACTGATAACCCCAAAGGAAACTCAGTGGTTTGGGGTCTGTTTTCTTTGGAGGGCTGGAAAAAGTGGCACAGTTTGATAGGAATAATCTACTCCTCATTCATCTCTTATAAACAAAGAATGTCACAGACATTCCGCTCATAAATCCCATCTTTTCCATTAAATTCTCGAGTCTTCCCTTGGACTCGAGTAACATTTTAGCATTTGCAGCATCCTGCTGCAAGATCTACAAATAGCATTTATAAGAGATTTATTAAAGTGGTTTACACTAACAAAATACACAACATACAAGCAAAGCAACTATCCAAAAATCACATGGATAACATGAATTCCAAGAGACCTGCCTTATGAGTGTTTTACTGAGCCGTTTGTTTTTATTTTAATAAGTTACTGCTGGTGTGAACGTTGCTCATTAGAAATGAGGACACTGGTTCCCTAAAAACTGCCCTAGAACTATGTGAAAAAGGCAAAATACAGTTGTAACACATCAAGGACTTGCAGTAATTATTGACTTGAAGTCACTATTGTGCAGAACTGTTTGGCTAGGGAAGCACAGAAGGAAAATTTGTCTCTAACTAAGAGGGATTGCGCTCAGATAAATGAGAATGTTCCGAGCAGTATCAACTCAAACTTGTGCTGGGCTGCCCTGGCCTTCTCCCACCTCTGGTGGGAAAGCAGCACCCCTCTTTTTACGGGACCCATTTGTTGCTCCCGGGGTGAACTTCAACAAGTTTGGACTTGGGGCCTTGCATTTCTACCCAAACTCATTGGAAAGAGAGTTATCTCAAAGCAGATTCGTGTCCTCATTCAGAGGACTTGACTCAGTCTTTACTGACACGGGTACACCCTCCATCAGTACACGAGCAGCCTTCTAATTTATCAAAAATCTGTAGGAAAGGAAGAACAAACAAAATAATTTCTTATCTAAAAAACCCTGCTGAAAAAAGGAACACAATGCACACTTTCAACATGGAAATACACTGCCTTAACCTCACACCCCTGAGAGCTACAATTAAGCGTCCTAGAAATTAAGAAATTATTAGGAAAAATATGTTATCATCCAGGCAAATACTTTTCTTATACTTTAATTCATCAGAAATATTTCTAAACTCTCCCCGGGGAAAGAGTACAGTCTAAAATTGCTTACATCTTTCATAAAAGCTGAAAGTAAGCTTTTCTGTTTCATCCTTTATAATCTTATTTTTAAAGTTGGCAAAAACTGCTGACTCGGTGCTGCAGACAGATAATTATTCCAAATATTTTATTTATTTTTGGTTTTTGTATTTTTGTAGGTGTGGCTAATTGATGTCTACTTTTTTACATTTTACTTCTGGATGTATTGAAGATTTGCAAACAGAAAAAAACCTAACACAAGAAAACCCGCGCTGGATAAGTTGCTTAATGATGATAATTAGGTTCCCACTAATTCCTAGAGCTGTCACTGGAGGCTGGGCAGGTAAATGACAAAGGCGGGTATCAAAAATAATTAGTCTGAGTTTTTTAATACTGCTTTGAGGACAACAGCTCCATTCCATGTGCCTTCTTTTGCCCCCCACTTAGCCATTCCATAATTACTGGAGGACAGGCTGAGATAACTCTGCCATTTAAAGGAATCCTTCACATTTCTGCTCCCTGAAATATTTCTCATTTTATATTTCCCCATTTTTTGGAGGGCAAAGAGGAATAAGGATTCTCCTGAATGCTCTGCCAGTCTCCAGGAGTTTGTGGGTTTGAAACTTCGTGGTGCATCTTTGTGTTTACTCTTTCCCGATGGATTTTGTTTCCATTAAATTCTCGAGTCTTTCCTTGGACTCAAGGAACGTTTGAGCATTTGCAGCATCCTGCTGCAAGATCTACATATAGCACCTATAAGGTGTTTATTAAAGTGGTTTACAGAAAAAAACCTACCCAAAGTCACACGGAAAACATGAATTCCAAGAGACCTGCCTTATGAGTGTTTTACTGAGCCATTTTGTTTTAATATGTTACTGCTGGTGTGAACGTTGCTCATTAGAAATGAGGACACTTGTTCCCTAAAAACTGCTCTGGAACTATGTGGAAAAAGGCAAAATATAGTTGTAATGCATCAAGGACTTGCAGTAATTACTGACTTGAAGTCACTATTGTGCAGAACTGTTCCGCTAGGGAAGCACAGAGGGAAAGAAATTTTGTCTCAAACTAAGATGGATGGTCTGTAAATTTAATAGTTAGAAAATAAGCGAATAATAAAATAGTATTATAAAACACTGAAGTGAAACCTGGCAAAACCAGCAAAAGTACTGAGAAATGCAAGAGTTCTCTGCAAACTCTTACTTTATTTCATTTCAATTACCTTTTCTTCCCCCTATAATGAGGTGTAACAACACCTTGGCTCTTTACAATAATTACATCCTAACTGTGTGATTGGAATAGCCCGAAGGCCCAGATCTGGTAGCACCTACAGATGAAGTTATTTTCTAAGTATTATTAAAAGCAAATGAAGGAAAACTAGGAGAATAAGATTAGCATTATATAAAAGAACACTGCTCTAGAACACCTCATTAGGAACATAAATAGTATTTCCTTCACAAGAAAGGATGAAGATACAACATCTACATTTCAAACTACTCAAGGCAACAGGTTTTGTGCTCCTTTGTGTTTTGATTCTAACCTTGCATTCCATTATAAAAGCTCCCAGTCTGTTCTGCCGTGCACCCATTTATTTGAGGAAATGTGGTTGGCAAGGCCCTTTAAGGGATGTTGTGTAAGCCAAGGCTAAAAGCTAGTTCTTCATGCTCATGCTCCCCTAATCTGTAAAGCCTTTTCTGTGCTATCAGCCAGAGAGCTGATCCTAATTCCAGGTAATTGCCTTCTCTCATTATCCATCTCACCCTCTTGTCTGCTGTCAGCTCTTTTTGGGTGCTTTAAGAGGTGCCTGTCCTTGCATTCCCACTCTTTCCCCTGCACATCTTATCTTTGGCCATTTATCACCTACAAAGACATTTTCATGTGGCTCCTAGGGTCAGCTCTCTAATGTAGATGTTTGAACCAAAGCTTGTCTTTGTCAAATCTCCTCATGGAGATCTAACAACTGCTTCAAGTTCAAAACAGAACTTGATTTTTCTGATTGCCCATCAGCTTCCCGTGGATTTGTCATCTTTAACTCAAGGACAAAACTTGCCGATTTTTAATATGAAACATTTCTAAGAGCTAACATTTTATATCCATCTGGAGGAATTAAACCCCTATCTGACCCTTGACAATTAACATTTTCTCCCACCTTGGCTCTACTCACGACCTTTCAGATTACTGCTGCAAGCACAATTTCATTAAACTCTTGTTTAGGCCATTTTGGCCATCTTTTTATATCCATACCCGTCTATCCCCTCTGACAGTCATTCTTCCTACCTCTTTCCCTTTCTCTCATTAACAGAGGCAGCAGTTTTACACCTTAAAACACCCACTTCTTCTTTCTAACATTTTCAGATATGTTTTTTTTTATTCTGCTGCCCCATTTTTCCCCTCCCCGGTCCCTCTTTGCTTCACTTTGCTGTGGTGGCTCCCCAAACTTGGTAAACTGGTGCCCTGAATTGGTGTTAGGTGGTATGATGATCTACTATTTTCTTGTATTACCTCCTTCCAAAATTAATTTGAACAAAGGCCATATTTAAATGTTGGACTTTTCCAGATTGAACACATGGCTGGACATCCTTGGCTTTATGGTCACATGGATAAGCAAAGAGCAGCAATAATAAACTACCAAATGATACAAGGAACACACACGCACAAGTTTAACAACTAAAATTCAACATAATTAACATTCATTAAGTTATCCTTTGGTATTTGTGCAGATGGTAAACTAAAGCAGTCCTTATTCCTTTAAAAAGTGGCGTAGATCACTAAAGTTATGTGACAGATTATTGCACAGCTAAAGAGATACCTGATAAACCCTTTTTTTATGTACAGACACAACACATGATTCCACACGTCATCATTTATTTGTCTCTTCTCCACCCTTTCCTGACACTTGCACCTTTTCTCTTCTCCTTATTTCTTATTTTTAAACTCTTGAAATTATTTAGGCTCCCTGACATTTTCAGCTGAAAACCTGACACCAACCAATTTGCTTGTAATGCTGAGATTTTTTGGGAATATGAGGAAAAGAGTAGAAAGGTGTTACACACTAAAAGCTTGAAGTGTTACCGTCAGGATTATTTGTATCATTTTGTTGTCATGCTGACTCCTGTCCTTTCTGTAATGTATTGTTTTGTCAGCTTCTAAATTCCTGATTTTAATCCATCATGCCACGCAGGCCCACAATCAATGCAGAGGTCCAAGAGAAGAAAGGTAGCTCTTAATCATTATTAGTTCTTTGCTCAAAAGAGCCCGGCTTTAACTTTAGATCTATGTACTTCAGACAACGCAAAATCTATTCGTTTGAGGTTAATCTTCATCAGTGCTTTGTCTGGTAATTAGGCAAACAGGACGACTGCATCACCAAGTTAGAGTGTCTCCCACAAAAGAGAGTAAAATCACCTCACTGGGCATGATGCCATGGAGAGAAATCACTAATATCCAAGTCACGCTTTGAGAGATTTTGATGTGTTTACCTGTCTGAGCCCAGGGGCTGGAGAAATTATATATATATATATATACATATATATTGCTCCCTAGTGAACTTCCACAGTGTCCATCCAGACTGGCGAGCAGGATAAGGCCATTGGCGCTGTGTTCTTTTGGCTGCCCTGAGTACCTGCCTGTGATTTCTGTGGCTGACTGTACATATACACATCATATATATATATATATATGATGGTGTATATATATACCCAAGGGCATCTTCAGCCCCCAGCTCTGCTCAGAGCTGGGCATAAGGTGCAGTAACAGCCTCACCTCTTGGGCTCTGATATGATATATGTTCCTTTAACACTTCATATTGTGTTATTTCAGAACATAAAATAACCAAATAAATATAAATATGTGCGAAACTGATTCACCTCCACAGCACCAGCACCACCAGCAAAGTCAGCCTGGGTGGGCACTGGTGCAGGCACAAACCCGTGCTGAAAAGGAGTTGCATTTGGCAGGATTTTACTGCTAAACCCACACCTTTCTCATAAAAGTGACGTCTGTGGCTTTCCTGGGTTGAGGCAGTTTGATAGTTTTATTCAACCTAGGACACACAGGTGAAAATAAACAGTTTGTATCTAATCCACCAACTCCCAGTAAAACCATCACCTTTGAACGCTAACTGTGGCTCCAGGAACTTCTCCCTGGAGCTGATGGTTCGTTTATTTTCTTTTGTTTTTTTCCAACAAAACTTTGTTAGGAAATCTTAAACTTTAGGGGCAAAACGGAGCCCCACTAAAGTCCGTGGCAGTTCCTGTTGTTAACCCAAGCACATCAACAGCACTGTGTGCCAGGATGACGTGGTTCCAGGAGCTGCCTCCTGCTGCACACTCCAACTTTAACAACAGCCATTCCCCACAATGTCTTTGGGAACATAAACTCATTTTATGGCTAACAAAGGGAGGGGTTTTAAACACCTGACTGTATTATTGTAAAATTGCACCAGGATCAGACAGTCACAAAAATGTAATTTTAAAGGTATACCACCACTTTAAATTCTTTTGTGTCACCGTGTGCTCCTTGATTATGTTTCATATCTTAAGGTGTAACAAATCCAAGTGCTTGGAAGCAGGGTTAAAAACCTGCAGGATGTAACTTTATAGCGTTAGTCCTGATTATAAACATAAAGGTAACTGATGCATTGTAATAGAACCTTCTTATGACCCAGGCTAAGACTGTAAAAGGTAAAGCTTCACACTGTGCTCCCCGGGTTCAGTTAAAAGCAGAAGAAATAGCGTTGCACTTTGCCCCTCCTCGGCAGAAGTGCCAGCCCCTCTCCCAGGGTTCTCTAATCCCTCCTGCCACCTGAGGCATCCCGGCAGCTGGGGGGAAGAAGGCAAACTGTGACCAAGTGAGCCCCCTTTCAGATTTACAGGCCAATCACTCACACAACGTGCCAATTCGCTTTATGGCATGTACTGTGAAAATTCATTATTTAATATGAGCCTAAAAAAAAAAAATCTATTGGTGCAGCACAGCAACTTGACTATGAATTATAAAAGGAGTTACACAGTAGGTGGTGCCTTTAAGCTTGTAGAGAGAAAGCCCAACATACACTTAAAATGTCTTTTGTGTGTTCCAATCAAGCACAACATTTGTTCAGCCAGCAAGCTGCTCCATTTCAATATTTCTCTATGTATTTACTACATACATTTATATGTATATATTATAGACATATAAATCTGTGTACTATGTATGTGTTAGGTACTACAAAAAATAGTGCAACAATAAATGACTGGTCTTAGATTAAAAGTCATTTTGATTTCAAATATTTTCAATAAAAAATTAAATAAGTCCAAGATACTGTAACCCACCAGTGCTGAGATAATGAAAACCATAACTACTCATACAAGGCTAACTCATTAAATACCTTTGTTATTTTATAGCCAGATGATTTAGGGAAAAAAGACACTGTAGGGTCTGTGACCCTATAACCAGGACTGGGTCAGATGCAAACTTAGAGCTGCTGACTCCTGACGCTGCTCCTCTGCTGACTGTTTTAAAGTTGCACCCTCATTTTTTATTATGTTTTTATGTTACAAACATAGACGATTCAAAATTTTGCAATTATTTATCCTAGCAAAATTAAAACATGCCAAATAAACCTCAGAAGGGCTCTAAATTTTCCTTTCCCCCCCCTTTATGTCTAATTCATTCTGTTTAATTCCTTACGTTTTATAGAAGCAGTTTGATATAATAAAGCATAGTTTGTAAAAACCATTAAGAGGAAGCTTTCTAGTAGCAATTCTATTAAGTTACCTCATCAAGTGATGTGCTGTTTTCACATCAACTTTTTTTTCAGCTTTTCATTGCAGCATTCGTAAATGCCTCAGACTCCTAAAGTCTAAAAGTGTTTTGTTGAAATTATGAGCAAAAAATTTCTTAATGGAGCATAGAAAGGCAGGAGCAATGGAAAAAATCAAGTTCAATTACAAAAGTATTTTTAAAAAAATCAGTTAATGCCAGCAATGTTGTAAAAGCATTAATTAAAAGAAGGGTTGGGGCTCCTAACATGGTACAGAGGAATAATTTACAGTCGAGTGAGATTCTTACAGTAAAAACACCAAATCTCAATTTTTTAGCTCATTTTTGTTAAGGTAAATTAACATTCCATCCCTTGGCATCTGCACTGTGGTGTCTCCTCCGTGTTCCCCCTGAGCAGAGAGGGGTTAGTGGGTAATTCCCACTGGCAATTACAAGCTCATACCCAACACACTCCATTATTTTCATCACACGCTTCTAAGTTTCAAATAACCTTAACTCTAAAATGCTGAGAGAAAACATTCACCCAAAACCTGAATGCAAGATAAAACACAGATCAGGAGACAGAGAAGGCAACATCTTATTTTTTCTTTAAAAAGAGTCACGTGGTTAATAGCCATGGAGCTACTGTACTTCCGACTAAGTCAGGATCCAGTCTGCTTAATAAAACATGTTTGGCTTATTGAATTATGACATTTCTAATTACTTTGAGTATGAAATGATTAATAAAAACTGAATGGAAAATTTTTCTTTTCTAACCATCTTCTCAAAAATCACACTGCAATACCCTTTCAGGATTTCATATTTTTCAACCATATCACACACTAGATTAATTAATCTATTAATATTTCAGTTTCAATATGTTCCAGGATATACATTTTTCCATTTTCCTTCTGCATGGCAAGCATCCAACGCTTTTGATTCGTAATAAATAAAGCCACGGCACTAACTTCTTGCACATATTACTTTTCCACGACGCCTCCTGCCTGCTTTTGCTTCTCTCTCAAATTTGAAATATTTTAGCCCTTGCAGGTTGCTCTTTTCCTCATAATCAGGCCTCGTAAGTCGAAGCAATCCACTTGCCAGAATTCCTAGCCAGGTGAAGGCAATGTGTCCTCAAACTATAAAGTACAAGCCAATGATACCAGCCGTGTGCCTGCTCCTGTAACCAGCTGCAAGGGTTACACCTCAAAACCCCAAGAATGGCCACTCTTAAAGCTCCATTAGACTTCTCCAGAAGGGAGAGGTGCAGAGCAGGCCTGCAAATGACTGTCACCGTCCCAAAAACTTCCTTGCAATGCAAGGAGAAGGAGGGCTGGGATTTAGTGCCCCCGCTGCAGATCACACCACACTGACACAGTCCAGAGACACAACACACACAAACAGCTCAAACAAATTTAGATCAAGTTTTTAGTTTCAATTACCTCTCCTGACTTAAACTGCGGTTATACCCTGCTCAGAGTCAAAAAGAGCGACAGAAGGAAACAGAACTCATGTCCTGTTCCTTTTCCCATTTATAATTCTATCTGTTGAAAAATTCTCCTTGTCACCCTTCCAAGAATGAAGGCTGACCTTTCCGTGTAAGGCAGCTTCCCTTCCCCCTCCTCCCACTCCACTTTCATCTATTTATGGGTTATGTCTTCTATTATATTCTTATGGAAGAAGAGTGGTTTAGCGATAACTCCACTAGTGAGACTCGGGAGACTCGAGTTCCACTGGCAACCTTCAACAAGTCCCTCACTTGCTGTACCTCATTTAATGAAAACACAAATCAGAGGCAGCACAACTAACTAAAAGTTCCTGTACAAGGGAGCACTGAGCAGGAAATAATCCCTCTGCCTCAAAGATGTAGGAGAAGGAAAATAGGATAAAACTATGCAGTGATGGGAGAAAGGAAGAACACTGTCTGATACGCTTTTTCCTCACATCATGTTTTGAAGAACGTGCTCTGCTCGCAGTGCAGCAGCTTTTTGCAAGAAAATGATCCAACAGCTCGAATGACTAAAACCAAGGGAACTCCCTCCCCAGACAGCATCCATACAACCTGCTGGGAGACCCCATCCAGCATCCATGCCATACCACACCCACCCAGGGGTCCCACCATGGGCAGGGATGCGAGATCTGCTCCCTACTGCTATTCTTTTTTTTCTTCTGTCTTATTTAACCAGCCGTTTTATCAAGCCATTTTTCAGACCTTGCTTTCTGAGCTCCACAAAGAACCTCACGCCGTCTGTCTCCCCCCTTGCAGAACAGCACCCAACAGGACTGGAGATTAACGTGTACCCCCAGCCCCTGGGGGATTCTGTACACACAGCAATGAACTGTTCTGCAGAAATGACACAAGTGTTTCTCCTTCCAAACCTTCTCATTGTGTTTTTATTTAATTGACCACTGCAGCAATCACTTCCCCCAGAAAGAAATCAATTTAGTTTCCTACACTTTGCTTACTTTCTTTTATCGAGGCCAGTGCAACACAGATGGACAATGTTGTTTCTAATTCTTCCTATTCAGGTCTTCAGTACCACAGAAAAGGTATTTCTCGCCCAGATTGCGGTTCCCAGTTCCCACATCACATGCCCTGTCAGTTAGTTGTGTTTCTGCTGCCGACTTTTCCTTGTTATTGGACTAAGGAAACAATATTCTTCCCATTTTGATTTCTCTACAGTTTTAATGGCCTATTTCAAAAGGAACTCTATAAGATCAAAAAGCAGTACTCTATGCAAGTTCCTCACAAGCATCACATAATTATTAACAATGTATGATATGGTTTTAAATAAGTACCTTCCTTCCTTTGTCCATCTGTAGCAAGCCTGGAAATGCTGTTGGGTGACCCCAGCCCAAGTAATGCACAACACAAAAACGCTGCAAATCTTTTTTTTAACTTGAATGTTTTCACAAGGGCATACCTTACTACGTTTTATAAACCTACTTTATTTTATTGCATGCATTCATATAAAAACTATAAACCAGGTTTTACATCACTTTCAGCTTTTGACCATTCATCAGTTTTCCATGATAAAGCCACAGCGAAATCAATATCCTTGTAAAGCCAAACTGTCAAAAGTTACTAGACTATTTCCAAAGGCAATTCCAATGAGACAGACTACCAGATGTTTTCAATATATTTTAGACAGGATTGCATGATAATTTTAGTGGGACCAAAAGAAACAATACAACAGGTAGTGTTTTGAGGTTTGACATTTTAAATAGCAAGCCCAATTGATTTTTACAAGATACCAGAGACAAAAATGCCAGTTCTGGGAAATTTATACCCAAACATTCATCCACCGAACTCAAGAGCAATTGTGTTGTCAAACAGCAAGGAAAAGAGACAGCCTTTAGCAACAAAGTCACTGTAAAAACATTCACTATACCTGTATGTGTGTGAGCGTGTCTGCACTTAGACACAAAGCTGTGCGTTTTACATATACACACATACAGAGCTCTACAGAAGCGTAGGCACCTCACTGTATTAATTTTACCCTTCTGCTGATTTACAGTTTTATTTCTTACAGAAGACTGCCAATTATGACTAAAATTCCCCTTATAATTAATTCAAAATTTTATTAAATCCAGCTTTTATAACTTTAAATATAATAACGCCAGCCAAGCCAGGGCAAAGAATATGTCTAGTCATTAATTTTACTTGTATCATTTCTCATTCCTCAAAAAAAATGGCAATAAAAGGATCCCTCCTTAGAAATCAGCCTAGCCATGGCCATACTCATCTCCATAATAGCACAATTTCCAATTCACGCCTCATTTTCATTAATGTTTCTCGCCATAAATTTTTAAGCATATGATAAAAAATTTCTGAAGCGGCATAAAACTAACATGAAGAGGGAGTTCATTAGTATGTGACCCTAATTAGAAATTCCATATTAACTTCCCATTTCTACTTGTGCATATCCAGTAGCAGCAGGCCTAATACGCTGTGTGTCACTCGTACGTTTGTTTTAGGAGCTCTTTCCCCTCCCTTACTCATTTTTATTTTTACACAATTTCCATGTTTCCCCTGCTATTGAATAAGTCAACAGACAACTGTATCGCGGCAGCACCTTCTGTGTCACAAATTATCCTGGAGAATTGTAAGGAGCTACTGGCCCAATGCTTTATTAATGATACCAGATCATAAAAAGAAAGGGGAAATTGCTGACTCCAACTCTTTTCTAATGTTGGGTGATAAAAATGCTACTTCAGGATTCAGAAGGTTAAGTTCTAATGTGTATTTTGAATAGAGTATGCTGAAATAATTGCCTCATAAAGCAATGCATTGACCAGCCTGCTAATGGCTGTATAGTGCAAAACTCAGCAAAGAGTGCCAAGCTCACTGGAAAAAATGCTGTGGCACTACTTTTGTAGCTTTCCATATTAAGTTAACTTCACCCTTTTCCACTTCTTTGGTTTTAATCCTGCTAAAAAATACCCCCTCCCACCTAAACCATTATGGACTCCTTTTGGCTACGTTAGGAGTAAATTATTAAAATGCAAAACTGAAAAAGCAAACACCCAAGAAAATCTGAACAGTGACATGTGGCAATCACATTTTGCTCATATGAACCCAATTACTAATTTATTTTTTTCCTCTTTTCTGCTAGTTTCAGTTTAATACCAAGCCAGTAGCCAAACAAAGCAAAGCAATAATTACATTTTAGAATATGAATGGATTTCTACCTTATAAACTTTTCATTAACAAGTCTGGATAAAGAGTTCTTTCTGCCAGTGCACACTCAAGGCCTCAAAGCAACACAGCAGTGCTTTAAGTCCGTCTCTGTTTATAAAACACCCAAGAACAATCAAACAAAAAGACATCAATATACAGAATCACAGAATATTCTGGGTTGGAAGGGACCCACATAGAGCTACACAATATCTAACATGTTGAACCCAGAATTAGAGAAAAAAAAGGCATTAAATGTCCCTGTAAGGTACCTCTGGAGCCCCAGAACTAGGTTTAAAGCAGGACGAGAAGGCTCCATCCCCTGCTCCTGACCAGGATGGCCCATGGCATCTCCTGCATTCCTCCATCCCTCCCTGCTTGGTCCTGCTTCCAGACCTGGCCTTGGCTCTGCTCCCCTCAGTCTCCCTCGCAATAGGGACAGTGACAACAGCACGGGTCTCTCCAACCACATCTCTCACCAAGAGCCAAGGAGCTGTTTGACAACTACCCAACTTCCCAGGAATTGTGTTTCCACTCGTGTGTGGGCAGTAGAGGGAGATGGCAGCAAAAGCACAGGAGAAAATACAAGAAGAAGACAAGTGAATGTCACTATTAGGTAATTACCAGTTTTAATCAACACCACTTGAGAGATTTAAGGTGTCTTTATCCCTGGGTTGTGAGTGACTACAAAAAATTGACCCATCTGCTTGCACGGGCGCTGCTACAATAACCTTTTTATCCAACACCCTTTTCTCAGCAGTGCAGCTTCACTCCCACAACTACCCTGTTTCCAGCTGCAGAATTTCCTGCAGGCAGCCCACGTGGCTGGGGCTTGGCAATGAACTGCCTTTAGTCACTTTTACACAGAGCTCTGAATGCAGTTCAGGAGAACCAGAGCGTTCAGAGCTCAGCACGACTCCCAGGCAGCCCAGTCCCCTCCCAGGGACCCCCCAACCTTGACCTGGTCACAGCCCTGTTTGAAGAGATGCCACCTGACAGTGACATGTGAAGGGAGCTGTGAATGTCACCCAGGATACCCCCTCTCCCACACCTTACATTTTAATGCCAAGAAACCAGGCAGTTTTCGGAGAAGCACTCGGTGTTAGAACTTGCTGTCCCACAAAAAGCTGATAAAACCTGAATTATCATTTTTGCACTGATTAAGAAATAAAGCCATCACCCATACATTTTAAGTCTTTCTCCCTGTGTAGGTAGAACCTCAAGGTACACACAAGTGTTTTGGTTTGCACTTTCGCTTACATCTACTTAGCTCTTTTTATGTACTTGAATTCAGCGAGTTACCAATAATTTTAATTTAAGAAACAACCAATGAAAACATGTTACCAAGTTCAATAATAAAACTCCTTTTGGCTTCAAAGTGGTTTGTATTAGCAGTCAGATGCAATCTTTTATGAACACTTGTGATATGTTGATAACTACTACAAATATCTAGGAAATTACCCTTCATACAAAGCACATTCTGAGCTGGGATGTGTTTGGAGTGGCTTGTATTTGACTGTCATATTCTGTTGAAATATCAATACAGAGAAGAGTAAAACAATTATCACAGCTGAATAAAAACTTGCCTAGGCTACATATTAGTCAAAAAACCCCTAAACTATAAAGTGCAAAGAAGAATTGCACTGAATCATAACATATACCAACACCAGTGTACAGAAATAAACCTACAGTGAAGGTACTAAGTTTTTAAAAGTCCTTGGTTGTCTTGATTGACAGATGTGCAATGTTAAAATACAAATCTTTCATGAAAAAAACAGTGACATCTCTCTACATTATAAAAACTAATGGATCAGAACACTGATTACTGGAAGAATAAATCAGCATTTGAGATCTTAAGATGTCATAAACTAAGCATCACACACTGTGGATGTGAGATGTATTACCAGAACCATTTGACTGATTTATTGTTAGTTTGGCAATCAGTCTTTTCAACCGATTTTTTTTTTTTCACCCCATCACCACTTGTGCACAAAAATATTAAAAGCCCTTTGAGTGCAAAGTGTATCAATAATTTCATCTATTCTTAAAAGATTTATTACAAACAGAAATTAAAGATTCAGCTTTATTTTTAGAAGTGCCACTTTGCTCTAACAAAACCAAACCTGAATAAAAGCAAACCAGAATGGCCTTGCCAGACTGCTGTCTTATATGAAAACCCACAGACATCTAAAATTTCTGCTTCATTTTCAAGGGAAAAACTGAAAATTATTTTCAGGATTGCTATCCTCCTCCCCCCCACTCCTCCACACACATACATACTCCTTTACCCCCTGGGAAATAGTAAAAAAGAACTATTACTTATTACTCTAAGAAGTAGTCAAAATCCTGTCACAAGGCAATTTTGATAGATTGCTATTTGAATAAAAATAAGACAGGCATTGTATTTATATGACAAGCAGAGATGTGAGATCAAATGATATTCTGGAACTTCAGAATCATTTTTTTTTTAATTATCTCTGTTTGGATCAAGCACATTAACATGAGACAAGCCAAAGTTAGCTCCAATTCACATAACCTAGCAATGTGACCCACTTGAAATTTCCTTTCTAGGACCTGGCTGACTTAGCCAAAGCTAAGGCACACATCTTAATGTAACGGGCCAGAACATAAATCAAGACTTATTTTTAATCCTCTACAGCTATTCTGAGTACTTCTAGAAACTTACTTGGATTCACTTATTCAAATACATGTTTTCGTTGAACTCTGCTACTTTGCCTCATTTTCTACAAAAACAATGGGAAAAGGATGAGCATAGGTAAATATGGCATTAATAAACGGGCTATGATTTGGAACTAATATTTACCTTTATTATATTTACAGGGCATGGCACCTGCATTCCAGCCTGAACCATTTTTTATTTACTTTTGGGTCTTCAATTCTGTGCTTTGGAGCAGAGCTCAAATCAACAAATAAAAGAGCCATCAGACAGATGGAATCAGGCGGATTTGAATGGGAACCCGACACCTCGAGATGGGTGCCTCAATCACCTCGGCTGCTCTGGGCATTCACTCAGCCCCATCTTTGAACCTCTGAGCTTTCTAATAAAAAATTCAACAGGTAGAAAGCATTCAAGCCACATGGAGATGGGTAAGAAACTCATCTCTTATATTAGAGTGAAGGTTTAACTCCAGTGGATACTTCACTACATGTATTAAGTCAAATCACGACCAGGAAGGGACTGTCAGGGATGTTACCAGGAAGGTATTTCAGTTCACTCTACACAGTGAGGAGGAATTCTCAGCTACTGGTTGCATTCTGCTCTTGAGAATCAAAACATCACACAGTAACTCAGGTTGGAAGGGGCCTCAAAAGATTTCAAGCAGAAACTCCTGATTAAAGCACAGCCGTCTCTGAGCTCACGCCATGGTTGCTCGGGGTTTGACCCTGATGCTCTTTGAAAACCTCCACGAGTGGAGGCCTCACGGGTGCCTCCCTCAGCAACCTGTTCGAAAGCTTAGCTGCTCACCGTGAAGAACTTTTCCCCGTGTCCAGCGTGAACCCACCTCGTTTTAACTTGTGTTTCTTGTCCTGTCGCCACGTACTTCTGCGGAGAGACGGGCTCTGCGTCCTCGATCCCCTCAGGGGCTGCTCTTCAGCTCCTCAGACTTCTTTTGTCCAAGCTGAACGAGCCCTTTTCCCTCAGGGTCTCCTCGAGGGCACCTTCCTGAGGGACCCTCCATACCCCGTCTGTGCAGGGTTGGGGCGCTCCCAATGAGGCCCAGCTGGGGACAATCACTGCCCCAATCTGCTTTAACCCAAAACACCTGGGCTGGCCGGGCCAACTTAATGACCCCCACCTGCTCTGTTCTCCTCTCCAGGCTCTACCGAGGGTGCCAGGGCAATGGGCCAGCTCCCGAAAGGGACCGAAAAGGGGGATCAAGGATCTTGGGCAGGAGAATGGCTGAGCTGGGGAAAAAAGACTTGAAACAAGAAGGGAATGAGATTTACCAGCAGCCCCGGAGAGGAGCTGCGAAGGGGGGCGGTGGGAACAAAAGGGAACAGAAAATCAACAAACCGAGGCTTAAGTGGAGTTTCCTCAAGAATATCTGTGTAAAAGCAACAAGTGCCTACGAAGCAAAATTATGGGCAAGGTAGTGAGGAATAAGCACTCCAAGAGGGTCCTGGATGTGGAGTGGAATTGGAGGAACACACTGCTGCTGCTGCAGCCTGCACGGGGGGCACAAGGGACCCTCGGCAAGGGTGTGGGTGATACAGGGGGAGGAGCGGCTGACGTGCCAGAGGGTCCCACTGAGCTCCAAATGGCCTTGATTTCCTTACCGTGAGGGTGACTGGAGCAGACAGGTTTTGAAACCTCCTCCTTGGAAATATGCAGAAGATGCTGGACCACAGAGAGCAGCCTACTCTAGGATAGCCCTGCTTGAGCAGGGGAGCTGGAGCAGGTGATCTTGAGAGGTCCCTTCCAACTCAAACACGCTGTGACACTGGCCATGCTCCTGCTGACACTGCCCAGGGCACTGCAGGCCCCCGTTGCTAGCTCACCCTTGGCTTGACATCTGCCAGGACCTGCAGGTCCTTTCCAAGCAGATCTGCTCTGCAGCGAGTCCATCTCCGGTGCTGTGAGCAGGGTCTTCATAGTAAAGCAGGGATGTACAAGTTGCATTATCTCACACAAGTTGCATTCATCACCAATTCTAAATTTTGGTCCAGAAATAATAAGTTTTTCTTCCAATTTTCCACAAGAATGTCACTTACCAAGTGCAGCCTCACAAGTGTGTTATAGACATAGTCTTTTCTAACTTGGATATTTGTTTCTAAGTTATTTTTGTTGTATGTAAAACTTAAAACAGGGCAATGAAGACAAGATAGCTGGGAATGCCTGTAATATTATTTTTGGCTATTTTTTTCTGTATTTATTTGTCTATATTCCTTTCTTAACAAACCAAGGCAGTTTACAGTTGGTCTCCACAGTATTATGGGTTACATTTCTGCTACCTCGACTGAGTGAAGTCTTGACTCCCTCTCATTAGTGTGTATTCCACTGACTTTGGCTCTGTAAATCTGAAGAACTCTGTAATAATTTCACTGTTTAATAACAGTCTCAAGAATAACAGTCTCAAACAAAGTGACAGTCAGACATGTACAGAGGCCTGAAAAAAAATATTTATGTTTTTCCTAGTGGGTTTCAATCAATACATATAAATATATAAAGAACTTCATTTGCACTCCTTTTGTATGTATGGTGCCTATGCATTGTGGCAGTCTGTGGGGAGAATAGCTAAAAAATAGCTAAATAACCAGAAAAGGAGGAAAAAGCAAACTCATGTCAAGCCACTGCGACTTGAGAGAAAAGTTGAAGACTTCTTCTCTAAGAGAATCATATTCATTGATTTGACTTCAGCAAAAGACCTGACCTGGTAAGAACCTGAACATTCCTGACTCCCAGTCATGCAAACAAATCGTGGTTCTAACCTGACATGAAGCTGAATGCGTCAGTTCTTTTGAGTTATTTACGGCCACAAGAAACACCCTCAACTGGAAGCTATATTTAGGAAAAGCTGGAGATTTTAAAAATAGAAGCCAGACAGGAATTTGCAGTGCCATTAAGCTGCTAGTTCAAACCGTCTGTGTGACATATTGACAACTCGGTTCTGGTGGCTATTTATCTTTTGCCTTCTCCCCCCACCACTTTTATTTTCTTTTTTCTTTTTTTTTTTTTTAACATACATCTTTCTCTATCGCTTTCTTAGTAGCACTGATAGCTGCAGCTAGTTCATAAATTCCACTGCTGCCTGCTGCCATGGGATGTGGTCATGCAGAAAACATTTCATAGGGGAAAGTGTTCTCTAGCTAGAGGCACTATTGTTGATCATTACTGGGAACTGAGACCACTGGGATGTGACTGTGTATTCATTTCATGCATTATAACACCTAATGTACATGACAAAATGTTGAATATAAACTTAATTCACAAACTAGAGTAGCTGGTGGTGATGAAGCAGTATGGAAAATACATATTATTATTCCTTCTCCTCTTTCAGTGCTTTCTAGCGATTTGAAAATGGTTTGGTTTCAACAGTGTTTAATTTCACCATTTGTTTTAGCTTGATTTAGTTCATTAAAGTTTGAAAAATGCTTTGATGTCCTTTGCTGGCAGCTGACATGCAATTTTGCTATTGTCCCTTTATGCTCCAGCCCCTCTAGAAATTCATGATGATAAACCTGCCCTTAACGAATTTCTACAGTGAGAAATTTTCAAAATATTAGAAGGTAATTTGACACTCTTCAGAGACAAACAACAAAAATACGAATAATGACTACAAATAATAATTATTATTATTATAAACACCAGGAGCCAAGCGGATAAAAAGTAAGAAATATGTGGGGCAGATCCTGCATTTGCACAGCAAATTCCTGTTCTAGGGATTTGAACACGCCCATGAAACCAGCCAGGCTAATACCCAAGTTCAAAGGGAAAACACTGTGTGGACCACACAGAAAAGTTATCTACCTCACAAGTAGTCCTTTCTCAAATTCCCTCACTCCAAATCAGGAGCAACCAGGTTGTCTTGCCCTTAGACAACCCTGCAATAAAAGCGAGGAGGAATAATCTACTGCCAGAGGAAAGAAATGAAATTCTTTGGTTCTGCCGTGGTTTCCACAAGAGCCTGTATGTCTCTCATGAGCAGTGAAGACACAAAACAAATACCCCACACAATCATTTGCAGATCGAGGTGACAATCCCAGTGTCCCCTCAGAACACAATCTTGATGCACAACATGGTGAGAGAGAATTAAACCACATTTCCATGAAATACCACTCCAGCCACAGGAACACCTCAATTAATTACTGCTCCTTCGTTCCATCCCAGTGCCCGCAGTACACTGACAGTCAGGGACAGGGTTAAAAACAATCAGTAAATGCTCTGATGATCAAACAAACCATTGTTTGGAACTCCCTATTTTGAGAAATGCTTGGTGCTGACATTGCTTGGTGACCTGTTTGGCTTATGTGATAATGCGATAGGGATGTGATGGATGAAATTACATACCTTTGGCACACATAAACATTCTGACTCCACAATTAAATAATATGAATTTCTCTTTGCTATTTGCCCCATTCAGTTCACCTTCTGTTAGCCTTCAGCTAATCCACTCACTGTTGAGAGTTACAATAGCACCTAACAGTTATACAATATACTTCAAAAACTGATACACGAATGATGAACTGTGAAACATTTAATCCAACGGGGAAATAGTGCAGTTTTGACAGAGCCCATCACTACACATAAGCAGACAAAAGAGAGCGATGGCCTCTGAAATGTATCCTTTTGACTCCTTACACGTGGGAAAGTCATTTTGGTAGGCCATGGAAATTTAAAAGCAGGTTATCCCAAAGAGATGGATTCAGTTCCTCCACTGTCACATGACAAAAATAACAAGCAGCCAAAGCCTCAATGCCAATCAGTATATAAAGGTTAAAATAAAGATATCTTGGTCACAGCAGGCAGGAGAAGAGTTGCATATAAATCCCTTTTATTTATTACTTATTTGCTCTGAGTCCTCTCTTCAAAACCCTAAGTAGAGTAGTTTTAATTCTAATAAAACTTGTCATTTAAAATATGTAAAAAGCCTTTTAGCTTTCTTTGGGGAGTGCTCTATAAAGAGGAGGTCTATTTAAATCCACTTAAAAGATCCAGCTGACTCAGGGTCTCATTATGTAAGTGTGTGATCATATTACTGACAGCCAAAAAAGAGCAAAATAAAATAGGAAAACCTATCGGGCCTGTCATCATTTGCAGCACTGAGGACATACACGGAGTATCAGAACAGATTGATCAGTTCTCAAGTAAGCAGCATGGCTTTCAGTCTGATGCATGGATTGTATCTTCAAACACTGACTATCGTTAAGATTTTGGTGAATGAAGAGAAGTGAGAATCTTTGCTCTTTCCAGCAGAATCCCTCCAAACAGTCCCCTGCAGGTCAGAGGGCTGGTTGCAGAAGTGTGCAGGAGATTATCATAATTCTTCTCCCGATTTGATTCACAGATAAAAGAAAATGGGCAAGGATCCCCTTTGGTACAGAGGAAGGAAGTTTCACCCTGCCCCAGAGCAGAAAACGTATTGCAAAGGTCTGCTACCAATGGAGCATAAAACATAGAGAAATGTCACTGAAAAAATCCTGCCTAGTAGATTTCCAGGCCCTGAAAAAGGGAACAGATTCCTGCAACACAGCACCAATTCTGTTGGAAGAGCTCATCTTTCCAACGTCATGCTAATTTTATAGACAGGTCTAGCACAGGATTTCCCAGTTTTACACATTTCTTCCTGAGAGTTGTCACCACCAAAGTAAAAGTTCCACCGCATTATGTAGTAGTGTGTTACATTTCAGTTAAATACAAGGCTAACTTTATCCTTTAGGGACATAGCTAATTAACTACTAATTGAGGCTGTCCGCTGAACTAATTATTTAACCTTGTTGAATCCGAAGAGGGCATTTTGGCTGAATAGACTGGGATGAAAGAGTTACCTGTGCAGGTGTTACAGGCTCGGTGTCTGGTTCCTCTCTCTACAAAGTCCCTCGACTTTCTCCGAAATAATTTTGTGAAGGCAATTTTTTTCTGAAGCCAGAAAATGGGGAGGAAAAATATACTCTTCCTTGCTTACCGAGGAGGTTTTAAGGCCAAAACTGGAGGTTGGAATCCCAAGTCACAGAATTCTTTTCAAGCTGAAACATGTAGCAGAAGTTCTATTCACTGCACTTCCATCTGCCTTGCAATTTATATTATGACTGGCATAAAGTACATTTGCTGTATAAATAATACTTGAAATCTAAGGACAATTACAGGGTATCAGCTTTGTACCATTTGACTACGTTGAATTTTATGCTTTCTATGGAACAGCAGTCGTTTGGGGGCTCAGCTTAGTGTCTTGTACTGAGAAATCCCAGAGCCAGAATGAAGCTTTTCCTGCACTTTGCAAGACAGTGGGCTGGGGACTCCCACCTCTAACTCTGCCCTAGAGACAGGAATTATTATTTTCTTCTTGGGGGACTGAAAAATACAGAATAGGAATGGTGTTTGCAAATTTGAGCACCAATAAAGCTGAAATAAGAAAATATTGCCAAGTCACCAAATGTTTGGTACATATTATAACCTAATATTAAACAAATGGGATCTTTGCAACCAATACATTTCTCTATATATGCATTAAAGGCATGTACTAACTTCTTTTGGAATTCTAGGTTAGGACAACACGAGCCTGAACTTTTCATATTGGAATTAAACCAGTGTGAGTAAGTCCTTTGAACACAACAGTAGAGCTACAGGAAATCCCCTGAAACAATCATTTGTAACTATTTTTCTCTGCACTTCATAAATAATGAACAGCTAAAAAGAAAAACAACCCACTGGTATCATATTTTTTCATGCACTAGTTATGCAAGCAGGCTACAAGATCCTCTCAACATAAGAAAAGTTGAAGTGGATAGCACTTTGTTTTTAAGGAAAAATATTATTTTGACACCTTGAAGTCATTATCCCTCACAGCTGGATTTTTAAGCCTTGTGGATAAAAAACCAACCCCAAAACACAACATGTTTTGCAAGTAAAACAGTTTAGGAAACTGTTTGGAATACAAAACCATTTCTCTTTTAATCTAACATCATAAAAATGTTTCCTTCTCACAAGTAACATGCTATTTATTTTTTTAATTATGAATTTCGACCCAGAACACTTATTCATAATTTGGCAAAGTAAGTTAGAATGCTTCTATAAATAGTGATGAGTGACTGAATTTTTAAAGAAGACTGTAAAAGAGAAACTGCCTCACCCACACTGAATTCCCAAATGTGAAAACCAATTTGCCTGAAAATCTGTACTTTTCTGGTTTTTTCAAAAGGAAAACCTGGGGAACCAAGGTCATTAGAAAGTGAATACAAAATGACTGGATATATTTGCCTTACGATTCATTCTCCAAGCAGGTAATTCTGATAATCTTTCAGTAATTACAATGCAGTTCTACCATCCCATGAGTTATTTTAAAGAATATACCATGTTGAGGTATAAAATGTAACAATACAACCGACAACACAAAAATCCCAAAGGTTACCGTGGGAAAGAGGGATATTAGGAATGTCATTATTCTGTGGCTTCCTTGGAACACTCTGTTAGTGGATACAGCTCTAATTCCATGTCCAACCCAAAGGCAGGGAAGACACGAATGTCATTTGCTTCGTGTCTGGAGTTTTCCTTGGGCAACTCCTCCCAAAGCATCGCAGCTTAAATTCAGGAGTTAAACACAGGTCCCCATACTCTGGGGCACCACTGGAAAGCCAGGCTGTGATCAGTCACAGGGGGATGCCAGGAAACATTCCAGGAATATTCCAGCTCTGGCAGAGAGTCACTCTTGGAGCAGCACTGAAGCCTCCATGGAACCAACTCACAGCCACATTGTCCTCCAAAATCCAAGCCGCCATGTAAAGTAAAAGGAGCTTCCACCACTAAAGATGCACAAACACTCGAAAAAATCCCCACCAAACCCCCAAAAACAAAAGGCTCCAATAATGTACAGAGTTTTTAGAGGAATTCTGTCTTCTCTATGGCCATTATTTGTCAACATCCCTTACTTTAGTCACAGTGGAAAACAGTCTGAAGTTCTCAGCTGGGAAATAATCTCATTAAAGTGCTAGTAAGGGATATGTATGTTAATGCAGTTTCATACTATAACATCTATATTTTCATTTTCCAAGGTAACTGAAAAAATTAGCATCAGTCTCCAAATACACTAAGAATGTATTTGTATGTGTTAAGTTGAAATTTAAATTAAATTTAAAAAAATCCACTGAAAAGAGAATTGCACAGTGTTTATTTCAGAAGTACTTATAAGTAACGGAAGACCAGATATTGCTTTTTATGTATACATTTGAAAATGATGAATGAAACAAGATCTCCTGTAACTGAAACACGCAAATGGCAGAGCACATTTAAAGAAGAATAAATTGCTTCAAGTTTTCCCAGCAGTGAAGTGCCCAGATGAGTTATTTTTATGCCTCCAGTTGGAAGAACACGTTGACATGTTATTTTGCGCACTGTGAGTGCATCTTACTATCCTTTCGAGGAGTCCGATAATTGTTAATTGTGGGAGTGGGAAATGACTAAGCAGGTGTAGAAAAAGCAGAGCAGAGGGGAGAAGTAATGAAGGAGAGCATCATGTCTTGGGGAGCGGGATGAGAAAACCTGCTACCATGGAGAACCTGAAACAACAACGCTGACCTTTGGGGAGTGAGGATATTATTGAGAGAGCCCTGACCAGACTTTCCGCTTAGCTTTTAATGCAAACGTTCAACTCACGTGCAGACAAAATTCTAAACTCTATTGTGATTTTTTCCCCCCCAATAATGTCATGTAAAGAAAATATTTTCACTGTTTACAGACCTACTTATAAAAAGGTAGAACTTTGGACAAACACTGGCAAAAAAAAAAAAGATAATCAAAGAAATGAGGTAAAGAAGTCTGAAAGCCGGATTTGTCACAGTTTCACTTATACCCATGATAAAAATATTTTAAAACACATTTTTGGAAATAGCACATCTGAACCGAGCCTGGTGTGGTGAATAAAGTTTAGCCAGATGGGTGATGTTGGGAATGCTGAGAACAAAGCAGAGGGGCTGGCTCATGTGCTATTTCCCTCCATGTGATACTTCTTTTTAAATGCCACATTCTCACTCCCAAGGTTTCTCCTCCTCTTCAGCCTTTGCTCTCCCAGCATTCTTGTCCTATTCTCATTTACTGATTCTCACTTCACGTGCATGAATGCACCGTCATTAACTTCACTTGACACACCTCCAACTTCCAACAACACTTAAATAACTTTTGAATCAATCCCATTATCTCCACCATTCAGGAAGTGCAGAAGGCAGGTGAAGCCCACCCTAACGAACAACCTCAGTGTTAAATGGACTCCTGTGTCAAAACAGCCAGTGCGTTCAGTTTTAGATTTTGTATCTCTGTTCCTCCTCGGCATTTCATCCACAGCTCTGGCCACAAAGGCTGCATTATCATCAACATAATTTAAAATACCAGCAACCTTGCAATGTGCATTCTTTCAACAAAGTAAACCGACGGTATCTGCTAAAATTACTTTTCCTAGCTGTAATATTTCAAAGCCATTGCACAACTTGAAGCTGCTTTGCATCCCAAAGGACGCACGATCAGGCACAGAATGGTTGAAGTTGGAAGGGACCTCTGGTCCAACCCCACAGCTCCAGCAGGGACACCCAGAGCTGGCTGACCAGGACCATGTTCCCGGCCGCAGGAGAACATAAAGGATTCTTGCAAAACTGAGATGAAATGTGACCACTGTAGGCAAACGCCACCCAGTTGTGCTTTCTAAAGGTAATTACACCATCCCTGGAGAGAACAGTTCAAGGCTGACACTGATGTATGAAGGAACCCTGGAGTGGGTTTGAAGCTGCACAGAGCGAAGACTCCTGCTGTCTTAGTTACAAAAACCTCATCACCGGCGTGAAAAGCTTCTCTGTTTGCACCATGATTAATAATAAACACCAACTTGTTCCCTTGCATCTTTTCCTGAGTGTATGTCAATGGCCTAGGATGAAAGAGCACTGATTTATAGTTAAAAGGTGCACCAAAAAAAAAAATTAAAAAAAAAAATTACGTCTCTTGGCCTGTTCAAGTAGAGGATCAGAAGAGTGAGCCAGCATATGTATCAGTGAGGAAAAGGAGAAATTATGTGGTGGATTTAAAATCTTTCCCATGTTATACAGCACTGGTTTTTGATATTTCTACTGAAATCAATCTTGGAGTTCAAACACCTCATATGCTTCCTACAGTCAGTGAAGTGCTACAAACAAAACTGTATTTGCTTTTATGCTGCAGTTCAGATATACAGGGATTTGGCTCAGGTTTTTTCACATTTCTCTTATTTAATTAAAAAACAATCTCTCAATAGAACTAGTTCAAATATGGCAAAGTGATGGTTGTGTTCTATTTTCATGGCATCCAAGGTTACACTCAGAAATCTTTGGATCAAAGAACGCAGAAAAAGTAGAAATGCTCTTGCCAAATCATTAATGAATTTCTAAGATAAGGGAGTTACTTTTCTTGAGAGAAATTGCATTACTTTTGTTCTATATATTCATCCATGAACAGGAACTTTGTGTCAAAGCAGGAGAAACTGCTGCAAATGTGCAGTCAGAGCTGCACAAGTGACATCCTTTGCTGTGATTTTCAGTTTTAAAAACTAGTTACTCCAAATGACAATGGATCCCCTCCATCCTGGCTATTCCCCTAACCATCCCACTCCAGCCTGTTTCTCTTTCTAACTTGTTCTCTCTCCTACTGACACGTCTCTCTGCTGAAAGCTAAAAGTCAATATTTCACTCTTACTTCTGGTATCTTCAGCTCCCATTAACAGTCAGCACAGTGGACTATGAATCATAATAGCTATAACAGTGATCAGACTTTCAGTAGGACAGTAAACTTGATGCTTTTTGGAAGAAAAATCCTGCAGATGTAATGCTATAGATAAATGCTTGAAGGAAGCAGCTATTACAAAATGCTCTGGTAGCAAACCAACTGCTAGCAAGGATTTGGGGTTGGTTTGTTGCATCCTTACTTCTATACCAGCATCATGTAAAATGTAATTCTGATCATTTCAGCTGTGTTAAAGAAAAACTCAGAACCTTGATCACACAGGAATCACACACGTATAAATATGTACACACACTTGATTAAATGCTTCCAGTCCTTTCTGACAGAGCACACGTACAACATAATCTGTGCATCACACAGAATTGTAATTCACAACAAATTAAGAGGCCTTTGGTGTTTCCCTTATAAAGCTGCACAAACCAAAGCTGCAGAGCACTAACAGCTGAGTGTTTCAGAAATGCAATTATGCCCCAAGCAGTGATGGCAAACATGCTGCAGCCTCCTGGACTGTGCAATATGCTACCAAATACTTAACCACTGCTTGCCCACGTACTCTTACTTGGAGATCTCTCTAGTGTGCTAATTAGTTCACAATGTAAATGCCAAAATAAAGTGACATGAAAGAGACTAATGCATCACAAACATCCCACCTGAGTAAAATAAGAAAACATCTGTGAAAGAGCTTCAAGCATTTATTCACTTATTGGGGTGGGGAAAAAGCAATGCATAAAAAGGAAAAAGCAAAAAGGAAAAAAAAAACCCACCACCAAACAAAAAAACAGGGACTAACTGTCCATTTCTTCCTCTTTTCCAGAGCTGGATTAATTTATTCTGCTTGATGGCTTCTGTTTTAATATGTAGCAGGTTCAAATATGGGCTTATTTGCGCCCAGGACTGGCAATTAGTCTGGAGTTTTGATGAGAAACACGGGGAAAAGGATTCTATTCTTCCCTGAGCTCCATCACCCACGTTTGTTACAGAGAGAGGAAACAAATTTCTCATCTCAACACATAAGGGTAAAAAAAATACCCTGAATCCCAAAAGTTGGCTGTGCTGGCCACAAAACCAACAGCACAAAGGTACATCAGTGCTTATTCATCCAGGCTGAGGAGAACAGATCCCCTGTCTTACATTGCTGCTGTCTGAAACAGCCACTCCACACGTGGCGCAATGGGACTTCCACGTAAATAAAAGAGTAAAATAAACAGCACAATTAGCAAAATAAACCGAGCGCAATGGGCAGGCTCAGGGTCACAAAAGGAAAAGCACTGGAGGATCCAGCTGCACCTTAACACACAGTGCATTCCTGAGGAATTCTAACATTTCTAAGGGCAGGAGGCTTGAAAAGGTCTGAGAAGCACTTCTGATCTCACGTGTTTTGTAGCATTTATTAAAGAGAAATGGCAGCACTGAGGGGGCTGAAATGCTTCCCACTAGTAACAGTCTCAATCTAGGCAAGAACATTCCACTGTTAATGCAAAATAATACAATATTACTATAAAAGTCTTCCTATGTATCTGCTAAGCTGAATAAATGACAAATGCTTTTCTTGTGTCATGTTATATCTCTGAAACACCGTCTGTGAAACACCTTCCTCTCGTTCCAACACTGATTCGAAGTGAGCCACTGCTATGGAAAAAATACGCAACATGAAGAATTTTGTGGCAGTCTGTTACTCAGACATCCTGAAAACAGTCCATGTTGCAGGCAAAACACTCCTGACTTGGGGGATTTTCCTTAATTTATTGTCATTTAACACAAAGTAAGTTAAAAAAGGAAGACATATTACGGTTGTACTGTACACTAATTGAAAATTAAGAAACATGAGGGTCCTACAAAAAGTAATGTGTGTTTGAGTGCTGACTCCTTCTGAGCTCCTAGGGATAAAGAGCAACATTACACAAGCTGAGATTGTGCATACCATGCATACAACTAGTCTGATTGGGTTTGATTTTTCTTTGGCCAGGCTTACAGTTTGTTTTTAAACACTGTTATCTTTTAATTGTTTGGTTATCAATAGTGGCACGTAGCCCAGACGATAGGCACTGCGGATATTTCCCCTTTTTCTCCATTTACTGTAGGGTGTTGACTAACAGAAGTAAGAAAGCATTTCTCTCTTTGCCAAAATTCATTCCTGCTGTTTCAAAATAGTTCGATGCACTCAAGCCGTAGTGATGCATGCACACACCTAACAATGGGATGGCATATTTTTAACCTTATTAATGGAAACATGACAATTAGCACAGTAACTGTGAAGCTCTTAAGGATCAATGAATGCATTTACTGGGAGGAAATGAGAAAATAATTCCAGTTCCTCTGACAAAGCTTTTAAAATTACCATACTCGCATAGGAATGGATCCATTTACAACAACAGTTCGGAAGCAACGGGATTTCTGACAAATGCTGTGCTCTGCTGAGTTTTGATTACTAATGGTTATGGCTGCTTGCAACGTACATGCAGAGATAAGAGATAAGGGGCAGAAATATGGCACAGGGGGCAAAGCAAGGGTTAATAACGATGCTCCTCCATCCCAAAGCCAGGGCAGTGCCAGCAGCAGCTAATTACACAATTGGCACCACACAGCTAGAGCTCCTGCGCTGGCAAAGTCACACCCAAGAGCCCCAGGAGAAATAAAGGGGGGAATTTCTCCCAAAGCTACGCCTGCAGTGAGCAAGGCTAAGAGGAACCGTAAACCCACAAGGAAAACCCTGACCCAAAGATGCTGCTGCTCTGCCAAGGGTGCAGAGCCAGTTCTGTGCCAGGCCAAGGAGATTCCTCCCTTGGCTGAGTCCAGGCTGCTGCTAATGACCTTGGGGAAAGACGGTCCTCGCCACCACGGGGTGCCAGGTGAGCTTTGGCAAACTCAGGACCCCATGGTGTCTGTTTTTAAGTGGCAGGGAAGGTGAGGAACGGACCCCTGTGGCAGAGCCCCTGTGAAAGGACTTTTATTTCCAAAGAAAGGGGGTAAGTGAAATTTTTGTTACGTTACCCCAGCTAAAGAAAATGACAGCTCTTGCTGCACTTCTCAGAGTTTATGAAGCTTGGAGCCGTCAGGAGGGACAACCCTGATTCACTGTGCAACCCCAAACCCTTGCAGCTTTTGGGCTCATCACCAGCACAACACCTCCGAAATTCACATTCATGGGCACCACACTCTGCTGAGGGCTTTGTCATCTGTCTCAATAATTATTGTAAGAAACAAGCAAATTCTGTGGACCAGAGAGTATTTTCCCATAATGTTTTCTCCTGTATTGTTTATACTATATATTTTACCATTTGCAACATTATTAGAGGCCTCAACAATCATTTGGTAGTGTCTGCAACATAATTGAATAGAGTTTTATTATCCCAGTGAGTAGGTATAAATATTTAATTCTTATGTACCACATGACAGTGGGAATAGTTTTAGCCCATAAATCTTTTTGTTTTTCTACTTTTGCATATGTGCTTTTTGCTGAGACACAAGTGCTTGTAAAAAACCCTCTCAGAAACTTCAAGGAAAATAAAATATTTGGCAAGTCATTTTTATTTAAAACTCTGCCTCGTCTTCCTATATGTAATAGCAAATAAAAATGGGAATTTTTGGGGAGAGTGTTTTATACTTTTTCAAAGAATCCAAGAAAACAGAGACTTAAATCAAGCAAATGAGAGGACAAAAAGAAGTAATAAACCCCCACAATGGAATAAATAGGGATCAGTTTAACCCTGTGCTTCCCAAGACTCATCTTCCTTTCCTTGCCAGGGTAACCCTGAGCAAAAGCCAAAGTGGCACCAAAGAGGACCAACACCTTCCTCCAAGCTAAAATAACACAGATAATAAACCTGAAATCAGCCAGAGGCTCAGAACATTAGCAGAGATTTTAATATGCTGAATGCAGTGTTATTTGTTGGAGTTCCTAAACAACAGATAATTGGGCAGAAATGGTTTTGTTATGCAAAGAAACAGAAAACCACCAGGAGGGATCCTGACAGTGTCGCAGGAAAGCGACATCCCATCTCCAGAGGGCACTTACCTTCCTAGAGAAAGCAGTGACTTCAGAATAGATGAACAGGGCATTTTTGGTTTTAAGAAATTAAGTATTCTGTACATAAGGAAAGGAGGCTAGAGATTTTCCTCTCAATTTTTAAAAGTATTAGTCTCATAAATTTTATAGGGTTCCTAATTTTAGTTAAAAAAAAAAATAGAAATAGGAGAAAGTTTTCCAAAGTTCTATTAATTTAAGTCTGCATAAACTGAAGGAATTCACCAAGCCTTTTGATATGCTAACAACCAGATTTCCTCTGCCAGATGGGGGTGTCCAGAGAGACCCAGTCCCTACCGCTACTGTTTATACAACAAATTATTGTTCTCTTGTCCTGGGGAATACGAGAGTGGGAGTTCAAGGCAAAGCCTAATCTAGATGGAACTTCTCCCAAAATTAACAACTCTAATTTGTTTATGTTCAAACCCAACGTGGAATCAGAGTAAGTGCTCTTATAATTCAGCCCGGAGTTCCGCAGCGGTACTTACTGTGCCTTTGGACCAGCAGAAAAGAGGAGCTGTTTTGCCTGGGTTTGGGCTTTTGGGGCTTGGGGTTGTTCATTTGTTTTCCTGTTGCCTTTTTTTTTTTTTGTTATTTTCCTCAATCCAGTGAGAGAACGTAATGAATTTACTAGTCTTTTCTCAGGAAGAAGGTGAAAGTGTGATGGCCAAAATGGGGCAGGATGCCAAAAATCACTAATCACAATCGAAATAACCATATAGTGTCTTAGGATTCTCATTAAAACAAACAGTGCGACAAATCTGCACCACTGCTACTGAAATATCCGAGTAAGGTTTCTAAGAACATCCCTCCTTCTCAAGAGTGGCTTTTCTTCTGCAGAAGCGCTTAATAAGCTTCCCAACTCTCACAGACGGTCCTGCCCTCCCCTCCCTGAGGCCCAAAGCAGTAGTGAGACATCACACTTTGGGCAGCACCGTGGCAGGTTTTCAGCTCCGAGGTTACTGACAGTGGCTGAAGCACGAGGGGGACGAAAGGACTGCTAATCTCATGGAGAACACGCGCACCCTGTCACGGTTCTGCTCTGAGCCTTCTTAAACCAACCTTGGCACACTTGCAATCCACCTGAAGGCAGGACTGCAATCTGCAAGCAATTTTGTTTCCACTGAAAATTCTGGTTCTCCGTTTCTTTGTATTTTTTTTACCTTTTCCCCCCCGCCCACCTTGTCAAAATGATCCATCTCAATTGTTACAGCTGCTCTTCGGCATTTGGAAAGGGCAGGGAAACGCGCAGCTGGGGCAAACACCTAAAGCTCAGCTCTGATCGGTGGAATACATGGATATATATCTGATATATCTTACATGTGTGTAAGATAACTTTAAAATAACCAGTAAAACTGTGGAATATGCAACTGGAAGAAGCCTGGGAGCCTCCTGATGCTTGGATATCCTTGCTCACACAGTTGCTTAATCATATTTCACTCATTCGAGAGGCTTCCCTGGGATCCTTCCAAGCAGTGGAAGATTTCAACATCAATATGAAGGGTTTTTGCCTGATTGTGACCCAAACAGAGTGTGCTGGGAGTGAAGGGAACACACAACTCCTGTCTTTCTCTTAATACTTGTTCTTATTTCTTGCTGCAAGAATTAGGATAACACAAATAAGTAATTTTCTCATATTAGACATTTACCAGAAAAAAACCAAAAAGTACTTGTTGACAAGGAGAAATGAAGCACCAAGATATTCTCTGCACTTTACACTAGGGATAAGTGACAAAAATGGGGACTGTACGGAGATAAAATTGATTCATAAGAAAATGAAATTGAAGCGGAATTTGAAAATAACCATTATTTGAAAACAGACAAGGAAGCCTAATGAAATAACATTACACGACTGAATTTGATTCTTTCAAAAGCACCAAAAGAGATAGATTGATTCCCATTTATAATTTGGATTTGCTGTAACCGTGCCAGAAGATGTCAAAATCCATTAGAGCTGATGGCTGCCTCTTATTGCAGCTTATACTCTAAAGCATTTGTTGTCAGTACAGCCGAATTGTGAAGATCCATCTCTGCAGGTATGTGCACAAACGACAAACTAATGGTAAAATAATTAGTGTCTAGTACTTGTAAAAAGTATGAGCTGGATCTCCCAGCTACCAGGACCAGCCCAGTTTGCTGCCTGAAGAGAAGCAACAGGTCGAAGAGCAGGACACCCAGTTCCCTCAACAGCTCAGGCATCACTTTGGGTGTGATTTCATTCCGTGGATCTGCAAACTTTCCATCTCGACACAATCTAAGCCTAACCAGTCCCGTGAGACCCAAATGGCCAACATGTGCTCGATTTAATCAAGCTTAATTCTTACCCCAGCACTAGCTGTGGGTGATGAATGAACCTGTCTGAGCCTCCTCACGTGGTGAGGATGAAACTCCAGGTGCATCACTCCCCTCATCTCTATCCCATCGATGCTACCTTTGCAGCCAATTTCCATCTGGTCCAGATTCCAAACGTAGCAGAGACTGTGATTTCTACAACCCAAGCCACTGCAGCCTCCTGGAACAGGTAAGTCCCAGAAACAACTACCTTTGACAGGCAGCAAACACCAACAGCCACTAAAATTTGCTTTTCCCCAAGTCCCTCAGTCCGGTTCCAGTTTTTCACCTGTCCCTGAAGCCTCACAGCGTTGCACTTTAGGTAGTAATATCATGAAGAAAAGGAAACAATCTCTTCCCCATACATATAAAGCATATTTAGTCAGTGACAACCTCCAAAATGAAATAATCTATCACTAATTAAGAACCTACAACAAAAACTGTTCTCTAGCTGCAAATTTCTTCCTTAGAAAATTCAATATTCAAGAAGCAACTTCTCAGTGATACTTCATCAAGAAATTGTGATCTTGGCAACATTACGTAACAAAGTATTTTGTGGGTTTGATTTATACACTCTCTTCAGTGAACATTAAAAAGGCAGATTTTTATTTTTTTTTAATTATTCTCCCCCAGCATGTTTCTGCCTCCTGATTCTGCAAAGGCTGGGCTGCAGCAGCAGCAAGATTTCTGTTCTGTCACTGATCGCAATGTTTGCTTGGTAACTCCATTACTGATAAAAAACTGCATCAAATAATGCTAAATACTAAATAATTAGGCAATGCTAAATACCCTGGTAGTTGCTCCTCAGACAGCAGAGGGCTGTATCTAACATTTTTCAGCAAGAACAAACTGCACAGCTGAATTACTCAAGTTTATGTCGCAGGTTTGCTTAATATGGCAAATGACAAACTGAATTTCAGACTTACTTCTATCTCAGATTTCATTCTGATGTACAAAAATAAAATAAAATGTCACTCTCCAAGTTATTGCCTTCCTCTGCCCATGAGGAACACACTGTACCTTTCCTGGTGAGAGGTGACAACTCAATCAAAAGCAGCACGGCAGGTTTGGAAGAAAAGCCCCCACTTGAGTGGCAATGACAGAAGGGCATGAGGAAGTCCTGCTGAAGTAACCCAAACACCGAAGTCTAAACTCTGGAAGAACTTAGAGCACACCAAGGGCAAGTTTGGGTACTGGAAAGTGAACTCAGCAAGTGTGATGGATGGAGAAACAACAGCAACGTGAGCAGGAGGCAGAATTACCAATGGTTCAACTGTTCAAATTCTGAATAAGCAGGTTTATCCTTCCTCCCTCTGACATTTCACAAAATATTGCTAATTCTTCTTTCAAGAACCTCCATGTGAAACTTTCTGGTAGAAATCAATTAGTTTATTTGCTATGGCCCTTTTCAGCTGGGAGATGATGCAAGTGAACCATTCCTGTCCCAGGCTCTAATGCTGACAAATAAACCTCCCACCCCAGAAAGGAGCTTTCCACTCTGGTGGTGGGTTTTAATTAGCTAGAAGTATTAAAAAAAAAATCATCAAGATATTTTCACACTATTTTAGACTAAAGATTTGGACTACATTTGAACTCCTATCTTCCCTTTGTGAGTACCACTTAAAAAAGCCAGAGGAGAGACTGCGAAAGGTTCTTAAAATCAGAGGTAAATGCTGTAAATATTGCAGGGGGGAAACGCAGTTCAGAGAATTATTTATAGCAAAGTTTAGATGTGGGCTACAAGCCATTTTCCAAAGCTGTCCCTCTCGATATATCACACCTTGATGCTGAGTCCTTACAGCTGGATATTTATGAAGGCAATTTGGAGAGTGCCTTGAATAATAACACCCGGGAAGGCTTGGCTCTGCCAGAAGTACCCCCTTCAAGGAACTGCGTTTGTCACAAGAGCAACGCGGTGATCTACCATAATCAGCCTTAAATCACACTGTTCTCACAGCACATGCAGATAAACCAGCACCATTAATTCAGATTTCTCTGAGGAACAGACAGCTGCGTTTGGTTAAAAAAGGGGCGGGGAGGCTAAAAAGCCATGGAAGTTGTTGTTTCCCCAATTTAGCAATACCAAGTGACGCAGGTAACAAGACCTTGGCACACATCTGGAATGAACCTTGAACAGCAACAGCAAAATCCCCATCTCTGCAGTGAACATCTCTCAGATGGATAATGCATCTACTCATAGCAATTACATCATTAATACGGTTTCCTATAAGCAGGTTCTGTTAATTTAAAAATACCAGGTAATATCCTGGTGACTGTTCATGCTTTAGAAAATAAAACCTTCATTATTTTAAATCATGAATAACTGTGAATATTTCTTTTAGATTTTCAAAATGTCACTCAACACAGACCCAGTGAATCCAAGAAGTAATTTTAAAAAAAAAGACATCTATTTTTTGCATTTTGCTATGAGCAGCCAGAGCTCTGACTTTGGGGAGACCGACATGTCTGCAGGAATATTTTGGTGCCCAGGAAGCACTGGGGACACATTTTGCCATCCTAGCAAGAATTATTAGATAGCGTGTCAAGGAAGCAGAGCTGGGACAGCCTCTCAAGGTGCTGTTTATTCTCTTTTTCCTCTGATTTTGAAGTAGCTTCTCCTACGATTTTGTAGCCAAAATTTAACAATGCCCCTTAACTTCACTTTTATACAATCTGAACATATTCTAGATACTTGCTCTTACCATCCTTGTGTTTTGTGGCTCACATGTTAAGGAATTATGTGCTTCGTTATCGGGAGTAGCACAAGACCTTTCTGCTTAAACATTTAATCTTTTCAAAAATTAAATCAACTTTGTATTTGGAAAGTGAGATGTACTGAATTTGGGGATTAGATGAAACATTAAAATCACTAAACGCCCTAGTGGATATGTAATTTTCTTATATCACCAAGCCATCAAAAAAGAGAAAGAACTCTTTTTTTTTTTAGTGTTGAGAAGCCATCACTAAAGGAATGGCTTCGGGTTTTTCACCTTAACTGAACCAGCATTGTTTGCTAAAAGAGAGAGCAGTCAGTAGCTGGTCCCAAAGTGACTAGAAACTCACAACATCCATATTTAATAAGACTCTATAGCAGAAATATAGCACACATTCTGTACTTCTATAAGAAAGCAATATTCATTATTCTGCAGATTATTCCTTAATAAATATTTCAGAAACTTGAAGTAGAAGAAAAATTAGAATAGCATATACTGTGCTCTTGATAGTTTAAAAGCACTTTTGTTTTCTGACCTATGATGAATCCTTATGTTCTTTTCATTTCTGATGCATTTTAATGCCATTATGGGTTGGAAATTCATCTTTTGGTCAGTCTGAGGGGATAAAGATATTTGATGTTTAGGTGGTGTGCACAAACAAGTTAAAAGTCATCTTCCATTAGCACGTACAGGGCTGATACTTTCTTCTTATTATTATTATTCTTGTTCCAGATTCTTTGGATATCGTCACGTAAATATGACAATATATAGAATGGTAGCAAGAACAAACTGCCAGGCTTGCTCACAAATCCCTCCTTGTGAAAGTCAAAGCAAGTGTCTGCTGGGGTGGCATTCTTCTCACTTCCTCTGGCAATGTCAAAAGCAAAGAGCTATTTGAGAAACAAAAAAAAAACCATTATCCCTCCAGTAATGTGGGTTTCCAGTTGATTTGTGTAACTGTGCAAATGTTCTTAAACTAATCACAATGCAGCTGCCAGTGAAGGTGCAGAGAAACTGAGGCTGTGGGACTCATACAGCTCTGGATCCGTGGCCCAGGTGCATCCATATACTCCTAGAGGGGAAAAAGTATCACACTGATGTTTAAATCTTCCCCTTACTCCTTGCACTCCAAAACTTTTCCCCTTCTTGGAAGGATCCCAGGGGAGCCTCTCAAAGGAGTGAAATATGATTAAGGGATATCTAAGCATCGTATCAATGAACAGTTCACTGACAGTCAGATAATTGTGTTTTGTTATATCAATGAACAGAATCGATGTAAAACACATAAACTGAGGATTTTTGGGGCAGTTTGCACATACACACTAGGGAGGAGTTTGACAGCATCTTTAAGGTGTTGGTGGAATAGACAGGGGAGAAGTCCCTGCTTCCACTCACCACCATCCTCCAGATCCAGCTGATTTCCATCCACAAAATAAAGCACAAGGAGGATCTCAGGCTGTTATACATTTGGAGCTATTACCATGGGAGATACTCTCCAAAGGGCACATGGGAAATCAGAATAATTAAGAACTGATCAACATCTTAAAAGATCAAACAAGGTGTGCTTTCGGTTTGCTTTTTTGTTTCTTTTGCCTTTCAGTGAAGCAGATTAGGGGAGAAAATTTGGGGAGTCAAAAGGCATTAAAGGTCACTGCAATTTTACTTAGAGCAGCATAACTAAATATCTGGTTAAAACTGCAGACAAAATTGCAGAGGTGGATTTGGACATTGGAGCAGAACAGAAACACCAAGGTTACTATTTATGTGTTTAAAGTTCCAAAAAGATTGCTGCTGAAGTAGTCACAAATCTGATTTTAGAGCCCTTCTAAAGGATGAGATAATTAATGATGTAAATAGTTAGACCTGCAGCCAGAAACAGATCCAGGGTCTCCACAAAGAGCATTCGTTCTCTCCAGGAAGAAACACGTTTAAGGTGGCACAAGTGTTTGGGAGCAGCTCGGTGTCCCCTGGAGAGGTGACGGAGCACACAGGGCTGGGAGCCAGCCCGGAGCACAGCACACACAGTCAAAGTACCCAGTGCAGGCTCTCCTTTTAATGAGTTGTTAATTCATATCTCCTATGCAGGGCCTTTTATTAGAGACTGTAAATCTCAGAGAGACAAGGAGTCATGAGACTTGGAAATTGCCTTGTAAATTAGTTACTGGTAATGAAACCATTTCGTTTTTGAAGGGATGGGATTGTGAGGGTTTTCCACATTGAAATAATTATTGAACATTACTGAACCAAATAATTAAACTGTGCTGTATAAAAACTCCCATAATAATATTCACACAATTTCCTTTTCTTCCTTTTGAAAATTTTACATTATGAGACTTGTTATTGGCATGTGAAATAAAACTATGACTGTCACAGCCAACATTACATTCTTTGTTTCAAGTTCCATAAAAGATTTGGTACATGATGTATATGATTCAAGAGCGATTCATCCCCACCATACAATCTATAAAGAGTCGTGCATTTCAGAGATTTTAAAAATATACCAGGATAAAGAGATATTCTTAAGACCTTACAATAGTCACAAATTTAAAATTAAACTTTGAACAGGTGAAATAATAAAATCTCAAAACCATGTTGGATGCTTCATCAGTGCCATCTGAAGTCAGACTTCAGGTTCCAGGTAACATTTTCCTTATCAGTGCTGTTGAAGGGGAACTATAATCATACTGTTTAATGTGGAAAAAATAGTCTTCGGCTAGCCTGTCCTCATTCAGGTTTCTCTGGGACACAAAACACCATTTCCCGTTCCCCCCTGTGCCCCTCGGGCTGGGAGAGGAGTAAAAATTGGGAATAAAGAGGTCAAGTTGAGCCTGGAAAGGAAGGGTGCTGGGGCCAGGTATTTCTAGTTCTGTCTTCGTTTTACACCATCCAACCCCATTTTAATTGGCAAGAAATGTAAATAATCTTCCCCCAGTTCAGTGTGTTTTGCCCCGGTGGTAACTGATAAATGATCTCCCTGTCTTTGTTGTGGTCCATGAGCTTTTACAGCTTATTTTCTCCTCCTATTCTGCTGTGGAGAAGGAGCAAGAGAATGGCTGACTGAGGTCTGGCAGCCAGCAAAGGGCATCCCACCATCATCTGAAAGCAAACAATTCCATACCTGCACCCTAAATAAATTCCCTTGCACTTACTCACTTGTCTTCTGTGTGGATATTGACTTTGCCTATAACTGGAGTCATTTAAATAATGATAAAAGAAATATACAGACCCCTGACTTCAAACGATCTGAAAAGATCACGTAGAAAAAATGCCGGTAAGTTCAATATCTTTGCAAAACATTTGAGTTTGATCTTTTACTCTTAAGAAGCTCCCTTGTTAAGTGAAAAAGAGAAAACCAATTCAAAAGTCAGAGTAGAAAGAATCTAATTTTAGACCATTTTGCTCTAACGCTCCTGAGGAAAACACATCTTTTCTGTCTGTACACAAATCCACTTCTCCCCAACTCAAAAAGCCCCCACATTCTGTGAATCCTTACAGAAATAATCCTCCCCAACACATGAAGACAGCGTTTTGAGTACGTAATAACACCCCAGTGGGTTCCTGACACAGCAGTATGGCAGGGAGCTCCCCATCTGTTAGCACGAGATAAGCTCTGAGCTGATGGGAGAAGAGGGTTCCTCCTGTTCGTAAAACAGAGGTTGGTGCTGTGCTCGCGGCTTCAAACACCCTTTCCAGACGTGAATTACCAGCAATATTATTTACCTGTTTCCAGAGCCTCTGAGCTAGAAGCTGCCATTTATATAAGGGAAGACTACAATAAAAAAAAAAAATCAAATAAATCACTTCTGCAGGTTAGAAAAATCATTTCAAAGGAGATTAAATAATCTGTAATCCTACGGAAGGAACATTAAAATAGATTTTGCCATTTCATCCATTTATCTTCCCAGAAATGTATTAATGAAGCTTTATGGTGAGTGTGGATTCAAAGTGTCTTACTCAGCTGAGCAAGACTATTTGATCTCCCACCTGCATGTGGCGAATGCCCTGGAAGAAAGGGATGCAAGAACTCAGGGATTCAATCTAAAACACCTCTGAGTTCATTGACATCTTAACACCCTCCTTTTTCACTTTACTCTTTTCCCCACTCACTCTGATAAAGAATGAATTCAAAGAACATTCCTGTTCCATTTTTAATACAACTCTCATCATCTGAGAGTGGCTGAGTGATGATTGCTCCTACCCACGGGTACAAACTGCGGGTGACAAATCCAAACCTGGACTCTCAGTTTACACGGATTTCTCAGCTGAGTTCCACTGCAAACAGAATTGACCTGTCCAGGCAGGCTGTTCCTCTCAGTAGTACTAAAGGAACTTCATCTTCAAGAACTTATTCAAAATTTTCAAGTGCTTTTATTACGGAGATGAAAAATTTATTTACTAACAGATTTGGTTTATGTTCTTATTCTGTTATAAATTACCGGGTGTATAAATCCAATCTGTCACGAGTGATTTTTATTGACTATATTCCAAGATGATTTAAAATTCTATACACTAATACTTATTGCACTGGTTGTGTTTAGAGCTTTAAAAAACCAGAATGTTTTCTCTGTGAAAATATGCTGTTTTGAAGTTGTGTATTAGTAACATTAAACATATTTATAATCTTGTGACATCACCTGAAATTTTCAAAGTAGCACAACCGCTGTTTGCTTAAGCACTGGAAAATCCAAGAATGGCAGAAATAGGTTTAATGGCTTATTTTCCTTCAGTTCTAAAGTCCAGGCAAAGAGTAAAAAGGCAGAGCTCCAACGCAAACAGGTTTGCTGAAGAACCTTGGGCACCTTTGCCCACAATCACAACCCAAGCAGAGCAACAATGCCCTTCTCCTGGCAATGGGGACTTTCACCCTCCAGCATCCTGAGGCATCATATTTGCTTTTCCTCGCAGATTTCTTTATCAAAAGCGTTTGCAAGTTGAAAGTTGTTTCAACTTTGAGCTCAACTTCAACCTGGGATTTGAAAGTCAAATTGGATTCTTCTCCTTTTTGCCCATCACTGATTGCAGTAAAGATTTTTTGCCCCAAAAGCTGGATTTGATCTCTGGTGTAACCTCATTTCTTCAACTAAACTCTCAGACAAACCAGTACAGAGTTATGTCCTTGTCACCAAAAATCAAGCAGCATATCTCAAAGTATTAAGTAAATTGTATCAAAATATCCCTTTTTTAGTTCAAATCTACCCAAATCTTGAAAGAATTCAATTCAATGGTAGATCTGACCCTCCAGCTGCTTTAGGTGAAGAAAGTGATGTCCTAACTTAGACGAGACTGGAAATACTCTCAGATCTCCAGAGATCAGCATCTGAATGAGATGATTTCATTTCCTTCCCCCTCCTGTTCTTTCAGTTTTGAAGCTTTTCCCTGAAGCGAGGCTGTGAGTTTGGGGGTTTTTAATTAGTTTTTTGAAGAACGTCATAAAATCCCAAGAACAGAAGACTTATTTATATCTATTTTTTAATAATCCCATCAAATCCCTTATCTGTTCTCCAGCAAACAGAGGTACTGAACACACTGTCATGTATCAGCCTGTAATTCGAATCTCGATATTTACACAGAAATCCATGATTATTGCTCAGCTGAAGAGCACACAGCTTCCCTCATTTATGGTTCTCTCTGGCAACACCACACCAGCTGCAAACACGGGGGCTGCTACTGGTAGTAAATACGCCCTGGTTGATTTGCAGAGACTTACTACCTCTTGCAAAGTTAGCAGACAGCACTTGTTAAGTGGGAAGGCACCGTCAGGATGAGAAGAGAACAACCTGACTGCTTTAAAAAAACCCCACAAAAATCCCACCAAAACAGAAATCTCCAAACAAACAAAAAAAGCTCACCTGAAACATAAATGGCCAAAATTAAATGGGAGAGGACACTAAAATCAGTGTTATAACCAATTCCTGCCACGGGCAGGAACACCTTCCACTAGAGCAGGTTGCTCCAGTCCCCCTCCACCTGGCCATATATTAGTTAAAGATAGAAAACATCCACATATGCAACTGTTTCTATGATTTTGAAATATGTTGACTGTTTTTGTTGTCAAACTCTGATTTTTCAGCACCAGGGGAAGCATTTTAAAATGTAATTCCATGGAAAACAGATTTAGTATTTGACATTCAAAATATACCTGGGATGACACACCTGTTCAAATTTGTACTGTAAGTTTAGCACTAAATTCCACAAAATGGAGTGCTCTAATTAAGCAATTACGCTTATAAATAAACATTTTACACCTGCAATGCCATCAACTAATAAGAAAACTCCCCACCTGTGAATAGGAGGTGGGGCATAAGGAGAACAAATTCATAAAAAACACTCATAAAATCTGTGCTCCTTTAAACCAAATGAATTTTTCAGGAGACAAAGCCACACAAAACCATCATGTCTCTGTGGAAAGGCCTTTCCTTCCATCTTCCCCATCTCGTGGCAGCTTTTGAACTTCACCTGAACCAGAGAGGGGGGAAGAGAAATAGCACCCCAAGAGTTCAGGTGAAGCAAGCCTCTCCAAATCCACGCAGAGGGCTTATTAGTTGAGTTTTGACAGGCTGCTAAATGGTGACTGCGAGTGAAGAGCTGCAAACACTGCCCAATTAATTACCTCGCCACTCACTGCCTGAGCCAGAGCCTGCCCCAGAACTGCTGACAGCACACAATTCCCATCCCACTGCTCCTCCCGCCTCTCCCAATTTACAGCAGAATAGGAAATCATGAACAATTGATACACTCTGTTAGCTCCTATCATGCAGGGTGAGCTCACATGTAGCCTTAGGGGTATCTTACACAGTTTAATGCTGAAAATAAAAGGTAATGTTCTTGGCAAAGAGCTGGGGGGATTAAATTTGGAAGGCTTGAAGCAGCTTTGAATTGTAGTCAATAAAAAAAAGAACCAAATAGTAATTTTGTAATTTAACTGGGCTGGTTATGCCCAATGAGTCAGACGCTTGTGAAATAAACCATGTAAATAGAAAAATGGCTTAACCCTCTCTGCGGCGGCAGCGCCTCCGCTGCCCTCCTTCCCTTGTTGGTTGGCTGTTCCAAGAGCACGAGACGGTTACTTCCTCCAGCTTCCTCTCCTGGGACGGCTCATCACTCAAAGAGACGCTGGCCCTTTTGGAAATAGCTTTCTTTAATTTCTTCTGCGCCGTGGACGACGAGCGCGACGGTGCCGGCAGAGCTCGCAAGGATAAATGCGCAGCGAGCAAATTAAATGGGTGGCTCAGTGCTAGATGAGATATATATATATTTATATATATATATGGAACTCTACACTCAAGGTGGTTCCCCTACACCTGTGCAGCCCTATAGCAATAACACATAGGATTTTGCCTGCCACTAGTGAAATTTTATGTTTTTACAATTAAAACAGGGATTACTTTGGTTTCCATAATACAACTACACAAGATATACATTATTAACCACTTCCTTAATAGGAATAATTTTTACGAGTTCTCAAATTACTGAACCATGAAATTTATTTTAAAGACTCCGAGCAGTTCCAAGCAGCGGTAAAACGAAATTATTTTTTTTCAAAAATGTGCCCATCCAATTACCTCACAGTAGTAAATTATTCAGATTATGATTGTACTGATTTAATAAGGTCATAACCACATACAGCCTTGTTTAGAAAAATACAGAACACTACAAAAACGGGGTTATTCTCCACTGTTTCACTGGTTGGAGCACTGTCTTTACAATAACATTCGAGACTTTCAGCAGTTTCTTAGGAGTAGTTTGACTTCTCTGAAAAAAAATAACTGAAGTTGATTTCAAAAGTGAAGGAACCCTAAAAAAATCCCAACAACACACAACACTCCTCCATGCATATTTTTACCAGTCAAATTCTTAAAAATCAGCATTCCGTATTTTTAAAAAATAATTAATTCTTGGCTTTAGAAGGAACGTGAGTTCAACTTATTCTGAAAAACCCACCTCAACAATGTCAAATGCTTGGTGATGGTAATGCCTACAGAGAATCTAAGTCTACACTTCAAACCGCTGCTGCCTTTGCTTAAGAAGAAGCATTTGAAAAGAAGACTAAGAGATTTTTCCTATAATACGATGCCTAAAATTGAAGATAAACTTTGGAGACAATATTAATGTAGATAAAATAGAGAGCAGGTCTTTAATAAAGGTGCAATAAATACATAAGTGCATGATAGGGTATAATTCTGAATATCCATTCATGAAGCTCCATTTATAACATGATGTACACATTCCAGAGATCATGAGAGCTTTTCTCTCCGGCTGATTATTATCAGTATTATTCTTCTGCACTTCAAAATGAAAGCAAAGGAATGATTTCTCTCCTGAGTTGCTAGAAAACATTGCATAATGTTTTTTGTAAGATCTGCCATCCCCATTTTGTTTTCATTTAGCAGTTTTAAAGATAACATTGCACATTTCAGCCTTTTGGTTGTGCCTTTCTATTTTTTTCCCCCCCGTCTGGTTACTAGAATTTTCCTGGCTCCAAGTGGAAAAACAGAGATCTGAACACGACGGTCTTAATCTACTCCATTCATTTTAAATTTTTTGCCCCTTCCACTGAACTGAGTGACCCTCCAGGTCCCTTCAGTTTTGAACTGGCAGCAAATGTCATTACCTTTCAATAGATCCTTTTCCCCCATAGGTCACTTCTATTTGAAATGAACAAAATCTGTCCCTGCTATAAATTCTTGTCATATTCTGCTCGTCTCTGATTCAAAGACAGACAGAAGAAAGAAAGACATCAAGTTCCACTCTATGAACCAAGAATTCAGATAAAATAAGGCAAAACCCTAGAAAATAAGGGTAATATGCAAGGGAAATGAAGAGTTCTGTGGGAGAGCTGTGTGGTGCGAAGGAAAGCGCTGTGGTGGAATTGGAGGGGAAGAAGTAACACATTGTAAGAGACAGAGAATAGTTCAGGATGATGTGGAAATTTATCGGGACCTTTGCCCTTATGAATCATGTATGGCAGAACCAGTTGAGCCTCCACGGACTGCCAACCAGCAAATAGAATTTCATGGATGCTAATGCTTTCAGGGACAGAGGACAGCAAGGCTGACCCCACTGGGTACTTTGCTAACGTAATCACCTTGTTTGTTTGGGCCAGAGATGCTGGAAAATGTTCTCCTTTTCCTTGGCTGGCACCCAGGGCCTCTGGAAAACGCTCAGAGAAATGTCCTCTTGCCATTTGGTCAAAGCCCTTCCCAGCACCATTGCAGAGATCCTCCAGCAGATCCCAAATGCAGGGTTTAGGGGGAAGAAAAAGTCAAGTGAACAAAATCACTTGGCCAACCTTCACATAATTTTATTTTGATTCACAATTCCAAATAGAGTGATTAAAGCGTTTCCTTGCACACTCTTCCATACCCCTACCCACTCCAAGTGTTTGAATTCAGCTCCACTTCTGCTCCGTACAGGAGTTAAGGCTTGGGAGGACAACACTATGAAACCGCACAAGAGGTTAATGCAGACAACCTTGTGTGAAAACCACCAAAGAAAGAGCAACCTGCACTTGGCTGGTCGAGTGGACCCTGCCCCAAGCTACAGCTTAGGTCAGCAGTACTTTCTGCTGGGGATTAACCCACTTCTTGACCAAAATGAGCTATTTCTTGTCAAGGACCACCCTTACTCCTGTGGCTGGTAGGGCTTTGTGCTCCCAGAGGTACTTGAGTGAAGAGGCTGTAATTTGAGGAGGGCTTGTTTTAATTCCTAATGCAGAAATCAGGTACAACAAGGCTTTATAAAAACCACCGTCCCTGCACACAAAGTTTATAAAAGTTTGGGAGTTTTTTTGTGAATAGACGGAGACAGTTGAGCTGAAAAGTATAAAAGACTCTGGACTGAAAAATATGTGAACAAATATCTTGCAGTAAATCTTGGAGGAACTGTTTGTTTGCAAAGAACTGAATCTATCACAGCAAAGATCTATGCAATGTCCTCATATTTATTCACAAAAAGTTGCATAATTTGAGGCACATCAGATCTACCGAGCAAATCTTAGAGGACGCAAGCACTTGTATTTCTCCTCAGACATCTCAGACAGAAATAGTGCAGCCCTCCCTTGAGTACTACATGATGATTTAAACTTCTCTGTACCTGAATTACTTGAGCCATAAATAATATTTGCTTAGTCCTTAGAGGAGTGCTGCCTCATTAAATAAGAGCATTACAATTATTATGATCAGTTGTTTGAAGAAGTGATCAAAGAATTACCAGCAATCAGCAAATCCTTCTAAACTGGGAATTAAGAGAGATTTGCACAGTGACACCAGGAAATCACTGACACAGTCAGACAGAAAAACAGAGCACTTGATTCAACAACACAGAGTGTGTCCATCTGGCAGCCGAGAACCTCATCTCCCTCTTCTACAAAGGAGACTGTAGCCAGAAGTGCTTTGGGGAAAGGGGAACTCTCATGTTCCTCAGCTGTGGATGTATTTTCCTGGAATCTACAGGAGCTTTATACCTCTCCAACTCCTCTCTCCCCTGACAGCATATTTGGATAATAATTACTGAGCAAACCTTTGGGCTGAAGGCTCCAACCCGAGGTCCTTGGGTCAGCCATAATTGTTACAATTCCTCACCTACAAATATATTCTAAAATAAAGCCAATGGTTCTGTATCAGTTTAGGTAGAGACTGAAAAGGTTCATTTACAGTTTATATAGGTAGTAAGTATATATCCCTTAAGGCAAGATGATTTCTGCAACTCTCACTGCATCCATACCCTATCGCTGTTACCACAAATTCATGACATTCTCCTCTTGCTCCCACATCAGAATATGTTTTCCCCCTCCTCCAAATTCACTGCTTTTGACCTAACCTCTGGTGAACAAGAGCACTTTTTTCTCTTGCCTGAGCAGCAGATATTTCCATTTCACATGGGCTCTGGACATGAAAATAAGAAGAAATACACTGAAGAAAATAATGTCCCTTGGATGTTCACTGCCAGAGTATGCACGTTCTCTCCTACCTCTGCTTGTAATAAAGTTTGCAACCTCAAATCCACTTTCTGAACACTGTAGACAATGCACTTGATATAAATGGTACCTCCCTCTGAATCCATACCTAATCTAGGGCTTTCCTGCTGTATCAAGATAATGGAGCAATTGTCCCAAACACCCCAAAGAATCAATAAGGAGGTGGGGGTCTACACCAACAGATACCTAGAAAAATGTCTGGTTAGGCGTGTGCATAACACTAAAGCTGACTTCTCTGAAACTTAGAAATCACGCAGACACAGATCCTTTCTCTTATTAAGAGCTTCTAAATAAGAGCAGTACACAGGATTTTATATCTAGATGCCACATTTAAAGAGAAAACAATAACAACTAAACAAAGGGAGAAAAATACAGCAATCCATAGTGCACTAAATCCACATCTTGTCTAAAAATAAGGTATAAATTATATCTTTGTTAGTTGGAGAGGTTACTCTTGTGAATTTCAAAGTCAAACAGGTTTGCAATATACCCGCAAACAAAGTTGCATTTAAACAAGAAGGAACACTTCAGGAAAAACACAGACAAAAGCTAATTGCAATAGTTCTGGGGTGCAGAGAAGATAAATGCAATCGTGTCCACACACCACAGGGCTGGCAGGTGAGGAGTCTCAGCCAGCCCTTTTAGGTTGATGACAGTTTCACTGAGCCTTTCTGTCCAGAGCAAAAGGAAGCTGTCTGTGCTCAAAAGAGAAGCAAACACGTGAAGGTGTGTGAAGGACAAGCTCTGCCTCTCCCACACTTGTCCCCCACCTTTGCCAAGGCAGGTCGTTTACTGTGACAGAACTGTGCCTGTTCTGGGGACAGCAAACACTCCAGTCCCAGGTTTCATCTTTCCCATTATTCACCCCGAATTCTTTTCAGTCACTTAACACCTTCTCCCACCCCCCCAGCTCTCTTGAATACCCGAAATTCCAAGTAGAGTCAGTGATTTTTCCATGACTTATGGAAAGCGGGTCGTTATTGCTAGTGTTCAAAGGTGGATTTTGGGAGCACAGTGTGAGAGGTCTAGATGAGAGAGCTGTAATTTGGAATCTGCACCAGAAAGCCCAGCCCATCTTGAACACAGGTAGGCTGCCACTTGTAAATCCTAGAATTCAATCCTCAAAAAGATGATTTCTGTAGAAACAGAATCTTCAGCTGATGTATTGAACACCAATAATTAGAGGCACAAAAATCAGTATTCTGCTATTTCTGTGCAGCGTCTTTGTCTGCATTTAAAAGCATAAACAAACCAATGTAGAGATGCTGACTGAACATATAACAAATAAAAATATTATTGCCCTGCTCCAAGTCATCAACTGTTTACCCGCATATCCCTTGTGTTTAAGCACATTCTACTGCACTAATTAATATAAAGCACTCCATGAGGCATGATGAATTGCACAACATAGATGAATTTTAAAAGCTGCCAAATACTCATCCAGAGACATGAGATACTAATAAAATGAACCTTAGCAATCAAATCAGCAAAACATTCCGACTCTGCCACCGTCTGACCTCAGGGTCTCTGCTTTACTGTAACAATTCCGAACTGACAAGAATAAACCAATTCTTGATATTTCCTTGTATCCCAGCCCAAAAGCCTGGACTCAAATTCTTTAACTTATTTTCCAGTAAGTTATGTGGCATAAAAAAAAAAAAGAAGATGTAGCTGATTGTTTTCTCCATCAGTTGCTGTGGAGGATCAGGCTGAGGCTGCAAACCTTTTCTCTCAGGTAAGAGTTCTCCTTGGCTTGGGATACCCGGAGATATCTGGAGCTCCAGGATTAAAGCAGAGGTCAACAGTGCCAGTCACCCCAACACACAAAGTGTACCTGTTTAGGGGCTGGGACACAATTAGAGATGGGGAACCAAACTACCACAAATGAAACAACAGCTTCTTTCAACAGCTACATTAATTTGTTTAGTTGCCTGCTCCAGTCAAGGCAAGCAGCATTGAAATCACGTCCTTTGACACTTCTCACCTGATTTAAAAAGGCAAAACTTGCTAACTGCAATAAAACATTACAGTGGCCACACAATATTCTGCTTGGGAAGACTGTGTGTGAAATGTCTTACAACAGCTGCAAGTTTCTTAGTTTATACATTAGATTACAACATATGAGAGGGATAAAAACTTCAGAAAGTTTGAGGGATAAAAACTTCAGAAAGTTTGAGGAGCATCTCAGCATGTTACTTTCTGAGGAAGCACGAGCTAAATGAAACAAAACCTCACCAGTGTTATCTGTAATAATCTGTACTGATTACTGCCAATAACTGTAGTACTGGGAGAGGACTCAAGCTAAGCTTCCTGAGATAAATCCAGGTGAACCAAGCAGGGGGTGTTCCCTCTTTTACCCTGGAGGGAACAAGTGACATTGTCTCTGTCTGATTATTAGTTTTGACCAGTGAATGTGCACTGGACCTGCCTGTACCAGACGTACAAAAAGCAAGCCTGATAAAAAAGCTGGATGAAGGACCCAACCACTCTCACGTGATGGCCAGAGATAGTGCTCAGCTGAACAACAGCAACAACAGGGGACAGCAGGTACAATATGTAACTCACTCGATGACCTGTGACAAACCTGCCACCCTTCCTGTAGCCCTACAGACCTGCTGAGAATGTCTCCTTGACGTGATCCATCACCAGATCCACTCAAATGCAGAGGGAACAGTTTGGCAGCTAAGGCACTGCACATGGGAACGAGCAAATCCAAATGTAATCCCGTGTCATTCCCTATTTTAGGCCACTCTGTGCCCCCATCCATGGCATGGATTCTATACATTACCCTCTCTTAACCTGCTCAGCAAGTCAAACAGGCCATTTAATACTTACCGAGGTAGGAATAAAGTTAAAAATAAATTCTACAACTTGGCTTGGCTTTAAACATTTTTGCAGCTATTAAGTGCTGGGAAATGACAACTCAACTGCCATTTTCTAAACTTTTTTACTGCCTTCAAATTTTGTTTACTGATCAGAGAAAATACACAATAATGCTTTGCTAAATAATAAATGTCTAATTTTTAATAGTTTCTGGCAAATCAAAGTGCGGGTGAAAGATAGGTCTATTATGTTAGAGTACAGTCCTGTTAATTTACGTAGGGGAGCTGCAGGAACAACACCAAACAGAATTTGAATATCAAATTAGTGAATTACAAATAGACTTTGTACAAAATATTTCACAACTGTAACGATGGCAGCTCTTGCCTTATTTGCTACATTACAGCCATATGCCAGTTTCTCCCTAGATCTGGATATTTACACGTATTTTAACCAGATTTATTCACAGTTGAAAAACCTGAATTAGTTTTTAAACAACTCTAACGATCCCCCCGAAAAGAAGCTGAACAAATTAATGCTCCAGCACAGTGCACAGGTTTGTGAGTGCCACATGGAGAACAGTGCTCTAAATGGCATCTATTATTCCAACCTCAGTGAGAAAAACGAAGGAAAACAATCCATTTTACGTGCAATCTCTGTGCCAGCCAAACCAGTTCTTAACAGAAACTTTAAAGACAATTTCTGATATTCTAATGCAACCTCTGGATAACACAGAGCCCAGAATTCCTCCAGTAATTCAACCCTGAACAAAGTGCCTCTTCTCCTGCTAAATAAGTTAACACTGTCAACCCCAATAAAAGGTGCCTGAGACTAGAGCATCTTTTTGCTTCATTTACTTTTTCATTTTGTGAGCAGCCAGCACTGATGCTCTCAGCGCAGCTTGTGAAGTGGGTCTAATTAATATCCTTTTAGGCTTACAGTGAACTGAGTAGAAAATGGAATAAAATTATTGCGGGGCTTTAAGGTTTTGATACTGGAGGAGAAGTCACGCAAAAGTAGAGCCAGAAACACACACACCACAGGCTTTTACTTTTCATGCTAAAATGTAGACAATAGAATAATATTTAGCTTTTAAATTTTCCATCTCTTATCCATCAGATTTCTCACTGCATCCTATATGAGTACTTAAAATCCTTTCATTTGGAGTACTTGACATGCTCTTTCAAACAAATAAAATGATTTTTCTAGAGAAGAGAGAAGCATCTGAGATTGCAATTTTATACAGAAAGCCTCATTCAAAAAATACCCAAGAGATTTCTTAAATAACCCCCACATATTTTATGTGCAGCTGCATTAAAATATGCAAATAAATGCTGTATATTGCTACAACATATTCCTAAACTTTTTAGCAAACACTTTAGTTGCCATCAGTGGGCACAACTCTGCACCAAACACAGACATGCAAGGAAACACTGCTTGTAATATCACATGCATTTAATCTAAGAGCACATTTGAGCTGTTCTACAAACAGTAAAACATCTGAACCAATAGAGCAGCCACAACAGGTTGCATTAGGATCACTATTAGAGCTTAACTAAACATCATTAAGACATTATTTCATTCTTCGGCACAAAATCCATATGCTGGAGCAAAACTGCTTGAGGTGGTCCACGTTCCATGCCCTGAGATAAAAAGCACCATTTAAATGCTTTGCTGACAGTCTGACTCAGAGCAAGAGCGTTGTGCTTCTTGGGAAGAGTGAAACCCACAGGAGAGTTGTTATTCCCAGAAGCTGCTGTTGATGGGGACATGGACTGATGAAGCTCTTAGGTTACAACTGCACTGACTGTCCGGTGGTGCAACTCCGTGACGTGGAAACAAAGCCCTTCCAGGGCACGTCTGCTTTCAATGCACACCCAGCTCATCCCCATGCTGAATGATGAACACAGACAATAATGAGAGGGACACCGTATTATTTAGGGAAAGAATGCGAGTTCCTAGCTCTTTGAAAAGGTTTATTTTTCAGCCAGCAGAGTGAAGAAGCACTGCACATACTGTGCACGCAAAGGTTATGCAAACCCTAAGCAGAAACCTCTTATTGTGAACGTGAAATACGCACTGAGTGTATTTTTGTGGAAAACTGAGGGAAACCAGATCCTTTACAGAGACATATGCAACTGAGGTTCTCCAGTTATTTATTCTCAGAGCTATCATCTGAGGACCCTCACCCTGCACTGCTGGCCTGCCTGGTCACTTCTGTTTTCAAAGACTGCATCTACACAGAAGATACTTCTCCATGTGGCTTTCCATCCAACAACCACAGTGCTCAGTTTCTGGATTAACATGGGAGTTTTGACTATTTACTCTCTGAATAATATAAGTTTTGTCCCCATCAACGTGTGTTGTCTAAGTGCCATAGGCTTTGGCTTCATACAACACGCAAGTTGCTGCTGTGAGCACAGGACTGTCTCCTATCACCTCCAGCACAAAGGAAATTGCTGTTATGGTGAATGTGAATCCCATGATCCCTAGCCCTGAGACACACTGCTACACTACACTGATGCTTCCCCTCGGAGACAAATAAATACAGTCATTTCAAGGAGCATTCCCTCACATGCTCTGCATTTTGGGACGCAGTCTTTCAGAGACCTAAACATCAGCAGGAAGCTGAAAGAAACTGGAATGGGTAAAGCACCACGTCTTTCAGCCATGAAAACAAGTAACAGAAGAATACTACAAGGATCAGCCAACCAACTGTGCAATGGAAAAACTAATGGTATGTAATCACTCAACCAAAAGTGTTTTATTTGGATAGCAATTAATACCTGGTCTGAGTTCAAATCTTCCTCTAATATGTGGAGGATCAAAATCTAATTAAAATACTCGTCAAGAAAATAAACTATTTGGTTAAGTTCCCAATTGTTTTCCAAATATTTACTATATATGTTGTTTGAGGCTGCTAAATGACATCCAGGTTTTTCAGGTGGGAACACTGGGACACAGAGCGCATAACAGCACAGTCAAGTTCAGAACCTATTTCGAGGTGGGTCTGTGCTTTGATGCTTCGGAGAGGAGAAGAGCAACAAGCCCTCTACCCTTACTGAAGCAAATACAGTGAAGAAAGACATTCCATCTTAAGAGAGCTGGGGACAGACATAATCCTTGCAGACACTGAAAGGAAAATGCCTTAGTGCAAGCCTTCCCAGGACACAGAGAGCAATGCAATGTCCCCCAGAGGAGGGACTGGAGGGAATCAGAGCCAGAGATCAGACCCTGCTGAACAACAAGGTTTCCCCCTGAAGAACCAGGTTTTCCCACTTGTTCACCTGTAATCATGATCCAGTGAAAGTATTTTTGATTTAGGAAAAACATAATATAGCCAAAGATGTCCTTTCTTTGCCCAAGGGGTGGTAGAACAATATTAAACTATACAGGGGGGAAAAACATAACCTTGAAAAAAATGAATTTTTGCTACATGGAAGTGGAAGAAATATGATCAGTTCAGTGGGGTTTTGTACAGAACAACAGAATGTGGCTTTTATCCCCCAGTAACTGATCTCAAAAATTTATGAGACATAAATAATCATCACAAAATCTTATTACATGATCATTCATGTGTGTTTGCCTTAACTATCCCTTCTGGTTTTCAAATGTCATTTGTAACTATTCATGCGGGTTTTCTCCTCCTAGAAAAAAATTGTTTACAGATTTTGAATTCTGTCTTAGAATGAACTGGAATAATTCCATTCTGCATGTTGAATTTCTCCTATCCATTAGAACAATCATCTCAAATCACCCCCAGACACCTTTGCTGATATTCATCTATGGTATTCATCGCATGACACTTCGGGGATTCTCCAGTATCATGTTTCTTGGCGCACAGTTAATATTTTATTGCATTGCAGAAATATGAACTGCAAAAGCAATTTGTGAAAGGCAGAGATTTGCAATTAATACAATGTAATAAATAACTTCATTTGTGTAAGTGGTTGAATTCAGGGAGCAATGTCTCTAGCAAATACCAGAAAAAACCCCTGTTCTACAGAAGCTATAAATGTTCATTGGAAATTCTGCTGAGCAGTGTAAGACAGCTCTTTAATCTTCTAAGCTAAAGGAAATAATAACAATTAAAAATCCCCATCAGCAATTTTCTTATTGAAGAGCATGGGCACAACACTGACATTAAGAGATGAACTACTCAGGGATCAGTGACACTCAGAAGGTGCAACAGCTCAGTTGATTTAGGACATATTTAAGATCCCGGTTTTAATCCCTCACTGTTTATAGGTTCTATCCATTAATCCTTGTTACTTCCTGAGTTAGCACACTGACCCAAAAGCACTTAAGCCATCCCTCTGACCTCAAAGCCTGCAAATATTTTCAGAACCTGGGAGTTCTCTTACGCTTTATTTAAATTGACAAACTTTTGTTCCCCTTCCATCAGGAGGGAATAGAAGCAGAGGAGTTCCCAGTCCTGTGTGCCACACCAGGAATTCAACCCAGTGCTCAGTTCAACCTCTGTCCTCTGCACTTCACACACAACACCACAAATCGCTTTCGCAGGAAAGCAGGAGTTTTGCTTCATTTCGTGGAATCTGGCAAAGAAATTCTAAATATCATGAAATAAATACAACATGATTTTGGTGTCTGGTTTTTTTTCATCATATTTTTGTTCAATTTAACATCATGTCTAATTCAATTTTCCTCCAAGAATTCTCTGATCATACCACAGAACCAATTCAGCAAAATATTTTCCAATAGGATTTACATATTATCCCTAAAAACATCAGAAGCTTCACAGTTTAAATGCTTAAAAAGGGCAAAAAGAAGGTTCCAAAGGTGACATCAAACTCCAACCCTGACACTACAGAAGCTTTAACGCATAAAGGAAATAAGCAGAAGGAATTTGGTAACGAAAACCACTAAGAAACAGGGAAACCCACTTCAGTCTGTGAAGTCATAATAATTTGTTTAGAAAACGTGAAGGAAAAAAATTCCCAGTAAATAGTTTGGGAAGTGCTGGCTCAATTTGCAAGTGCTGAAAGCAGCCGAGCCTCAGAGACTCGGGCCATTTGTATTAAGCAAGAGACACACAATTAAGCTGCATCTCAAGCTCAAACCCTGAGGGCTCCACATTTCATTCCAGGCAACCACTGCTGTTTTCTGGCACTATTTTCTGTGCAAATATGAGTAATGTGGGCCCTTTAGTCACTATTAAGCAGTAATCTGGGGAAATCAACCACTTCCAATAACCTTATACTCCAATTTAGGGCACTCTGAAAGCACCTAATGAATAATACTGTCGCCAGTTCCCTCCTGTAATGACACATGACATATGCCTGCTATTGCTCTTTTCAGATCAAATCCAACTGGATTGCTGCTTCTTTAGGAAAATGTGGTTTATTGGATTCATTTGAGTTTGTTTCTTCACTCATCAGATGGAGGAGTAAATTCCTGCTTCGTAAACAAGATAGTCATTGTTAACTGGGCATTCAGAAAGCAGCTGATTCCTTTGCAATCAAAACAAAAACCCCAAAATCATTGTTTCAAGGGAGTAACATCACTTTAAGTTACAAGTTACTCGTGACTAATAAAAAAAACAAAACTATTTTCACCATAAATTGGAAAGCTAATTAAGAGACTTTCCAATGTTCTTGCCCTTCCCGGATGGATTTTACCTGTTACTAAGGTGTGCCACTGAAGAATTTGCAAGAATGACTCCCCCATTGGCAGATGCAGAAAAGCTTTTGTAGATAATCCTGTTGAATGGCAGAATAAAATCAAGCCATTGATGCTATTTTATGTCTTATGACCCTTTTGATTTTGTCAATAACACACACTGGAGCAATGTTCTAAGGAATCCAGCAAATTCCAACCTATGCTGACTATGGAAGAAAACAACAAAAAAAGTACTTTTGAGACGTTCAGAGATTTCAAGAAGAAAATTCAGAGATGAAGACAGAAACTTTTTGATACTTCCGCTTTCAATAAATTGAAAATTCAACCTTTACTTCTAGAAGATGGATTGAAAATATACTTTAGCAAAACATTGCTTTTCTGATTCTCAAGTAAGCCAGGGCAATGTGAAATACACTGCCCTTTAGTAGAAACATTCCCAAATTATTCTCCTACTTGCTTAGAAGAAGTATATCTAAGTTATAGAGAACTGTGTGGATAATTCCTTATTCTTGCCAGGCAAACACAATCCGTGGAATTCTAGAAATTCCACTTAAAAGTCGTTTATCTTACATGAATATTCCAAACTCACAAGATTTCACATAAAGCTGCTCCTGCAGCAGAAATTGTTTTTCAAGTCAAAATGCTCCTGTACAAAGCAACTCGTGTGGTGCAGTCTTGGCCTTTGCAGAACTTGTGTGTGGTGGTGGGGAGGCGGTGTGAGATCTGCTGGAGGCATCATTTACAGCTGAATTTTAAATAAACTATTACACTAAATATACATAAAAAGGCAAGTTGGCAGGGGACTTTTCCAAGCAGCTTTCACTGTCTCACAGCAGTAAGTGGGGACATCCCCGTGGCAGCCAGAGCATCTCCCGCAGGGAGGGACTGCCCTGCTTACTCATTTCCTGTTTTCATACTTGGTGATTATCAGAGAGGCACTTTTATTTACCTCATTATGGAGATACCTGAAACTAACAACAAGAAAATTAAATATAAGCTTGATTCATTAGTGGTCTCACATTTCCAGAAACTTTTAATCAGGCTGCTGTATTTATCCAAGGAGGGGAAATGGGAATAGAGATCTTGACCTCATTTCTACAGGTAAGCTGTATCACAAAACCAACCCATCACTCCAGAATTAAACTCTTACTATAACTGCCACAATGAGTGACTGGATTAGCACAATGCTGGTTCTCTGAACATTATCTACAGAGCACCTAAACAGTAGTAGATAAACCAGATTAACACTCACTGACAAATGTATAAATACCCAAGTCACACCCGTAATAGGAGGCTGAAATATGCCTATATTAAATATTTTCATGGTATACAAGACATGAAGTTTAAGTGGTGCCACATCTTACAGAGATTTGACTACTCTTGGAATACCTTTTCTCATTCAAAAACAAAAGTTATGGAATGTTTTCAGTACCTGAAAAAGTTCAAAATGAGCTTCTGTTTTATCAGTCCAAAATTAGGGCTTCTTCAGTTATATCTCTGCCATCTTCCCCCTTTTTTTAATTTATCTGCTGCCTAAATTTATAGTGGTGGTAGCTCCACTGTACCCAATATACATGTAATAGTGAATTTAATAGAACATACACATGAAAAATATAATTTTGTGCAAACAGATGACCTTTTATGTTAAAAGATATACAGTAATATACTCATTTCACTCCTATTGCTTTATACCTATGAGAAATTAATTTCCACTGAAGACAGTGAACAGCCCCACCAACTTGTGTAAAATTTAATTATCTAAATTCCCATATATATGTGTGTGTGTGTAAATACACTGGCTTATGGAATCCCAGATTAAGGTATGATGACTCTGCACTTATAAATTGTGGGGCAGGTTCATAAACTTAAAACAAGTTGTTGTGAAGGGAATTAGAAAGATATCACATAAAGACTCGGTTCACAGAACCACAACTTGCTGAGCAAAAGGTGCAAGCTGAGGAGGAAAGAGGATGCAACTTTTCAATACTCAGTCTCATGTAAATGAAAAGGAAACAGACAAAACACTTGGTCTTTTTTTTTTTTTTTTGTTGTTACACTCACTTGTGAAACCCTGACTGACCACAAGACCCAAAAGTTGTCCTCTGATTGCATCACTCATTTTTAAGGTCGAGAGTACGTCACCCTTTGCTGCACTTCCAGTGTTATCAAACCCACAGTGATATTGAGACATACAGACATAACATCTTTTAAGAAATTCCTGGCAGTGCAGAAACATGGTTTGCATTCATTCCCACGCAAGGTGAGGTTCAGAGAATTGTTTTGATGTTGCAGTATTTTAGGAACTATCAGAAGGGCTAAAACAAAAACCACGTGAAAGACTGTACAGTCCTCCCACAGCTCAGAGCAGCAGTTACCTGCTGGCTATTAGAAAGAGAAATCTCTCCATGATCTTAATGATCATTGCAACTGAGTTTCAGAGGAACATTTGATGGATGAGTCAGAAGATCTAATCTGAAATACCTTTAACCAAATGACAAACTGATGGCCATACTAACAGAAAACCTATAAACTTCAGACTTGCAAATCAGACTAATTTTCAGCCTACAAACGAGGCACCTGAGAAATCACTCAAAACTACTTAAACATTTCAAAGCTACCAAGTTCTTCGTGCTGGGAGGCCACACAAAACTGCAGAGCTGGGGGCTGGCAGGCAGAGGAGATGCAGTTTGTGTGCCAGGGTATGAGCCAGGACACAAACCCACCTCTCTGAGCCTTTCCTTGCCCCCAGTGCCCAGTGGAGGAGAACAGCCCTTCCCAGGGCACTGTAGGGCAAGACAAACTCCACTCTGGACAACCAACGTCTGCTGATGCAGCATTACCAGCCAGAGCCTCTATTGTGGGAAATGGTCAGGACCCAAAACAATTCTGAAATCCTTCCTTTTTCTCAACTTTCATAGAGGAACTGAACTTACTAGGATCTATCCAGAAGGACTAGGACTTTGTCTTGGGACATTAAAGCAGGAGTTGGTTTCATTTGCTACTATTTTCTATCTTGCTTGATAGCTGCATTATCTGTGTCTCCTGCGTGCTACATTTTCATCCTGCAGGGAGAAAAAACACAAACACTCCTGTAGAGACCTGAGCTAGTGTCTCTTAGGTGCAGCATTTAATGCAACTGTGTTTAAACAAATGCATTTTTCCTTTTCTTCATTTTATCCTTCTACTTTCACAACAGATAGAAAATTCTAAAGATTCTTTTCAATAACGCTCTTCACTGTTACATCCAAACACCATGTAAGTGGTTAAAGGAGCAAAGTGTGCTCTGCTCACGTTGACACACACATTATTTATATTTATCAGGGAAAAAAAGAAACCACAGCCTACAAAGAGAGGTATATAATATCAATAAACATGAAGACTATTCCCACAACTGTTCGGCAGCAGAAGTCTGTGTGTAAAGAGAAAATAAATGACATATAAAATGTTTCACTCAGGCACACGCTCCAGATTAAATCTGCAGGACGTGAACATACTGCACAACCAGTGGGTCAGGCTGTGCCATCACACGAGCTTAGTTTTTCATGAAATTAGACTGAAACAGGAAAGAGAAATCAAGTAGACAAGTAATAAATATGACCATTGGGTTCGGATTCTTTCTAAGACTCTCTCCTACCTTTTCTTCAAATTCATCCGTGAAAAGATGTATTCTGATTCCACAAATTGTTTACAGTCTTTAATGTAAGCACAGAACTATCTAAGTGTGACACAAGCTATCCCAGGGTAGATAGGGACAGCTGGAGCTGGCTCTGCCCTCATTTGGTTTTGATGTACCCAGGGCACGGATAATCCCAACAGAGATGTACAAGGAGAAAGCTCAGAAGGAACTATAGTTTCAGAAACAGCTTAAAAACCTGGTTTCAGTTTGTGAAAACTACAATATTTTCTCTCAACTCGTTCACAGAGGAAAGTCTGGTCCAATTATACAATTGGCATTAATTAAATGGAACAGAACAGTTTTCCTGCCCGCTTTAAAAGCAGTTCCCGCACCCAGACAGTATTTTTCACTCCAAAGGAAATTTAACCTGAAATTACACATACCTAGGGTTCTCTTCTTGCCTTATTCTGCTGTTTTCCAAGATGTAATTGCATTATGACATTGAAAGCAGTTCTGTTTTGCACAGGTATTACCATTTTTATTAACCAAAGTAACAATGGGCATATATCACTTACAATTAGTCCCTCTGAGTGTTTAACTAAATACCTCAGAAATTCTGGAAATTAAACCAGTAACAAACAACTATTATTTACTGACATGTTTTAATAAGGTTAGAGCCCTCTGTGTTTCATCTTCTGAAATTATCTCTCTCCAGACTGGTGTAAAATTCTTGACTAAGACACATAGCCCTGTTGTCACTCGGAGAGGTGGCTCTTCACCTTATGATTAATGGGCAGCTGCATTCATTGGGTACTTTAAAAAATGCAGAAACCTTGCAAGCAAATTAATGGCCCCCGGAAATCTCAGCAAAATCGCACAGAGACAGATTTTGAGAAATGAAGTTATACTGTAAATGCAGGGGTATAAAAGTTAAAGCAAGTTTAACAAATGTATTCACCATCTTTACTGGGCAATCAGTCTATACTTCACCAACATTAGTTCTCTAAATGTTGCATTCTTCCAGCACGCTTTTCAACAAACACCTGATATTATTTGCTCTGCTGGCACTAAAATCACTATTATTCCACCATAATTGTTTCTCAAATATTTTCTAAAATACTGGCTGCAAGCAGCTCTCCTAAGTACAGGCCACGTGTATTCCGTTCCCGTATGACACACTGATGTGGACATAAAGGCACACAGAAGCAGCAAACTGTAAAATTAGTAACAAAATGAAGAAATCCCACTAGACAAATCCTTACAGGAATTAAGCACTTTACAGACAAAGTTCCCAAATTGTTTTTATTGTTATACTACTTTTGGATTGATTATTTCAGGAAGCCCCAAATGACAGAAGGAACACAAATTAAATTCATTCCAGGGTCACAATCTCAGTTATATTTGCTCTAATCCAGTAATAAAGTTTCAATCTTTGCTATAGAAACAACTGATTAAGGAGAGTATTTTTAAAGTTCTAAGTTTGCTTAAGCATCTTTTACTTATGTACATGCAGCCTGCTCAGCAAATCACTTCAGCAAATTTTGTGCCTCTTTTTTAATATCTCTATTTATGATCATAAATGCCATCAGCAAAGAGGGGAATTGAAATTACATAGTGAGGAGAAAATAGTCCCTGTTCTATATTTGAAAGATTAAAATTGAATTGCAAAAAAAAGTGGCTTAATATTCATAGATGTTTATCTTATTACAACAAAAACACCCAGTTTATAAAATGTATCCCAAGAGCCACATGCAATTTGTATTGATTTCACTTTCCTAAAATTGCTACCTTTTTATAATGATTTATAAGTAGATGGCTTAAGTATTTCAATATATTCATCTGTAAACATCTATTCAGACTACTGGCTATAGGGAAGACCACAAAACAGCTTTTTCCGGTTTACAGTAATAAAAGACACAGAAAATGTAATATTTTGCGTTATTCCTGAGTCACTCCACTTTCGTATGAGGAGAGTTCAGCTGGAAGGGGCTCTGTGTGCAGCCTTATATAAACAGGCTTTAAAATGAGCAGATACAACAATGCAGGTGACACAGTCACTCTCACCTATTTATAAAGCTTTTAGACTGTAGAAACCACAAATATTCCAACGCCACTAAACGTTTAAAGGCCTGGTCTGAGGTGTTTGTATGTGAGATGCACACCATTTCATCTGCCCGAGTAGATTCAAGCTCCTGAAAAACACCATCCCACAGCCCACATTTTGATTTGACAAAGGTACGGAAAAATCTATCAAAACCTCCTTTTAGGATCCAGTGATTATTTCAAATGGAAGACATTTCCTCAAATTATCCAAGGAAAGCATCTTCAAATCACCTTATTACGCTTTTTCTATTCCTTTTCCTCCAACCCCTGGGGACTTGGTCTGACGGCCACGACTTTTCAAATCACATGGACAGTGGCCCAGCCACAACCTCTGCCGATTCCCCCAGGGCGCTGGGACAAATATCTTCAGGTCCCGTGGACCTGTGTGGGTTCAGGCTGCTTAGATGGTCTCAAACCTGATCTTCTGCTACACAGGGAGGAACTTGGTTCTCCCCGTTCCTGCCTTGAGGCGCAGGGGCTTGAGAGAGTGATATCAAGTGGAAACCCCACAGCCTTCTCCATGTTGGACGCCACCAGATTTCCTGTCTCATTTATGGGGGATGGGTACATTTTCTGAGTTCTTCCTTTTCTGACCAATGGATCTGCAGAAGCCCTTCTTACTCTTCTTCAAACTCCTTGCCTAATTCCAAATTCCAGCTGTTCTTTAGCTTTCCTGAGCTCATTCCTACACATGCTGGCAACATCCCTATATTCTTTCCAAGATACACTTCCTTCTTACCCTTCAGTTGCACCACGAGCTCCTTACTCAGTCAGGTTGCTCTCCTGCCTTCCCTGCCTGATTTCTCACACGTGGAAATGGAGAGCTCTTGTGCTCGAAGAAAAAAAGTCTTTAAATAGCTGTCATGTCTCTTCTGTTCCTTTATCCCCAAGAGCAGTTTCCCAGGGGGCTCCATCCCGGGTTTTGAGATGAAAAATGAAGCGAAGCAAAGCAGCCTGTGCAGCCAGGAATGCAGATACAGACAGTGTCATCTTGAGGGGTTCTGCTGAGCTGCAGCTAAAGCCAAAGGGCTTTGCCTCATTGCTTCCCAAGGTAACAGTCCCTGCTGGGACAGGAAAGCCCTTCCATACACTGGAGCTGAGCAGTGCATTTGCCCAGAGCTGGTAACACTCATGCTCACATTTAAACATAGAAAGAGTCACTCAGAAAGGAAAATGTGACTAAACCCCTAATAAAAGGCTGAACCAACACTTGCTGTGGACATAAACTAGGATTTGCTGTGTTCCCTTTTCAGTTTCATCCTGTAGAGTATTCCTTAGTTAGATCTTTCTACTCAAGAGATGTAGGAACATGTAGTTAGGACTGGTTCAATCTCAACAAAGTGCCAGAGTGCAAGAGACTCTAAACTACTGTGTTTCCACAGAGCTGAGAACTTCGAGGTTAATCCAACTAACCTGATACTTCTATTCATTACCTTCAAGCACGCTGAAATTAAAAAGTTCATCAACTGAACATTTTACTAGGAATATTTACTATTTATTCTTGTATTCCTGCACCAGGGGCTACCACTTAAATGACCTCCTAAACTACACATACTCAAATACAAACCAAAAATCAACCAGAAACTTGATAAACTCAAAGAGAAGTCCTGAAAAAGGTAAACACATTCCCTTTATTGCTGAGTGATCAAATTAAAACATCCCTTTCAAATATTGCACTCCTTTGCTACCGAGGTAAAAATACATTTATAAGTCTGATGGATAATTTCCACATCAATCAAAGCAAAGAACCCCAAATTACCATTTCTCCTGGTCTGTTGTATCATACGAGAGAGGGCACAGTTTAACTTGCAGCCAGCCCAGCAGACTGCTTTACTGCCCGTGAGTACAACAAGGGTTTCTGATCCTACAGAGATTCGTGCCTTGCCTCCCCACACTCACAGTTTCATATCATTAATACCATTAAAAGAGAGGTGTTCGGGAGACAAAGCAGCAGACTCAGACCAGCACAACTACTTAGGATTAAATGCTTTCGGACAACAACGTTATTTTTAATTGAGATTGAAATAATTGACTTAAGTGGAGGATTTTTGTTTCCATTACTTGGCAAACCTGACTGTGCTTGATAAAAAAAGGGTGGGGTGGGAAGATTCACTCTGATCTTTCCCAGACTTCAAAATGAATCGCCATCCCTTGGCAATCATTTACCTGAGTCAACTTAGTATTCTCTAAGTCAGCTGTGCTTTCTAGCCTTCCATAACATAAAATTAAAACAGTAGAAATTATTGATTAATGACAAGAATATATATGGCCAGCTCCATCATTTAATAAAGAAAAAAAATCCATACCATTTAAAAAATGGATTTGGTTCAGTGTCTATAAGTGTAAAAATGTGTATGCTTTACTATTGTCTCAGGAATTTCTGATTAACCCTCTAGTGCATATTGTACTCAGCATTTTTTATTGCAGTTCTGGCACGGTTTCTGTTAAACAGAAATGCCATTATTCAAGAAAACTAAAAGCCATAAAGCATAATGCAATTCTGTACTGTCACAAAAGGGGCAATAACCAACAATGTGAATTCAGGCAAATGACTTGCTGCTTAAATATAATTTCCTTACGGTGAAATACATCACAAAGAGAAGAAATTCTCTTCTAAAGCCTCTGCTGAGTCCGGAGTGGAAAGCACTGACTGTATTTGCCAAGTTGCCCGGATAACGACACACCCCCTGGCAACCACTGCCTCCGCCTGCCAGAGATGCTCACCTGGCTCCAACGCCCACAGCTCTGCCACGGGAAGGGCTCCACTTTGCACAGCGCGCAGATAATTCACCCGAGTTCAGAGGTCACCAGGGGAAGGCCAAAGCAGCGCCAAAGAGTCAGGGAAATACAAACGCTGCTGCCCTCAATCACGTCAATAATCAAACCACAGGCAAGTGTGGCTCAGGACTGGCAGTCTATAAATATGATTTTACGCTAAAACAAATTCAGAGACGCGTTTATTGATTAAGGAAAACAATTGATCCAGCTTTTGTCGTTCTGCTCCACTATTAGCAACCTGAGCAAACCCTGGTAACAAACACTGCTATAAGACTAACAGACTTCTAGGAGGAAAAAAAGGGATTCTTAAGGCTGTCTTATTACCCAGTTTACAGATACAGCATAATTACAGTTCTGTGATTCAGGTATTTGTACCAATTAAACCAGCACTGAAAGAATATCTAAAACCTAACAGGAATAAACACGCATGAAAGGACTTCATGAAAGACTTAAACGCTTGAAAATTCAAATAAGCAAAATAATTCTGGGATATTCATTGATTCACTGCTAAAAATCTTTAAACGCGATAAGCATTTACATATATGCAGTTATGTGAGCAACATACAACAGTGGTTTCAAAGTATATATTTCAAAATCATTAGTCACATAAAGCTATGCCATAATAAAATGTGATTGAGAAGAGCCTTTATCCCACACCAAGTCCAGATGACTCTGGGAAACATCAATAAACATAACTCCTATTGCAGCATGGAAAGTCATTTCACTAACACTCGCCTTGCTTGCTTGGAAAGTACTTGTGAGAACCAATAAAATCTTTCTTTGATTACAGTGCCAGTCAATACTTTGTTTCGAGCACAGACAAATGCCTTACATCCCAAGATTTAAAAGACATCTCCCCAGAGCACCTCGTTGACAAACAGCTTTTTTCGCCGGCCCTTTTCTTAAGTGCTGTCCCAATACCAGCACATCAGTCACAGAACCAGGGAACAGACTGGGCTGGGAGGGACCCACGAGGATCACCGATTCCAGGTCCTGGCTCTGCACAGGACAGCCCCAACAACCAGCCCATGGGTCTAAGAAAGGCTATTTCCTACTAAAGGAGACCTGAAAACATTCTCAAGACCATCCCCAAAGCAGACACCACGGCTCTGATAAGGAGTCTAAAATTTAATTTCCCTGACCCAGTATATTTGCCAATATGTCCACAAAAAGTGCTTTGCCTCCTTACAGTTGCCTCCTCATTAAGGATCCCCTCATGGGAACTCAGGCCAGTATCTTTATTCAAGCTGAGATCAGTTTTTGCATCCTTTTCAGACTGTCTTGAATTTCTGCCAACACAGCAATATTTAGCCAACTAATTTAATATTACTGATGAATGCAAAAAGCCTACAGCTCCAAATCCTTTTCATGTGCCTGGTGTTAACAGTTGACAGGAACACCAGAAGCAGCACAGCTAGAGTAAAAAGGTAATGTACACAGGCAGATATTTTCGGGTATTCTCAGGAGCAGCTGCCCTTTTAGATCAGCTGTTTCACCAGATTTCTCTCAGAAAGCAAGACTTGAACCACACCCAGTCTGGTTCTCCTCCAGCTTAAGAAAGATGTGAAAGTGGAGAAGGTCCTGCCAATGGCTGTAAAGGGTGATAAAGGGACTGACACACAGAACCTCTGAGGAGAGGCAGAGACTTGCACAGTCTGGCAAAGAAGAGGCGAAAAGGCAACCCAAGAGTGGCCTGCAAGCACTTGAGGAGTCATTCTAAGTTGTAAGAGTTACAAGATGACAGAGCCCAGCTCTTCTCAGCTGTGTCAACAGAGCAGGACAACCCAGTTTGGTAGGTTGAGTCGGGACACTGTGACAAAGCTGTGCACCAGGGTGGGTAATATGTCATGGAGATTATATGAATTCCAAGACTTCTGCAGACAAATCCATGACTGATTCAGCCCCAGCATTCGTGCAGTGTGAGTGAAAGGTTACACTGGATCACCTCCTGAGGTTCCAAGTCTGTTAGGACTCTGTGATAACCTGCCAGAACTGGACCCATCCAGGCACCTTCACACATCCATTCCAAAACTGAGGAGGACTTGTTGGAGATGCCTCTTTGAGAAAGGCCCAGCTCTTAAGGATGGGAAGCAATTGGAATAGATCCTTGCCATATTATGGACAAGAAGAGTGTTTTAAACCACTGCAAGAGAGTGCAGATTGAATTACACTCCCTGAAGTGCAATAGGGAATACAAGCTAATCTCATTAGGTCAATAACATATTGTGCTAGTAAATCTAGTTTATTTTTTACTCTACTCTTACCATTCTCCATTGATTATTTTCATCGTTTTATCCATATAAATATGCTAGGTCACCTAGAAAACCTGATTACTGTAGTTAAAATTATTTAACAAGAAACAAACTAAGTATTTACAGTTGCAGAGAAAGAAAACCATCAATTTTCACAGAAACTTTCAACAGTCTGTCCTGTAAAATATTTCCAAGGAAATCACCAAAATAAATCAGATGAGTTAATTTGTAACTGAAAGAAACATATCTGAAGGATTAGTTTTCTCTCCTTTGAGTTAGCAAGACAGCAGGAGACCCCTGGCTTTGGTTTCAGAAAGATTTAGTGGTGTCACGTCAGCAGCAATTGCTGGAATTCAGACCCTGGTAACCTGAACGCTGAGGAGGAAGACACTGGGTGACCCCAAAGCTCCTGGTGAGCCCTGAAAACTTTCTCAGCCAGGAGGGCTTTGCCACCACATTTCTGTATCTTCATCCTCGTAAACCTCCTGAAAACAGGAGGCAGGAGAGTCTTTACAGCCATGAAAGAACTGAGAAGCGCCAGCTCCTCCTGAATGGAAAGAAGGGACTGGATGGACAATTGCTAGCTTAGTTGAACACAGCCTAGCCAAGCCTATGTCTTTTTTTGTCTCCTTTTCCTTTCTGTCCATGACACAGGATAAGTGGAGGAATTCAAAAGCCTAACAGACTTACTGCTGAAGGAGAAGAGAAGCATCTCATTCATTACACATGCTCTCTGTGGTATTATTGATATCAAAGCAGAATATGGATTTGTTCTTTTTCTCTAGGACTGATAAGCAGAAAACACTTCATTTATTATTAAATTGGATTAAGTCAGATATATGTTTTCTGATCTTCTATCTTTCATAGCTACCAAATCCTTATTACATACTTGTCCACCAGTTTCAATTAAAAAAAAAAACAAAACAAAACACCAAAATATTTAAGACTGTAGTTATGACAATAGCAAAAAGTAGTTTCAAACAAATCATGACAAAATTAGTTAGTTTAGTACCTGGCTACAAGCCATATTTAAAATAGGTATCTCTTTTAAATCAAATGAGGTGTTTTTACATTACCTGTTTTAAATAATCAGCAACTGAAACAATGACCACATGTGGTCATTAAGATAATGATATTAAATGGAAATGCAAATTTCCACACAAAGAAACCTAAGGATGGGTGAGGAAGCAATACCTGCACCCTTAAGAACTTCAAACTGAAAATATTTCTATTAAGACCGCAGCAATAATTCTGGCTTTGTAAGGTTTGGAACAGCAGAGATTGATTACGAAAGGTATTGATTGTCACAGAACGAGAAAGGTTACATTTGTAAACTCTGATTTTGGTGAGGCCTGTGCTCAATGTATTTGTACAAACCACAGCTCAGCCCCGGCAGACAGAGGAGCCTGGTTCCCAGTGTCCATGCCCCTTTGGGCAGCTGGTTCCCAGTGTCCATGCCCCTTCCCTGGGCAGCTGGTTCCCAGTGTCCATGCCCCTTCCCTGGGCAGCTGGTTCCCAGTGTCCATGCCCATTGGGCAGCTGGTTCCCAGTTCCCATGCCCCTTTGGGCAGCTGGTTCCCAGTTCCCATGCCCCTTTGGGCAGCTGGTTCCCAGTTCCCATGCCCCTTTGGGCAGCCTGGTTCCCAGTGTCCATGCCCATTGGGCAGCTGGTTCCCAGTTCCCATGCCCCTTTGGGCAGCTGGTTCCCAGTTCCCATGCCCCTTTGGGCAGCTGGTTCCCAGTTCCCATGCCCCTTTGGGCAGCCTGGTTCCCAGTGTCCATGCCCATTGGGCAGCTGGTTCCCAGTTCCCATGCCCCTTTGGGCAGCTGGTTCCCAGTTCCCATGCCCCTTTGGGCAGCTGGTTCCCAGTTCCCATGCCCCTTTGGGCAGCCTGGTTCCCAGTGTCCATGCCCATTGGGCAGCTGGTTCCCAGTTCCCATGCCCCTTTGGGCAGCTGGTTCCCAGTTCCCATGCCCCTTTGGGCAGCTGGTTCCCAGTTCCCATGCCCCTTTGGGCAGCCTGGTTCCCAGTGTCCATGCCCATTGGGCAGCTGGTTCCCAGTTCCCATGCCCCTTTGGGCAGCTGGTTCCCAGTTCCCATGCCCCTTTGGGCAGCTGGTTCCCAGTTCCCATGCCCCTTTGGGCAGCCTGGTTCCCAGTGTCCATGCCCATTGGGCAGCTGGTTCCCAGTGTCCATGCCCCTTTGGGCAGCTGGTTCCCAGTGTCCATGCCCATTCCCTGGGTTGGAACACCGCTGCTGTGAGTGCAAGAGCTGACTGCTGTCAGCCCTGAATTTGGCACCACGCTTCATTAGCTGGCCAACAAAGCAATGCAGGGCTGTTATTGAATCATATACCATTCTTAGGGTTCTCCGTTTCTCATTTTTATTTCACTGGGTGATGTTTTTTCTTTTCCACCACCCTATTTCTCAGGAGAGAGAAAAATGCTTTGGATCCTATTTTTAAAGCTATCTCCAGCAGCAATACCAATGCTAGTATTTTTACAGACTGTCTTCACCCATCCACGAATTCTAATAATATCCCATGGAAACTAATTTAAATGCTATATTTAATTTAATATCCTAAATGAACAGTATTGCTAAGAACAGAGAATTATTTTATTTCTGTGTATCTAATTATTTTCAGTTCAATTTTCTGTGTAGGCTTTCCTTCATGCTAAATGGTATTTTCTTTTTTCTTCCATAAACGATGCTAACAAATATAATATTTCCCATCAGGAAGTGATCAGAGCTATTCAGCAGCACTGTAATATCTTTCAGAGTTACAGATTCACTTCCAAGGAAGCCAATAGGAGCTTGTCATCAACGCAGCATTCAGATCACCACCTTGAACATAACTTAGTATTTTACAGAATTACTCAAAATTATTAATATCAGCATGCATAGAATTAATTTTAGTGTGCTTAGAACTTACAAAATATAGTGCAAGGGCTGATGAGACACCAGAGCAAACAAATACGTGCATCATTTGGTGTATTTTTTAAAGAACTGTCCATATACTTCATCTATCACAACCTTGCATCATTCCACCAGCAGTGCAACAAATACCCCGTTTCCATCCAATACTTTCAATGAAAATCAAAAGAAAATCTTCATCAGCTACACCCCTTAATTCCAAGGAAGTGTTGTATATCATTATATTTTGGATTTCCAAAGAGTCACCAACATTAAATGTCCAGAAACTTATCTCAAAGGAAGGAAATCCGTGCTTCCTGAATTATGTGCATATGATCCAGATGTGAAGGAAGAGTCAAGAAAAAATAAAAACTTGGACCCCATAATTAGGGTTTTTTTTTATATAGAAGCATTTCTGTCAGAACTCTATTTCCACTTGCATGAAAGTGTCTGTACATGCCTCAACACATTTTATTAGCCTAGTGCTTATAGAAAGTATAATCTCCATTTTACAAAGCAGATCCCGAAACAGACCAAACTGACATATATTCCTCTTTCTAAGGTTTCCCAAGTCTTGCCTTAGCCCAGGGGACAAGGTTTGGGTCACAGCCCACAGACAACCCAACTGTTCTCCTACTGAGCCAACGTGACGCTGTTCTTTAAAACATAACATTTTCACTACAAAAAACCTTCCATATTATATCTCTTTAAAAGTATGCAATTCATTTGCAATTATATCTTAGGGAATAGTAACATTTTAAATAATAAGTGCAAATACACAGATGGTAAACAGCGGGAGCTCCTAAACAGCACAGACCACAGCTTAAAATGTTTGTGAAATCTTTTCTTCCACATCCAGTCTCACCAAGAACAGTTCCCAGCATAGGAGCAACTGGAGGTTGAGTATTCCTCAGCTCCTCCAAACTGCACCAGCTGGTGTCATTTATAGAGATACTCAACTTGTTACCATGTCCAAACATCGGCAGCTTCCTGGCATGGGTCTTTCATGGGGAATCAAGGTGCTAAAAAGAGCGTGATAATAGTAAAATTAAAGCCCTCTCACAAAGTGTGGAAGAAGTAGGAGAAACACTTCTCTCGTACCAGTGATGTTCTTAAGAACGAGACCACGTGGCAGCAACATAACCCTGCAGGCCATTCTGGATATATTCTGTAAGTAAAGGGAATTCAGTGGGATTACACACAGCAGCAGAATTCCATGTACATCATACATGGAACACATTATTAGGGACAGATATTCTGCTTCTGCCCCCTCCTTCCCTCTCATCAAGGCAGTAAATCCAACATGAGTTCTAACTACCATGTCTAGCTCCTGAGCAATGAACTCATGTCATCACTCTACAGCCACCAGTTCTAATTTATAATTAATGAGAAGCAAGTGTGAGAACCCACATGCACCTCTGAGTAAAGACAGTGACATGCAGCACACTCTTAATTGTGATACTTGTGTGTTAATATACATTAATGGAAATAGCTTCACACAACAGAAAGAGAATTGTCACAATCACATAAAGGCAGGTAATGATTTCCTTCCAAACAACTCGGGAACTCCAATCTCCTATTAATATAATTTTTGAATTATAAATAAAATATTTAGAATACTACAAATTAAAATAAATTCAATTGTGTTTCCACACTGATGTCTCATTTTAAATTTTTATCAAGTTTCTCTTTCAATCTGTTTTTATGAGATCTTTCTTTCCACAATACAACTAGGACATGTATATATTTCAACTCTATTCCCACCTTGATATATTTGTTATTTTACTTATGCAGAACTTACAAGATTTATCCCATAGGTTATGAGTAAAAACTTATATTGGTTTTTAATGGATCCCTCCTGACTCTCAAGTGCTGATATTGTTGCCTTTACTAAAATTGGGGGTTTGGAAAGCAGGGTTTGGGTTTTTATTTTACCTTAATGGATTAAAACCAGTTTAGGGCAACATGTGATCTAGTCAGTCTTCCTGAAAGGAATATTCTTGGTGCAAAAAGTGAAAATTAAACCTGAAGGCTCGAGTCCAAGGTGCGAAATGCAAAACTCCCCTCATGTTTTCTCATTATCTTCAACTTCCTTGTTAAAAATTTATCAAACCTACCAGTTATGAATATCAAGCACTATCAAAATGCATGAGATTAAAACATCAAGGTTCACAGCTTTAAGAAAGCGTCAGCCTGAGAAACTGCATTTCTTCTTCCCGAGTAACATGTGGATTCTCCATTTTGCTACACTGAGAGGAAGATCAAAGAGATGTTCAAGGTCTCAACAGTGACATAAACTTAGTTTTCCTTCAAAATACTTACATAATAAATAACACACCCAGATTACAGCTTGGAACTAAATATAGCAAATTTAGGCAGCATTTGTTTGGATATACCACTGATACTTCCAATGATGCTTCCCTACACCCTGGAGCACAACACACAAACCCCACCCTGGAAAGCATTCCATGGAATCTCAAATCATTGCCTGAAATTGAAATTAAAGCTGTCTGAGCCATTTAGGCCTTCCCCTTCCAATGGAGCAATGCCTCAACACAGCTCAGTGAGATGCACAGACCAAGTTCTCCACAGACACAAAATTTAAACACGTGGCCATTAGAGGAATAAAGGTTGTAACATCACAAAAGGACAAAAAACACTGTAAATGACAAAATAATACTTTCATGTTATTTCTCACTTCTGCAACAGCTCAGGAATTTAAAAAAAAAAATCATAATTATGCAAACAACAGTTTACCCTTGCACTGAAATGGTACCTTTTCCAGTTATACAACAGTGCAAGCAGAATTGCTTTAAAGTTTAGGGAACTGAAGTGATTTTGTTTGGGGGTTGGCAGGTAAGAGCTAGTATCACATGGCCAAAGTAGTCCTAGAAAGAATCCCTTCCCCTCCCACCCCAAACTTATCTATATTTCAGTTTAATCACTTTTTTTCAGTCTACTACAATAAAATTTCCAAGGCACTTAGTATGATGTAATGACAGTTCGCTTCTTCCTGAGAGACTTCCAATTCCCATTAAATTTCCGCTAACTTTTAAAAACTAAAACATAAGCATTTAAATGACTTTGTGACTCCCTCTTTTTTTCCTAAACAACTGTTTAATATTCTATTCAAATATTGTTTTAACCTTTCCACCAGTCTGAAATCGCCTATGGGATGTACACTAATTGTGTGATACTAATAATAACCAAAGCAATAAACCACATTAAGGAAAGAAAACTCCTTTAGGACACTTCCTTAATCTAGATGAGTTTTGTGCTCAGTCTAAACTTCAAACTCAATCTTAGGCAGCTGTGACAATGCACATTTAGGTTCCTGGTATTCCTGTGAGGTGCCCAGATGACGATCTTGGACAAGGCTTATTTCTGGAGCCTGATAAACTGCATTGCTGAAAACTTAGTGTTACACAACTGTTTTTCTTCAGCTGTTTCCAAACACACACGGACCTTTGCAGAGCCAGTTCACGCAACAGTGCAGGGCAATAGGCTTGTATTTCCATAATTCCATGATCATGTCTGACAATGCCTTCATTCATGTCTTTCCTGATTCCATGCTCATGTCTGGTAATGCCAGAAGGATGCAATTAACTTCATGATACCCCAAATATATTTTATTCCAGTACACGCGGCAGAGAATTTCTAAGTGTTTTCCTTTGCCAAATAAACTGAAAAGTGTTTCAACTACCCACCCAATGAATACGTGAATTACGAGTGAGTAACAACCAAAGAATATTCTTGGAATTTACCTTTAGCATTAGAAGCTGCTCAAACTTTTCAGATCCAGCAGTGCAATACATATTTTGACCTTATAAGCAAGTCCCTCACCTATCTAGTTCTGCAGTCCCACATCTGTTTTACGAATGCCAGTGGGCTTTAAATATCTACTGCATTCCTTCCAGATCCCTTCCCCTCCTTCCTTAAACACAGTCCTGACACTTTTGAGGGTCTATGCTGCACTCACATGAAGAGGATTTATGCATAAACAACGTTGGATGAGCTCCCACTTAACCAGACCAACACCAAAGTGCAGGAGCACTAAATACCTTTAATTTCCAGGTTGGGTGAGAATTCCCCATGGAATATTCACTGTGTAATACTCAACACAAACCTAACATTCCCTTTTGATTTACAGATGTGTTGTCTGAAAAGTACAAATAAAAAGACCCAACTTTGCAATATAACTTTATGAAATGTTGGAATTAGCACCCCTGTGTTCCTGAGCACTGTGAGCTGCATCAACTGCTTGGCTGTTCACAAATTCCAAGCAATCCCAGCTATGTACATTTGTATTAAATTAATTTATCAACCATGCTGCTCTTCTGCTTTATTCAAAACTCATTGCCATGTGACTGGAGGAGGCTCTCGCTATTTTTTTTTCCATCTGTAAAATCCATAATGTAAAGATTAAGTCATTTTTAATTACAAAGTAATAACAAACTAATGGTATAATTTATGTAGTAATCTAATTTGTCATTTGAACACTGTAGAAAACAACAGTAGCTGCCAAGCAAGACATCCTAGAAAATTATTGTAATACATACTTAGATAACTGAAGCCTCATCATACTACTCCAAATTAAGAATTTATAAGGAATACAGAGCAAATGACAACAGCACAGCAAACACAGCAGCGTGTACAGCTCAGTGAAAGGGAACTGCAGACAACTGAGGTACAAACATTTTAAGAGTCAATTAACTTTCCTCCTATTTTTTTCCAACTGTACCTTGCCCACATATTTCACGTCACTCTCAGGCTCTGCATTCCAAGTTGTGGGAGATACTTGGAGTCCATGGGAACATTCACACCAACGACAGACACCTGCCATCCTACCACGCCTGAGGTGTGATAAAGAATTAGCCATCTTAAACCGATGGAGGGTTAATTTCTTTGGCATATATAACAGTTTTTATAGCCTCAATTCTTAGATTCAGCATTGCATTGTAAACGATGGACAACATTAAAAATTACGTAACTGCTGCTTTGCCTGGATTAGAGGTGTGTTTGGGCATAATGAGACTGAGGCGAGATGTATGTGCAGTTGGGAAGGCAAAAGCATGAAAAGCAGCACTTCGAAGTGAAAACAGAGCCTGAAAAGGCCTTTTCATGAAACCACGAAGCTGCATTAAAAATAAATGTTTGGCAAATGTCAGACAGTTGTGCATTCTAGAGCAGAAAGGTGCACCTGTCTGTCCAGCGGAGCGTGGGGCTCATCAGTGGCAAAAGCACTGTTCTTCGGACAGGATTCTGACACCATCTCCTCAGCTCAGGTCTGTTTCCATTTAGAGCATATCCATGCTAAAAACAAACTAACAAAACCAAACACCCAAAGTATAAAACCAACCGTGACAAATATCAAGTTAGACCATTTGAGCAGTTTCCCACATTGTTACATTTGTAAGTACACAGAAGTGACAAAGGGATTAAATGATATTTAGGTTTACTAACAAAAGGAACCTATTAAATATTTTATCCCAAAACTGTAACAAGTGAAAGACAGAAGTAAAATAGTTCAGGGGATTTTATTTGTGTATTTGCACATGGAAATTCAGATACATGTTATATGCTCTTTATCTCCATTAACATACTGACATATACCTCAAAAAAAAAAAACAAACCCAAGAACAAAGCATATTTTTTAGGAGGTTTGATTACTTATTTCCCTCTGCAACGATGCAGGAATAAATTGATCAATGGCACTGCTGAGTATCGCAAAGTACTGGGTGTACTTGCCTGATTCAGTGTTCAGTCAGGTAAGTAGAAATCAAAGAATGTTGTTAAGATGTTAATCAGACCTTTGCCCTTCCAGTTCAATACCACAACTTTGTTCTCTAAATTCCTGGAAAATCTGAAGTTTTTGTTTGAGGGAAACACCTGAAACTTTCATGCTGATTACAGATCACACAATTTTTTTAACATGCATTCGTTTACACAGCCAAAATAGAGAGTAAGAGATGTCTGACCTGTGGAACTAGAAAAGCTTCAGCAGAGTGTAAAATTCGGTCTCCTTCATCTTTAAACAGCAGGTGGCTCTTCAGAATAAAAGACTATTTCTAGGGTGAAATAAGGTACGAGCTGGGAAGGGGCTGTAGCAGCAGGAGGGGGACTGAGGGAGCTGGGGGGGCTCAGCCTGGAGAAAAGGAGGCTCAGGGGGACCTTCTCCAACTCCCTGCCAGGAGAGTGCAGCCGGGGCGGGATCAGGCTCTGCTGCCAGGGAACAGCGACAGGACGAGATGAAATGGCCTCGAGTTGCATCAGGGGAGGTTTAGTTTGGATATTAGGAAAAATTCCTTCACCCAAAGGGTTGTCCAGCATTGGAATGGGCTGAGCCACCATCCCTGGAGCAATGTACAAGAGGTGTGTGTGTGTATATATATACACACACACAAACATCTGGGGATGGCTTAGTGGTGGACTTGGCAGTACTGGGTTAATGGTTGCATGTGATCTCAAAGGTTTTTTCCAGCCTAAACAATACCATGCTTCTATGAAAGGGTAAAAATAATAAACATTACTGGAGTATTCAATGAGCTACGAGGAAAAAAGTGTGGGTTTTTTGTTTATACTTCTCAATGAATACAGAAACATTTCTGCAACAAGGTTTCCTATTTCAACACATTCCCTTGTGCCTTTTTGCTACCACCTTTGTCATGAGAAGGAGGTATCAGAATTATCATTCTCGATATTTCTGACCTTTTCAGTATTCAGTTATGTTTAGATTCACTGTCAGTTCCACCTCTTCTTCAGAGGTTACTAAGGCTGTAACCAAAGAAAAATGTGAATTGCCAGCAAGTCAAATTACAGAACATTAATAAGGTCAAAGCAGTACAGTTTATTATCATCTTTCACAGAATACATGAAACATTAACACTGTGTTACTTCATTCTCATGACAATAATTGTTAAGAGACCTTCCCGTGCAACTTATTCTCATTACAACTTTAAATTACATTGTGATTTGTAATCCTGTAGTCCTCTTAGAATTTGTCTTTCTCTAAATATCTTATTTCAAAATGCACTAAGCTGCACGTGAAATAATGTAACATGGTTTATTTCCACTTCAGAATTTTACTGAAACTATTGGAAAGCAGACTAAAGCATCTTAGCAGGAATACTCTAAGTCAGGATGCCATCTCACACACAAATGCATGAAAACAATGCATGGACTCCATAGGTGAGTAAGAAGTGGGGCTAAAGGCCTCCTTTCACCCTACACATCTGGAATTATTCTCTATCCTTCTGAAGAGCAAAGTACAAGCAATGTCTTAAAATGCCTACTTAAGGTAGAGTGTATTATACAGGCAGAGAATGCTAAATTGTCACTAAAAACGCTCCTGGAGATGCAAGAATGGGCACAGAGGAACCCTTTGACAATACAGTTCTTAGGTTGCATTCTATCCAGCTGGAAGTGCTGCTACAAGTACCCTTGGAATGCACATGTTGCCCCCCACAGTCAGCAGCTGACCACTCTGTTCAGACCCTACAGACAGCTCCGTGTCCAGCCCTGTGTCCTTCAACAGCAGAAGGACATGGAGCAAGCCCATGGAGATGCTCCAAGGGCTGGAGCCCCTCTGCTCTGGAGACAGCCTGGGAGAGCTGGGGGAGCTTGAGATGAATTCAGCTGCTCAGAGCATGGAGCTGATAATGCCAAGGACAAGGGTTTGATGTTCCTACAGGTCATTCACTTAAGAGATGGACTCCATGATCCTTGTGGGCTCTTCCCAACTCAATATTCTCCGACTCTGTGACCAGCCTGGAGATGAGAAGGCTCCAGGGAGGTCTCCCAGCACCTTCCAGTAGCTAAAGTGGCTCCATGAGAGCTGGAGAGGGGCTTTGGATAAGGACCTGGAGGGACAGGACAGGGGGGAATGGGTGCAAATTGAAAGAAGGTAGGTTTAGATGAGATATTGGGAAGAAATTCTTCCCCCGAGGGTGGGCAGGCCCTGGCACAGGGTGCCCAGAGAAGCTGTGGCTGCCCCATATCTGGGAGTGTCCAAGGCCAGGTTGGACGGGGCTTGGAGCAACCTGGGCTGGTGGAAGGTGTCCCTGCCCATGGCAGGGAGGTTGGAACTGGATACTCCTTAAGGTCCCTTCCACCCCACCCCTCTCTGTGCTGCTTTGATTCTGTGAAAAGCTTTCAGCACAACTGCAACAGGAGACAAAGGGTTCTCTCCCAGTCCACACTGCAACATAAACTGCCCAGCCCAAACTGTCCATTTCTCGTCATATATTCTTCCAAAAGCTAACTGGCTTCAGGATTACCCAGTCTGACCCCTGGGGTAGCGAGGGATGGATACTCAGCTCAGTGCTAGGGAATACATCCTATTAACACTAACACAAGTTGCATACCCAACTCTCCGTGCAATAGGGTGAACATTAACCTTAATTTGCTCAGCAAATATTCGTAGAAGCTGCTAAATTATGTATTATATATGGAATACTTCCTCCGAACAATAAAAATATCCCTGCTTTTTATTCAGAGCATCGCTGAAAGCAAAATTAATTATAATTGAAAGCCACTTATTTTCTATACACTGAAGTGAGTAGACAATGCTTAAGTGATGGTATAGATTCCATTTATGACCCATTTATGAAACACAGAAAGTGTGTGTACTTCATTTTGTAGAAACAACCTCTTTTCTTTTGTTTGTTTTGGTTTTGTAGTTTTTCACTCATTCTAACTTTCCAGATTTAGCAAGCTCTCCTGTGAGTTCAGGTAGACTGCACAATGTAGAGGCTCCAGTTAAGTGTTCCGAGCGGGCATGACCTGCTTGGTCTTGCAATAACATTGCTTTAGGGAGCACTATCCAGTTCTATCATGAATCCCCACCTTCTGAAACGAAAGCAGGAAAAGGCAGAAGAGTAAAATCAATGGGAAGAAAGAAGAACACTCATATTCTGGTTTGAGGTACCTAATTTTTTCTCAGTGGGCTACACAGACATTACATAGCTTGGGTTGGAACCTCTCATCTGCATGACAGTAAAATCCCAATCACCACCCTTAAGTTGTTCTCACGCTCACTTTCAGTTGCTCAGAACAATGATTTTGGATTAAGACCCTAACAGAATTAGTGACACAGCCTATAGCTAATTCTGCTTGACATGCCCTTTCCTGCAGGTCATACACAGACAACCCTTTCCAGCTTCTCCACCACTCTTGGACAACACCTAGTCATGAGCCTTGCCACTTGTTCCTCCGTGACTGCTGGAGAGCAGACAAACAGCTGCACACGCTGCACTCAGTGGAATAATCTTAGGGAGCCTTCCTGAAACACTCCCAGCCTTTCCCTTCCCCTCCTACTCTGCCTCAGAACTACACTCCTCCCACCTGTAGTACTGCTCTGCAAGGTGCAGGACTAAAATCATCCTACAGTGCTTCAGAAGCTGGGTCACTAACACAATCTGAACGAGTCGGGTGAACCCAAATAAGGGCTGGAGAAAAAGCAGCAGAAGGGCAGGACCTGGTGAAGCTTTTCTGCTACTGAAATAGTCAATAATACATGATGCAACCACAGTCCAAGGCTCTACACTGGAACAATTACACATACATATGTACCGAGAACTCTCAGTGTCACTGTGGCAATGAAAACCACTGAGGATTAACATGTTTGGGGCTTTTGGGAAGGATTAGATAAACAAGTCCACGAGTTGCCTCCCGCACAATAAACTGCAGTAGCTCAGTCCTCCCGAGCTCAGTCACTCAGCTGGCACTCCCAACAATCAGCTCAAGGGCACTGTTAAAACAAACTGGTTGTATAAAGGTGCAGGATACTTGCAAATCACAAAAACTACTCACCAAACTTCCCTACAGGACTAATTTGGTAACTAAATGTGAACAATCTGAGTTACCTTGTACAGAAAATCTCTCTGTTCCAAACTGCCTCTCACAAACAAACCAGACAATACCTGGGGAGGAAAACTCTGAGCAAAGCTTGGGGTGACTGGAGAGGTGGTTTTGACTCCCAGGCTTAGCCACCAGATGGTGGTAAATTGTCCCTTTCCTGCCTCCCTGGGTAAGTGCACAGGCTGCACTTTGCACCAACACCTTCTCAAAAAGCCACTTGCACATTTTGGTGGCCCTGAACATTACTCCGAAAAACTTAAAATACGGGCAAGAGACAAAAAAATGTCTTCTGGTAAAACAAAACAAGACCCCAGTAGATAATGGTGCAATTTCCTCTTTACAGCCCACATTTTTTTTTCCAGAGGTCTTTCAGAGCGAATCTAAATGAGCTGCATTATGGCACAATGAGAAGCGGAAACACCACAAAGCCCTGCTGACTCAAAGAGAAACGAAACATCAAAATGGTACCAAGTTTTTCCAGTTACGTCGGTAAATTACCTTAGCATTGAAAGACTCATTTTCTGGTTTTATCCATCTCTATGATAAAGTATATACATCCACAGTCTTACACCTGAAAAGCACAGTGCAAGATAAAATATCATATAAGATATAAAAATTTTAATAGCAAACCAAAAACAAATGTATGCTTGTCCATGCAATTGTTGTCAAGAAGCACCTGGGTAGGAAAGGACAACGTGAGAAATAGGAATTAAAAATCTGGGGATTTGTTGCTTTTCTTTAAACAATAGTCTAAATCTAAAATGAGCCCCTGGAAGCAGATTTTAAGTATTTAAAAAAGGCAAAAGTATTATATTTGCAGTCCTGAGTATTTTCACTTATTTTCTTTTGACCATAAGCAAATTAAATAGATTTTTCCAGCTTGCTTCTATATTTTTTAAAGATTACAAAGAGGTGTTAAACCCTTGTAAAAACTATTGCCATTGATACCAGATGACCCCCAAAACATGTGATGAACAGATGATCGGTAGAAATAAAAGGAAATCAATTAGTTTTGGAAATATGCATTTGGAGTATAAAATTATTGCTGTTATACCGCGTGTTAGGATTAAAATAAAACTATCGCTGTCAGTCATTTAAAAATAAAATAGATACTTATAGGTAAAACGCCCACAAAAATATATATATAAAAACCCATGGAAGGACCATTTCCTATTTCCAAATGAATATTCAGCACCAAGTACAGCCTATGCCATCCCTGCTCCTGCAGTAATTAAATGTTCAGCCCAGCAAGCAGCTCGGGTGGAATGATTTTATGACAAATGACCAAAACCATATCAACCATAAAAAGGCAGCCCCTGCAAAGCCCCCGCAGCCCAGGCAGCTCAATCAATGTGAAACGGAGCTGCAGCCACAGCAGGGCTGGCTCGGCACGAATCCCTGACGGGCGCTTCGCCTCCAGTGCCTTCCACGCAGCCCCAACACGCAGAGCACGAGGGAGGTTTTACAGGAGACAGAAGGGCTGAGCATGGTTAAAAAATGCCAATACGGAAACCAAGGCTGCCAGGCCACTGGCTGGCGGATTGATCGGTAGCACGGGGAAAAAAAGGTCAAATAAATGAATAAAGACTGAAATCAATGACTACAGACACCATCCTGTATGGAGGGCACACACGTGCTAACTGAAAATACCTTTATTTCCTCAAGTTTGCATATTCCGGGAGGTACCACAATGTCTGTGTGCTGCAATGCAGAAGGGGGTGAGGCTCACAGGTTTACTGGAAGAACAACACTTGAAAGGGAAGTGTTTTGAACCCCTTTGATCCTAATTTCACCTGATTAAAAGCAGCTTTGTTGCACCAAGTGCACTGCAGGATGTAAAGGATGTAAATCATAATCAACACAGGGCTAGATATAACCCTGCAATGTGTCGGTCCCACATTACATTAAACAGGTCCATAACAAGGCACTGTTGAGTTGAGAACAAAAAGGGCAAGAGATGGAGGGGAGAGAAAGCAACGTGATGATTTCCCCATCTGTGGAATATTCAGTATTAAAGGTGGCATGTTTTAACAATCCCAAAGCCTTCAGTACTCCACTCCTATTCCTGACCAGCTCTCGGGGATATTTTCTGTGTGCTTTTCACATGGAACCAGCATATTAATTAGAATGAGATCATCCAGTTCCATCCAATAATGCCAATGCAAGCTGAGGGCTGGACAGCATCCAAATTTCATTTCAATATATCACTTTGGTATTATAAATGATAAATCAATATTTCTAATAGTTTTCTGTTCTAATGTATTACAGTGGAAATAAGCCAGCATAGCCTGCAAGAAATATGCAGATTAAAAAGGTCATCCTTGGAGCATAATGAAATGCAATTATTATTTTTTGTTAAATGAAACTTGGAGGCAATTGGTAACTGAAATCAAGGGAAATTCAAGAGGAATCTGAAAAATTAACATAATTTTGAAGTTAAACCAAAAAGTAACAGGTCAGCAAGTCAAATCAGTTGAACAAAAAAACCCAAAAAACGTTCATTAGCTTTGAGCAAGGTAAAGGAAGAGAAATAGACTCCTAAAAAGAAAAAAGGCACAACTTAAGTGTCTGAGCTTAAGTTTAGCACATAATGGCCATAATTCAAAAGAACATCACACATGAACAGTGGCACTTACGTAACATGGTAATAAACATATCCATTATTTAACTCTAGGGAATAATTGATATATTTTCCCCTCCTTGCCTACATGCATTTGACTCAATTAAAGTTCTTGTATGCTGCCTTTGTTTTTGTTGTTTGGGGTTTTAGTGTTGGGTTTTTTTCCTTCAAGACTGTAAAATGTATCTGATTGACCACACATAGAATAGGAAGAAAATATTCTGCCTTATTTAAGTGGTCAAATAAAGATAGTTAAGCAGAATGCTGTAACATCTGTTTGAGTATGACAGCATTTAAGTCTATTTCAGATATTATGTCAGTAAGAGTATAACACAAATGAAAACAACTGAAAAATAATTAGCAGAGTAAAATAATAGCATTCCATTTCTAAGTGCATTATCTCACACTATAAAAGCATAACAGCAGCTTCAAAAGACACTTTCAAGAATGGCACTTCTCAATATTTATCAAACGTGTGTACATATAACTCAAACCAGTCATTGTGATGAATTTGCCTGATTCTTGAAAGAAACTTGAAAGAAATCGACTCAAATCTCATTTAAAATAATGCAAAAATAGCCAATTCCATTAAAATCAGTGCTGGAAATCTTGCATAAGATGGGACTGAATTCCTACTGCATTCCAGAAGTTACCTAACATATTCCCTTAATAAGTAAGCAAAATCAAATGTATATCTCATGAGGCTGCTCAAGAAACAAGCTAAGTCCTACAGCAAAGTTCAGCTGTCAGATCTAAAATGTTAATAGCTGAAACTGAAGTTCAAGACTTCAATTTTTTGGAACATAAGTGTGCACCTTACTGACACTGAAAGACCAAAACATTGCCACAAATAAGGTCTTTACAGACCATACATGGCACACATGGAAATTCTTGTGGTTTCTAAGAGATATTTAGGCTCTGTAGAACAGTGACAAGAAATCTCGGGGTCCTTTTATATTTTCATTAATGAAAAAATGGTAAACTTCATTTGCTATTTTTCTGAAGAAATTACAGATAACATCACACCAAAATGAAATCAAAACTACTAGTGCCATATTGACTGGAAATTGCCCACCAAGAACAATCTTCCTGATCTTCACAGACTGGAGTCTGTGGAGACTCCGCAGTGGAGAGTGGGTCTGATCAACAACCAACTTCAAACATTCCCTGACCACGTGCCTTGGGTATGAAAAGATGGGGTTTTCCCCCTTTTTTTTTTCCAATCTCTGTGGGAGCCCTTTTTTTCCAAGTACATTGTACCTCCTGCAAAGAATAAAAATAATCCAGCTGCTTTTTGGCTTTCCTTAGAGAACATAAGCCCCTAACTTTATTATAGCCTATTGTTATGAAAATTGGAACTTATTTAAAGCAGCGTGTTTTGGAGTGTAAGGCCCCAATTATGAAACGCTGCTGCAAAGGTGTAGGCAGAGCCAAGAGATCTGCTGGGTACAAAGACAGAGCCTGAGAGAGAGGAGCTGCAACAGCCCCTGTGATGGCAGCTTCTGAGTGCCTTTAGGAGGGGCTCGGTGCAGCAGGAACGGGTGTGCAAAGTGCAAAACATCATTTTTTTTCTTGCCAGGACAAACTGATGGTGTTTTCTTCTTCATTTAAAGCATCCTTGCTGCAGAGCAGACCTGTTGGACAGAGATCTGCTCTACCCCTTCTCTGCTCTCAGGAACATTTGTTTTTTTCCTGTTCCACACAGGAATTGAATCCATTCAGCACACCTCAAAGCACAGGGATCAAAAGCATTGTCTTTCTTAAAACACACCAGTGTAACAATTCCCACAACTCCACAGACTCTCGGTTTCCTGTCCATCAATGATTGGGGCAGTCCAAGATGGTCAATATTTGTCCTGTGTCCTTGGGGTGGGAATGTTTGGGAAGGCACTGCAGAGACCTGGGCACAGCCTGGCACAGACACACGGACACGCTCTACTCTTGTCTGCAAAATGAGCAACTTCAAGTCTTTTATGTCACCAGCTCATTGTCTTACCCAGATTCGTCAGCAGCTTCCACAATAATGTTGAGAGAGGACATGTATCCATTCTCCTAATATAAAAAAGATGCCTTTAATTATAGATACATTTGCAATCCAACTTCCTTCACACTAAATCAAAACACCTGCTCGAGTATGGGACATCATATGGGACTGGTTTTGTGACAGTTAACACTCCATAAAGTAAGTTCTGGAAACATGCATTGTAGCTCACAATAAAGATCTCTACGGCTACACAGTGATTTGGCTGCTCCAATGGAATGAAAACAATCCTCTTCAGCCTCCTCTCTTCTGAAGACTATTCATTTTCAAAATACCAAAGTGGAACACAATTTCAAGTTCCAAAAATTTGAGGCGAGGGGTGATTGCTCCTGAGGAAATGCTGGTAAGCACGGCTGAAGATTCACCTGGTGAATCTCTCCAAAATCCATGCCTGGCATTCCAATCTTTCCTGCCCATTGGTTTGAATGGTGTATGAATTAGATTAACTGTCCTGATTATTCAAAGAAATTTAGCTTAACGACCTGCAATTACTTTAATGGCTTTGAAATTCAGAAGGTAAGAAGGCACTATGTTTCTTTAAATGAACATTAAATATAAAATGTCTCTGACTGACTGTCATGAAAACCCAATTTTATTGCCATTTAAATTATTCGGAATCAATATCAGACATTAGCTATAGTTAGGAAGCTTATGAAGACAGAAGGATGTAAAAGCAACCTTTTTTAATACAGAATAAGGACATATTGTTTCGAAAGTAACAGGCTATTTGCTATGTATCGCTGTTTCAGAAAGCAGTATCTTCATCTCTTTTAACACTAAGCTATAAAAAGAAAAATGGACTGAAGTTCCTCTTTCATGAGTTTGTGCTTAAGCTCATTTCCCCACTTTGATTATTGAATTTTCCAAGTTCTGATGAATGTCATTTATATTCCACTACCATCGTGTGCCTCCAGTCAGAGGTAGTAAAACAGTGCAAGCGATTCCACACACAAAGTGGAGGAGGAAATGTCTCAGGTCTAGTAACAATTAAAGAAATCATGAAAAGCTTAAATTAATGAAAAAATGCATAATATTGGTACGTAACAGTTCTCAATAGCGATTTTAAAAGAGCTTCAGTGGTGTTGCTGCTTAAGGAGACATCATTTCTACAGGGTAAAGCAAACACGTAAGGAATGCTGAAGCTGGAAAACTCATGGAATGTCTAACCCAACTTCACTCCTTTCCCTTGCCGCTTCGGGATAGTTAAAGTACACAGTGGCACAGACAGACCATTAGATCCCTCCCTCCGAATTCCAGGCAGCAACAAGCATAAGGAATCTTAGAAAACTTTAAATGAGAAAATACAGAATAAACAAGAGGTCCACACTGTAACACACAAATATGATTGTTCAAAGGGATGTTCTTAGCTACTCAACTGAAGCACCTCCCAAGCCGACCTAAGCTATGTAACTACACTGTGGGATGCCCACAAATAGGAGCTAAACCCCAGCTCTAAGAGTCCAGAGGTTTTCCTTCTCTTTTGAGGAAACACTGGAAAGAGATGTTGCATTTATTAGCTATTACATATAAAACAGATATTTTAAATAATTATAGTGTATAATGTATTACTTTTTCCTGAATTAAAGGCAAATAAAGTCATCAAGTGCTCATGTCCCTAACCTTTGAAAAAGAAAGGAGGATGATGTCACTGAAGTCACACATTGTGAAAAGTCAAAAGACCACTGCAGGACAACCCTATTTTTTCATTGAACTCTGGTATTACACTTCACCTATAAATGCCATTACATAGGACGCACCATATATTGGGCCACGCTGCTAAAATCTGTTGGGAAAGGTTCAAATATGTACAAGCAATCTGTTTGAAATAGCTGGGAACCATATGCAATTCCCATGGACCCCCATCCACTCACACTGTGGAAATCAAACCACTCACATTTACATATGCAACTTTAGGCACCTGATTTGGGTAACTTTGGTCTGAGAGTTTTAGCTCTACACAGAGCTATTGTATTCAACGTTGTTGGCACTTACTCAGAATCTATACTGCATTTATTAATTCAAGTCACCAAGTTTCTCCCACACTCTGCCAGCCCACTCCTATTCTAAATTTCTAGGCTGGAATTTATTTCAGACACATTTCCATATGAAATAATTCTATTTTTCCCATCAGCACCCTCTAACTCCACAAATAGCATTAAGAAGACGGAGTTGAGACATTTTTTCACAAAGTAATAATTATAGCGTATAATAACTATAGTAGTAGTAAAACCAATAAATAAGACATTGAAATGCAAACAGCACTTTGCAAGTAATTTGGAGCAGCAGTTTGTCCTTGAGAAGGAATAAACTGGTGCTGTTTGTGGCGCAACATGGGTCACGAACCATCAGCTGCACACGTTTTAAACAGAGAAATTACAGGGCTTTCAAGAGAAATAAAGTTGTTTGGAGAAACATTCCCACTGTGAGGGCATTGAATGCACAATTCAAATGCTCAGGTGGAGCAGAACATGCAACCAGGGCTTTACAAAGTTCCTCCATAACTTAGGAGGATGTAGGCCTAAAATAATAATTAAAAATAATAACACCACCACCTTAAGAGACCTTATAAAAATATCCCATTAGAGCAGGACCAAGGCAAAAAGTACTACTCCTACTCCCCCTGGGATGAACTTTTGGACCAACTATGATTATGTTTTGTGGGATTTTTCCCTAGAAATTTCTGGAATTATAAACAGTGAAGGCTTTCAAATAGGTTATTTGGAATCACGAAGCCACTTTAATTGTACCTGGAATTTCATGCTAATAACTTTGCCCAAGAGCAAAACCAAAGCTCTGCAGAATCCACTGACTGCCAGAGCTTACTGTCCCCTCCTACAACCAATGTCACATGCACTGCATTGGCATTTCTGTTTTCTCCTTCTCAGAGCCAGTAATCATTTCCATTTTACCTCCAAGCCAACCAAGAAATATAACCTGGAATCATAAAACCTGTGCAAAAAAAACCCCAAACGATGTGCATTCATGCAAACTACATTTTTTTGCTTCCTATTCATTTCCATTTCAGTGTAATACGCTGAGAAATGCAAACATGCAGTTTGGGAGCCCGTATTTAAAATCAGTTTGATCCCTCTGTATAGATATGTACATGAATATTAGGGTTCGAACAGAGAAGAAAACAAGATGAATTCAGCACAGAGGGAAAGTCTGCTCCAGTTCATCAGTGCTCTTTGAAAACCGAGCATTTTCAACAAAAGTGACAAAAGAATGGAATAAATTACATATGAAATTTTAATATTTAAAATGCCTCTCCTATTACAGATTATTTTGACTATATTGAAGATCAAAGCTACAAATAATTGATTTTGAAAGTTCTGGTAATTTTCCATTCTATAAAAAGACTGTCAGGAGAGTTAAAACAATGACAGTGGTAAGAAATTGCGGAGTAAAGATGCTGGTTTCTAATTAAAAAAAAAAAAGCTATTTTTAAGAGAAGACCCTTTCACGGTGAGAGAATGTTTGGCTTGCTTCCAAAAACAATAAAAAGAAATTTACTGCCCCCTCCTGGGCTGGTAAAACAAGTTACATTTTCTCTCAAGTCACAAACCAGCCACTTTTATTAGTTACCACACACTTCATCCATATCTAAAGTTGGTAGAACAGGGGATGACTCTGGATGAGTCCTGGAAGTTAAAAGCACCAAGTTCAACATAGAAGCCTAAGAACTTCTGCATTATTTCCTCAGCATTGTCCTTAACTGTATCTGTTTTATGGCTAAATGGTGTAAGAGTTCTCTAAACACAGGAAAAATACAACATGATGCTCTAATGGAAAAATCATAAGCTGTCCTAGGAATTCATATATTTACATAAGTTAAGCTGGTGTTAGTTTTGTTTTGGGGGCTTTTGTGTGTTTGGGGTTTTGGGGGTTTTTTTCCAGTTTGGGTTGTGCGTTTGGTTTTTGCTTTGTGTGGTGGGGAGGCTGGTGGCTGTGCATGACTATGATACCTTGTCATTCAAGATTTTAAGAGAACACTGGTTTTCTTACACACAAAAACGTAAAACACCAACTGATCCTGCCAACAGACCCTATGTATTACTTCACTTTAAAAACCATTTGAAAAAAATAGCCCGTGCCAAAGTTAACTGGTAATAAAATAAAACAACATCAATTGGAAAGAAACAGGTTACATGAGCTTTGAAAAACGTTCATAAAAAGGTTTTACACTTAACAAGAAAACTATGACTATATTTACAAACTACTTTTAGACAAGGGTTGCATAAAAGTCACTATTTGCTGGCACAAACTGGGGTAAGGATTGACAAGTCATCGTGAAACAACAAGAACAAAAGAGAAGCAGTTCACAATGTATATAAATGCCAAAATGAAGGAGGTGAAGGGCCTGGAAAGCCAAACACTGCAAGGAATCTTTTCAAAATGTGAGAGCACAGAATTACAGAATATGCAGAGTAGGGAGGGACCCACAAGGATCATCCCACAACCCTCAGCCCTGCCCAGACCCATCCCCAAGAGTCACCCCCTGTGCCCCAGAGCATCATCCAACACCCCTGGAGCTCTGGAAGCCTTGGGGCCGTGCCCACTGCCCTGGGGAGCCTGGGCAGTGCCCACCACCCTCTGGGAGAAGAGCCTTTCCCTGAGATCCAACCTTGCCCTGCCCTGACACAGCTCCAGCCATTCCCTGGGTGCTGTCCCTGGTCCCACAGAGCAGAGATCGGTGCCTGCCCCTCGTGAGGAAGCTGCACCTGCAGTGAGGTCCCCCCTCAGGCTCCTCTTCTCCACCTGAACACCCCAAGTGCCCTCACACGCTTCCCTTCAGGGTCCTTCTCCTCCTCTGGACGCTCTCTAATGATGTCAGATCTTTCTTACACCGTGTCCCCCCCAAACTGCCCCGATACTGAGCGGAGGCCACCAGCGCAGGGCAGTGGGACAGTCCCCTCCCAGATGTCCCCCAGGGCAGGGATGTCCCTCCTGGCTCCAGGGCACCGCTGACTCATGGCCAACTGGCCCCGTCCCAGGGCAGGATGAGCTCACACAAGTGGCACAAATTTGCCTAACCAGGTTGGCACCCGACCTCCTCGGTGCTCTGGGTGCATTTGAGGTGAAATATGCCTCAATACTTCCCAAATTATTTGGCACAAAGAGCCTTCCTGCCGACATCAAATCTGCCTATTCTCTGCAGTCTGCTTGGTATCTATTGCCACAGATTTACAGGCAACGCAAAAAAATCCTGTTTTCTTCTTGATCCTTTCTGCCCTTCCTGGAGCATCAGAAGGTGACACCGTTGATAATCTTGCCCAAAATCCTACTGGATTTGGTTCACCGTGTCCTTTAGGACTAGTGCTGCAGTTGTAGAAGCAGTAGCCACTGATGGCTGCACAGTTTTGCCCTCTGGGATGAAAATCACCTTCATGCTAGCACATCAAGTTGTGAGGCACTTGCTTTTCCAAACCCTTTCTCAAGTGACAGATGATTTTGAGCCAGAAGAACGCGCAGCGTCAGATCGCTGCTCACCACTCACCTCTCCCACTCTGCCAGGCAATCAGCACCTTCCTGAACATTCTGGGCTCAGTGAAGCTGCCTCTGCCCTTACAAAGGGAGCACAAAGACCATCAGCTCTTTCTGAGAGAACAAACCAGGCTGTTCATTGCAGTTTGGGAACAAACGTGTGCTCAAGCCTCCCCCAGACGTCGGGACGCTTTGGGATTCCTTGCTGCTGAACATGGTAAACCCAAACACCCATCTGGCCACACAAAACCTGTGCACACGAAACCCTGGCCAAACGATTCACTCTGTATCGATGACTATGGCTTTTAACTGAGTTGGCTCATAAAACTCATTCAATTGTAGCCTATCCAAACATAGTTCTAAAAGAATAAAAATTTTATTAATCTGAGAAAAAGACATTAAAATGTTTATAAGCCTCTAACGTTATCACCATAGAAACTCCTGTGGGCTCCAAAAGGCAAAGCACTTTACAATTACCTTCTTTGATATGAAATTCACTCTATTATTAAGTTTAATCAACTGTTAATATGAAATTAGGTGGTCTTCTAAGCACCTCTTAGAACAATCTTTACTGATAATATATTGGGAGGTGCAGACAGTCCTCACAGAAAATTCTACTCATTTCTCAGGCTATTACCTACATAATATAAATTATGATTTCAGAGGAAATGCAGATCTGTTTCAGCTCTAGCAAGACTATTTAGTAAGAATACTGAAAATAAGACAAGCTTGAAAACAATAGAATCTTGCAAAGGGGACTTAATAAAAAGAAATCTGATATCAGAACCTTAGATCAAATTAAAAAACAAATCGTAATTGTTGCAGGTCTCAAAATAAAGAGCTGGGAGAATTTGTCATACAAATAGCAGCCCTGGTAATTCTTTCTCGGCCCATGCAAACAGGTCTTCTACACTCATGCTCTGCCTTTAACAAAATGCTTATAATTCCCCCTTCTCCAAATGCTCCTGGAAAGACTTTATAGGGATGACACCTGTGCCATCAGGGTCCATGGGGTTAGAGGGAGAAGGGACTCTGGGGACAAACCCGTGCACACAGAGGCACTTCACATCTCCTTTGATTCTTCCCTCATCCACGTGCCCGCTTCTACTCTGGGTTTCTTCTGCTTGTTGAAATCACCCATAAAACGTAAATTGGAGCACTTTGGAAGCCAATTCCCCTTCATTTGAAATAAATCTTACATTACAGCCAGCACTAAATGGATTTGTCTGTGCAGTGGCATGCCTTAGCTGGGTAACTGCTGCACACTGCTAAGTGCTGCTAGAAACCCCCAACAACAGTAATGCCATTTTTCTGCATAATGAAGAGTGGAAATGTGATCTGCTACTTCAAATCGAGTTTGGGATGACGGACACTGATTTGCCCTCATCAAGATGATACAGTTAAATGATGTTCTGAAGTGATGAGTTTTCTCCTAAATGTGCATTTCCATATTGGAACTTTTTTTTCATCTAGCCTTGTGCCTGTCTTTTCTAAGAATGTTTTGGGAGCATTTTAACTTCTGCTTGTCTTATCTTGAAGCGTTGACTCTGCTATTACCTGCTATAATTCTATGTTACACTGTGGTATTATTCATTTAATACTATAAAGTTAGTTGCCATTGTCAGACAGAGCGGAGGTAAACGAATGAAGAACGGAGCTGAAATTTGGAGATATGGAACAGACTGGAACTCAGATTTGAAGACCCAGACGGAGGAGAGCTGTTATGCAGGAGAAGGTCTGTTACACAGTATTGGTCAAACAAAAACTGGGTGATTTAAAAAGAGAATCAAACCTTATAATACTTTCACTGAATTGCTGAAGTACTTTAGAAGAAAACCCACACATTACGTTAAATTTGATAAACCAGAAAATAAACAAAGGTAAATCTTAAAGGAAACTCCTGAAAAGGACCTTGTGATGACAAGTAAAGTGGAGTTTTATATCCATGTTTCAACCAGTGAAGAGGATTCTGTTCCAACTATGACCCTCTCCCTAGGCAACTAAAAGCTCTGCTGTTGTTTATGATGATTAATTTCCTAGACTGTTATGTTGCAGGGTAATAAATTATTTACAATGAACTTCAGTAAAGCTAAATGAGTTCAGACTTGGGAAGACATTTTGGAGGTGTGAAAAGGATGGGGATGAGAGGAACTAAAATAAAATGGCTAAACAAAGAATCCTGGCAGCTTGAGAGGGTGAAAATTGTAGAAGGAAATGTAACAACTGACTATAAAATATGTATGGGTGAAGTGAAATTTTAAGAATATATTTTTGAGTCACAGTTTTCATGACTGAAGCAAAAGAGAATCATAAGGTTGTAAAGGTAGGGAAGTGTATCTGGTGATGTTCCAGCATTGCACTACTCGAAAACTACGAATAGAAGCCAAACAAGATATCAAAACTTCTAGTCAGCATTCCGTGCGTTCCACAGAACGCTCCAAGTGCGCCTTAGGGAGAGATCCCTGGATGCCACTCCAGCCCAGCTCCTCAGATGCAACAGCCTTGTATGCACCGCGTGCCCAGCCACTATTAGCAACAATTAGGAAAGCTCCTACCCAAGAACGCTGGGCAGAACATCCAAACCAGATGCAGCTTAATGGCTAAATCAATCTCCCTGTTTTCTCCACGCTCAGACGTTGTGTCAGTAAGACCCTGTGCCATGGGCAGCCAAGAAACGTTGACCCAGAGCAGATCCTTTGCCCCTCGGTGCTGTTAGATGCACTCGACCAACAACTTTTTTAACAGATAAGAAAGAAACTTGACAAATGTTTAAGTAATTAAAATGATGTCCAATTAGTGTGTCTTTCTCTCATCTCCCTTTTTTTTCCAGATAAGAGTCTTTGATGCCTTTTCCCTTCAGGTTAAAGAACTTCCCCTTAGTACTACACAAAGCATATTCAGTAAAAGGAAAATAAAGTATAAACAGAATATGGAATGGATTGCCGGGGGAAAGCTAACCTATTTTACTATCTGGATGGATCATGACACCTCCAGTTAATTTTAAAAAAATCTTACCTATTTGTACTAAGGAATTAAAGTATTACGAATCTCCTCCAATTCCTAACTCAAAGATAAAACACAGGCAAGTTGTAAGCAGTAAATCTATTTTTTGAAGCAAGAGAACCTCCGCTGCACGATTTAAAATGTGCTTACACCCACGTAAAGAGCTTCATATTTAAAATATTACCGAGCCTGAAATTGCATGTCCTGGTTTGTTTACTTTAAGTCTAACAACAAAGACACACTAAGTATGATTTAAAGCTTACCAGAAGAGAGCAGGGATGAGGAGACACAAATACTGAGTAATCCCACTTGTACCTCAAGTCATTGGGGTCCAGGTTTCCCATCTCCATACCCACGTGCCCCAGGTGTTCCTAAGTTCCCTCCTTCAATACCTGCACACTTGCCTCAAATCCCTGCCTTCCTCAGATATTAAATACAACTACACTCATATTTTGAAGGCATCAGTGGGTTTCTGCTTGTGCAAGTTTTTTAAAAAAAAACAAAACAAACTGGTCCTAAAATGTTGGTTTGTTGGGCCAGTTTACTGGCTTTCAGTAAAGCACCTTTAGGACACCCCTTCAGCCACACTTCTATGCCTGTCCTCTGTGCTGTAGATGCGAGGTGAGGAGGGAATTCCTGCGCACCTGGGGACACAGTGTAATTAGCAAAGTGGCACAGCAGGGAAATAAAAATTATTTCAAAATCCTCACAAATTAACCAGCCACTATTCCACTGATGTTTGTTTTAAGTTGCTATAGAGGCATCCAAGCGAAAAAGCGTGAACAACGAATCAAAAGGATGTGTGGGATTATAAATAATTAAGATTTCTGCCCTATCATTTCTCAAGGCTCACAAGAAGCAAGGACGTGCAACCAACTGGGTCAGACAAATGAATCCATTCACACAGCTGGTAAAAGAGTCTGCCTGAGCATAGCTAATGTGCTGGGGTAGGAATATTTGAGCAGGTGTAATTATACTAATGATTTATTGAATGTTTGATTAATTGGAAATTAAGTGAATGCACAGTGGCAGAATTGTCATAGCAAATCGTTCAGCTGTTTGGTTAAAAGGTGCTCAATCTCCCTTCAGTAAAGCAATTAAGAACATCCTAAATCATGGAAATGAATTATCTGTGCAGAATTATCTGATGTAATAATACCCCTGCACACAAACTAAAACTTCTGAACAAACTACCCTAACAAGAAGCAAATTCATGAATTTAAAACAGAAATACCTTACACTGCCCATTAAAACAATGAGTTAAGTGGCCCTCCTGAATGCCTCAGATATAACGTAGGAGAGCAAGATAAATAGAATTAACTGAAAAAAGTCGAAGTACTCAGTCCCAAAGGTCTAACAGGCAGCCTAAAAACCTCTGGAAGAGGCTCACATTGCAAATGACTAATAATTAATTTTTAACATAGCTCTATGCCAGATAAGTCTTTGGTTTATGTTTTCAGTGAATTGTTTTAGAGTAACTCCACAAAGAAGCCCTACCACTGTGTAACTCAATTTTTTCAAGCAATAGCTAAAAAATCTGCCAAAAGAGAGTTCTGGCATTTCTTTTTCATTTAGCGCTCACTGGTTACAGGTCAACTCCAATTCAAAACTACTCGAGCGCTAGAATGGCAGGCTCAGCTTGGGATATTGTTTCCTGGACATACCTGGACCAATCATTGCCATTTGGACCCACAACTTTTCTTGCAAGAGCTTTTTGATAGTGTAGTTACCAGGAAAAAAAAGCCAAGTCCCTTCCTAACTGGGATATTATCCAAAGATTACAATTATATAATGCAAATGCAGAATCAGAACATGCAAATGAGTAGTCAGCTCGCAGCAGGTAATTATCAGATAATAGGTTTACTATTCTTATCATTTCAAGTATTTGGAGAGGCAGCTGAGAAAATTTTAGAAGAGAACAGCAAACCCACAGCTAGTTCCTGGAACATGAGATTTCTTCTGGAGTTCTATAAAAAATAAACACTGGCTTTACTATTCATCTGGATGAGTTTAAGGGAGCCTGGCAGGACATGGATCAGGAGCCCAGAGCCACACTGCAAACCCAAGCTAAAAATCAGGGCCAGTAATTTCTTTTGGAAAGGAACTGAAGGAATATGTTTGTATGAGTGGGACAGCGGTGTCAGCTTTGAAAAGGCACAGTACAGGGCCCTCTTCTGTTTGAATGCTTCTGCTCATGTCTAGGTGCAGTCACACGGAACAGCGCAGTCACAGTCACCTAAAATAGCTGTTTTCTATATAACACTGGATTTGGGTTTTTAACTAGTCTGTACATAGAAAATATCCTTTGTTCACACAAAGCAAACGGCTCTGTTCCATTTCTAACCACAGCCATGACTTAGGAGGGGCCTGGCAGCTGCAGAAGATGGGAACATTTCCATGTCTAACCATGGTGACTGTTTTCCCACAAGGCACTCACGTCACGGTGCAAATCACACACAATATCTGTAGTTTATGCAGAGTTCTAATGTTCCAAATTACAAAAACAATCTGTGTTTTCTCCATTCACCCTCTAAACAGGACCCTTCTTCTAATTTTTTTTTTCTCCTTGCGGGAGGAGAGGGTGTCAGCCCCGTGAGCTCTCTGAAATCTATAAAAGCCAGGAACTAAGCAGAGATCAAGTGAGCCCTTTGCTATTACTTGTATGCTCATTCTCAACTCCAACAGCTCCTTCAGCAACACTTGAAAGCACTTCATGCTATAACCACAGTGAAAGGGATGCCACTTGACAGAGTCAAGCGTGGAGCAATTCTCTATCATCACACTGCTCCTCCTTCCCCACTTAGTGGCAGAATCCTCTGATCTCGATTAACAGAAAAGCTTAATTAAAATAAAATTAGCGCTCTTTGCTTTCCCTGCTGTCCTCCCCGCTGTGAAAATCTACTGCTACACCAAATTGTAATTAGCAAATTGACTTATTTAAAAATGTGTTCTCTGAATTTCCATTTATCATATTTTGTTCTCCAACCGGTCTGGCTTTTTGCCACTTCAATGAAGAGAAACACCACCCTTTCATCAACATAAAATATGCCAATATAAAGATCATTGCTGAGCTCCAAATTGTCTATCAAGCAGCTGAAATACTACTCATGGTTTTACATAACCCTGCAATCATAAAAACGTATGCATAAGTGATACTAACATGCCAAAACATACAAACACACCCAGTAAGCTATTTGCAGAGAAATCTCTCCCAGTTAGAAAAACTCGATATTGCAGGTTATGTCCAACAATTATCAACTCATATCTTGCACTATTTCACATGGCAGGGCTTGATTTCCTCTCCTGGAGCCAAACAAGAAGCACGTCACCCTGGTGCTACTGATACAGCAATGTTGGAGAAAATAAATTTGGGTGACTATGAAATCACTTGACTCATCTAGCAGCTGGAATAAAGCCTCTTGCCAAACAGAGTCTCCATCTAACTAATTGATACCTTTCTTTTTTTAATATAAATATCGTTCCGTTTTTGCTTCAATGCAGAGAAATCAAAGTTACCATAAAAAAACCCCAAACCTGTATACTGATTCACATTTCTTCCTCTGTGCCAATGCCAAAGAAATACCCTTCATCATACCACGCTTGGGTTTGTGCAGCTATGATTGAAACCAAACCAAGATTCTGTAAAAATCATGACCAACATTGTAAATAATTTCTCAGCTGTCTTTGCTACCTGAAGACAAATTGAAAGGAAGGGCTTTTCCTGCTATTTCCAAAAGATTCTGGTATCTGTATAAAGTTTGAACTGCCTTTGATTATTATCAACAACTCCTCTCTAACACTAAATTGCCACGGGAGTGGCTTATTTGGGATTAGAAGTATAATGAAAAAGCATTATGTAGAACACAGGGTTTTCCGTGGGATTTCAAAGACTGTTGGTGGGAATTCCAAGATCAGAACATAGGGGAGTCATTGGGTGCTTTGAATAAAATTCATGGTACAGGCTCACCAGGACTTCTTTGTTTCATGATTCCACTTGGCAATTAGTCAGTATTTTATGTCTGGAAAAATGTGCTTGGGAAAACAACAAAAGAATGTGCCCTAAATAAAAAAATCCACCACGTGCTGTACAACCCTGATGGCATTTGACTTTTCCCTTAGAAGAACAGCATTCATACTAAAAATGAAATTCACTTTACAGCACCTTAAAAAGAAAATTTAATACTAAGTAACTCTCCAAATCAAAACAAAAATTAGGGGACTTTTTTTACCCCTTTTGCATTTATTACTGCTTGCATTGTGTTTTCAAGAGCCTCACCATCACCATACAGAAACAGAAATTGTTTTGTTACCGTTTGCCTGCTATTCAGTAGGAAAGACTTAAGAGTCAGAGAGAAACTTCAAGACGCAGACTGCTAAAGAAACAATCTTAAAAATCCTGGATATTTAAGATTATGGGAGAATTTTTAAGGCAGCTGCACATTTCCATAAATGCACACATGGATCTAAATAAAACAAAATCTTTAAAGAACAGCTGTCAAGAGTTTTGAGATTACATGACCTCAAATAACAGTTGCTTTTTCATGTTCATAAAGAAGAGAATCTGGAAGATCTAAATAAATGTCAGGATTGATTTCACGTTTTTAAGTTTGAATTTTATGAATCTGCTTTTCAAAACCTTCCAATACCAAAATAATAATTAAAAAAAAAAGAGAAAAAGAATTAATGTTTTGTCAAAGGTTACGAATTCCTCAAAAGCCTGATGTAAGACTGATGCACTGTTATGGGTTTTGATGAAGACAACACTTACAATCTGTATAATTAATCTATGTCAACTCCAAGAGATTTTTATCTCCTGTAAGAAATTGGTAAAGATAAGAAGAATTGATTTCCTGCCCCTCTCACCTCTCAGATGATCCCATGTTTGAAGAAGAGCTTTACTGGTTTGTAATTTGCTGAAATAAAAACCCACCTCCCCAATATATTTAACAAACGTGCAGGAATGAGCACTCAGCCTCACATCATCATCACACACAGGGAAAAGCTTGCTTTGAACATGCAGACGTGCCTTAACCAGACAGTGTCATCATTTTCTGCTCAGCTTTTTTTCTCCCACCTTTTTTATTCCCAATCCTATCTCTGAAAAGACAAAAATTCCATCAAAGACAATACGACTGACAGAATTCCTTCCCAAGAAAGCTGTTAGTCATTGCTGAAGAAGCAAGTCCTTCTGCCTAAGTTTACCACACGATGGAGATCGGAATAAAACTATCTGTGGTGACTGTAATCTTTGTATCTTTAGGCAACAGTCTCCATTTGGCATTAAAAGGGAATATCACTGTAGGGTGGAGTACTCAGAACCATTTGCTCCAACGACATTTTGTGCCACATATACTGTTCTTTGATGTATAAATGGGCCTGAGCAACCTGGTCTACTGGAAGGTGTCCCTGCCCACGGCAGGGGGTTGGAGCTACATCATCTTTAAGGTCCCTTCCTATTCATACAGTTCTGTGATTCTCTGACAGTGTCAGCTGTCAGCAGAAAACAAACCTCTAAGTGTTTAAGAGACCTCAAAAATCTGTATCTACTGCCAGCCAAAGAGCCACCCAAGCTCATGAATTACCCAGAGAAGCTGGTGGTTACAATTACTCTCTCATGTAATACAATAAAAGAATGTATGTTGTGTGGCCACACAGCTTTGGGAAAATCAGACAAACATTCAGGTGGTTAGGAATGTGCCGTTGCTGACACTCCTAAAAGCAAGAACAACCCCCTAGCCACAAGACGTGACATGATCAGCTGAATGACCTTTCCAAAGGAATCAGAATCTCAAGCAATATTGTGGAAGGACTGTAACATCTGAAATTGGTCACTTCACTGTGGCCTCTGCCAAGGCAACAAGGAGACAATGAACAAAAGAAAGACTTCTCTAGGGGACCAAGCTCTGGAAGGCAGGAGGAGACCCCAGCAACTTCTTCTAAGTAGAACAGAACAGGAATTCTTCCTCCAACAGCCAAGTTCTCCAACCAATTCACTAATCAGGTAATTTGTTCCCTTCAGGCAACAAACAGTCAATTCAGCATTTTCAAAAGGAATTCAACTGACTTAAAAAATTCAAAAAAATAAAAAAGTGGTGAGGTATTTTAGGAACCTCTTTTCATTGACTACTACTTGGCACAAAATATTAAGTTAGAAGATAAGCCATAGTAACATACAGCTTGTTGTTCTTTTTCTTCTACAAGATCAAGTCCCTGATGTGACACTGAATCTCTGTCAGCTTGTTTGTTTTTTTTCATTTCCCACTTCATGACAGGTAGATATTTAATACCACTGGATGACTTTTAGTCACAGTGAAAGATCTTTCAGGATTCTCAAATACTTCCCACACTAACAGAAATGCAATTAAGAATAATTGAGTTGAAAGCCATAAATCATAACTCCACAGTGCACACCTCCACTGCCAGCTGTACAGGCTCAGTTCAGAGACAAAAATACAACATCCACACGGCAAAATCTCTTATGCGCTAAATCCATATTAAAATTTCATTGGCAGTTGATTCCAAGTTCATTAAACCTTAAAGAGTTTATTGAATAATTAGAAAATACCATAAACATGTACTTTATTCCTTCAAACGCTGTTACAAAGGGGATGACACATACCAAATTTAGCCTAACTTTTTAACATCGCGCTTCATAATATTATTTCATGTAAGAGATCAAATACACTGTGAGACAACACACAATCACATCAGCACTTCATCAGTGATGGCAGGAAGAATATGAAGAGTGATACAGGTGATGCGATCCCTGATTTATTGCTCACCCAACTGCTTTACTGTAGCACCTACAAAAAGCAGCTTTCCCAACACACAGCAATGGCACTTATGCCCCCCCCCACCCACTATTAAGCTTGCCAGTTTAAAAATCCCATTCAGGCACACAATCTGCCTGTAAATAAATGCCTGGCTAAGCAGGCAGGTCCTGCAATGTGCCCTGCAGGCCACACAAGTCAGCCTTTAATCGACTGCCTAGAAAAGGCAAGCTAATAGTTGTGGTTCTCTGGTTTATCCCCAGGAGTTTTATAGAAAAGAATCTACTCCTAATTCCAGCCTCTCATATAAATGTCAACCATCGTGTATTGCCTATCCCTGAGGGACTCGTGCAAATGCTTTTTGTGAACACTAACAGCAACCTTGTTGTGAAAGCCCAAGTTATTGGGCAATCACACACACAGCAATAAGTAGAAATAAATAAATAAAACCCACTATTGCCCCTCAGATAAATATGCTTAAGCATAACGATTGTATTGCAGAGGAAAGCAAATCTCAGCAAAATCAACTGCTTTAGGAATGGTGGGGTTTGTTGGGTCCTTGTTAGCTTAGTAATGTATTCACTTGTATTTTGAACAAATTAGTAGAATGCTTTTATGAAGAGTTTCATCACGACTATTACGAACATAAATAAACTCCTTTTTCAAAGGCATCATCCCAGAACAATTCACCTACTTATCACCAAATCCTTCATGCTGGTTTTTTATTCTATCCTTCATATTCCCACGTTGTGAATTGGCTACCAAAGCTTCTCTTTGCTCATTATGAACAGGAAGAAAGAAATAAAAAGGAAATCCTTATCAAGATACATAAATCCAGCCCTAATCCTCTCACTCTAATCAAATAATCTAATACAAATAATGCCTAAATTGCTTCAAGAGTTTGGGGAGAAAAGGAGGAGGGAGGTAAAAAGGTGAAAGGAAAGCACTGAGGTTCCTGTCACATTCAGGCCAGTTGGACACAAAGTGCTCTCATTTTAGGCCGGAGCACAGAAAAATACTCCTTAGGACGAGTTTCCAGGTGCCAGTCTAAAAAGCAACCTGCATTTTGCAATGCCTTAAATTAATTTCACCTCTTCATTGCCTGGTTCTCGTGCGACGCACAGAGAAAGAGGAGCTGCTCTCACACCCATGGATTTGATGCAACCTTTACACATGGAACTGCAGTTCCATTTTCACCTGTTACAGGGATGGGGCCATTGAATGTTTAAATTTTTACTACAGTCAACAAAGAGCTGCAAAGAGAAGAAGTAGAAGGAGGAAAAGGAGCTTGAGAGAAGCCATTGCTATGAAGTTCAGAATTGTGCTGTGCAAAACGCTTGCAAAAACAGTTTTAGTGGAGTGAGGATCCACCAAATTCAACAATAATACAGGGTTTTCAATAGAAAAAAATTCTTTTGGTTTTGTATCAGATCTAACCGAAGTCCAATAAGGGAGAACCCTCAGCGCTGGGCGAGCAAGCCTTAAAATAACCTGGAAGTTAATACGGAATGAAGTCGTTGGGGGTGAGGGATGCAACCAAGCCCTGTTCCAGTTCCAGAGCAGGGTTTGCCAAGGGCCAGGTGTGTTTCTGAGCCTGCAGTGCCATCGTCTGGCCATGGAAGCGATACCAGCGTGCTGCGCCCAACAGCGGGCAGGTGAAACAATGAGAAACAAGCTCCAACGCCGCACAGGTGTGTCAACAGAAGATACTGAGGGAATCTGGAGCGTTGAAATGGAAAAGCAGAGAATACATAGAGAGAAAAACGATGCTCAAGTGAAAACAGAACGTGAGAGCAGAACAGTTGTATCAGCTGACTAAAACCGTGGCTAAAAATGCCATGGCATATAATGATGCTTCCTTGTATTGTCGTTTGGGTGCTTTCTTTTCTTTTTTTTTTTTTTAATTGAGTTAATAGTTTAAACAGTTAAACTCTGCAATTTTAAAAACATTGCCAAATAGCTTCCAATTAGGGACCTCAAGAGGAAAATGCAGAGTCATATTCCATTAATTGACTAAAACGAACAATGTATTTTAAAGCAGCTATCTTGGAACATTTAAACTACATACATATAATTGACTCTGTGCTTCACTATGCCAAAGGGGGAAAAAAAAAAAAGAAAAAATAGAGCATTTTGTTACTCATAATGATTAATACAGCACTTTCTGGAACCACGACTTAGCAACTTTTAGGGTTACCAAAAACAATTTGAGTGATGTTTCAGACCAAGCTCAAATAAAAGTAACAGAGATACTTTTGCCAACTAGGGACTAGCCACTATTCTCACAGACTTCCTGCAATGCTGATTCAAAATATTTTAACCTTCATTTCTGTACTTTCTTACTTTGTGTAATCAAGACTGAATTTTTTTACATTTTAATAAACAGCATATCACAGTTCTTTAGTGTGTTTATAGAATATAACAAACGTAGGGAGGCAAATTTGCCAAAACAGATGTTCCCAACTGGATTTCAGACAATTCATACATGTGAAAAACCTGCTCTGTTCCTTAGTCTTCATACCAAGTCTTTGAAACAGTAACAGAGACCATATTTTGGGGTTTTTTTAGTGGAATTGGTTTTAATTCAAAACAAAATGTTTGCCAGTGGCACAGTATCCGTATCACCATTATATAGGAAAAAAAAAGATAAATGAACTTTCTTTGGTACATTACTCTGCTGTCAGGGAGAGGAAGAGGATAAAGGAAATTTTAGACTTCAAATATTAGCATTCTTCTTTCAATACTTACACTGTATTTTCTTAGAGAAATAACCCATGAATTTCTTAAAAAAGCTGTTAAACAGCACATATGAAATAGTGAGAGAGAGCTGTACACTAGCCCTTTTAACATTGCCCTGGCTGTCCTATTTTAGTAGTCAAGAGATGAAATAAATGACAGAATCCCTGGATATTCCTGACCTTGATCAACAAGAACAAATTTTTAGCTGAACTGTGCAAAACCGCTATGATTGCATCAATCTAATCTGGAAAGCACATGGTTTATATATAAACCATAGTCTCTGCCTCATCCATCACACTGAAAGACAATAAAACACACCTCTGTAAGAAAAATTGAAAAAAAGTCCATTAACCCTTAGTTTACTCATCAACAATGCTTCAAAGACAATAGAAACATGCATAGATATTCAAGTTTGAAAATATGAATACATAATATATATACATATATAAACATAAGTACTCTTCTAATACCAGACTTCTTAGAGAAAAAGACTCCCTACATCACTGTGGAAGAAGTCAGTTCTGAAATACTGGAACTAGGAAGCACCAGACACCCAGGCAGCTGTAAAAAGCAATCTATTGCTACAGAGAAAAGCTTTACCTGGCAAAAGATCCAATACAACCTAAAAAGACAAACTGGAATCAATGAGAAATGAATTGGATTACTGGACAGAAGCATATTCTTGCATGTGTTCAAGCTACTGGGGAAGTAATAGAGCCAGCAGGTATAAAAAAGCCCTTCCAAATGTCTGCTTACACTTTCCTGATCCAATCACAGCCATCCTGTTAATCAGGTTGGATTACATCCCAGATATTAATTTGGCAAACAAAACAATCGTCTGATTCAGCCTGGCCCCTTCAAACACACCGAAAACAATCTGCCCCTGCTAATCTTGCCGTGCCTGCGCCCCTGGAAAGCCATCTGAGCGAGTCAGGCCTAGGTGAGAGGAGTCTAAGCTCAGCCAGGTGCCACAAGGCTTTCCCTGCTCATTACCAGCGTGCAGCCCTGTGCTCGGCTTCCCAAGGAAGGGCTCAGTGCAGGGACACAGTTCACATGGCTCCTTTCCACTGCAGGCGATGTGGCGAGAGGCCAGGGGAGCATCCCGTGCCAGGGAACGTCCCACGACCCCAGGGCGGTGGGAGAGGGCAGGGTGTGGTGTTGGTGGCAAGGGTTGCGTCTTCCAAGGTTTCAGTTTTCAGGCTGCTGCACATCACGTGCATGTGAGAGGTGGGGAGTGGAGACGCCCTCTGCATGTCCTGGGGGTTTGGTTTTGTTTAGGGCTTTTGGTCTCTTCGCTTTCTCTCTCAATCCATGGATTTTCTTGCTCTTGCCTTTCCTATTTCTCTCCAATCCCATTGTGCAGGTGGGAGAGAGCAGGCGGCTGGGGGAAACTCAGCCAACTCACCACCATGTATTAAATCCCTCGGGTTTGCATTGCTGCCCTTTGCTGTGGCCATGCCCTTAGGCATAAGAAACACCTCCGTTTGAATCCCTGTTTCCAGACAGCCTCCACTCCTGAAAGGAATCCCCACAGAGCCAAATCCTGCACCATACCTCCGAACACATGCACAGAGGGTCAAAACACCACCTCCTTCCCCATCCACAGTCATGGTGATGACGTGGAGGAGCAAGGAGAAGGTACTTACATATGAGAACTTTTAATACCTAATATTCCTAAATATTTCCGTAAGAAACCTTTTGTTACTGGTTATAAGGAGAACAAATGCAAAAACGTACCAAGTGGTTCAATTCCTAAAAGGATTTCAATTTTCCAAATCAAAGTTTAAGTTTGCCATAGGCAGACAGTTTTTGATACAGAAGGAATGTTATTTCTCTCTCTCCATTTTATGATTTAGAACAGTGAAGCACTGGCCTGCATCAGGTTCTTTTCACAAATCTCAAGGACCATTTTCACTTCATGAAAACACAACACTTATTCCACAGATCTGTTAAGTCAATAGTGGCTATTTCCCTTACTGCATGGAAAATTAAAATGTGAAACAAAACACTTCTATGGCTAAGCATAGACAGGCATGTTGTCAGTCAAAAAAAAATTGTGTTTTAATGCTTTTAGACACACTTCCTTCTAAAGTACCTGTACTCTCAAGAACTGAGGTTTCTGTACAGTCAATAAACATTTCTGAGTCTAACGTGGTTCACACAACATATCCCAGGTGTCCTGTCAAGGAAAGACACTGCATTTGCCTTATGGCTCCTCAATCCCTGTATCCTCTCTTTTAGAATAAATATCATTTTCTAAAACCTTGAATTAACCACACAAGTTGGATATATTTACAAATTGCAATCTCTAATTTGTTTATTTTAACTTTTGCAGAACTGAAAAAGCCAAGTTAGCAAGTATTCTATGAAACCTGTTCTGGTAAATTCAATCAGCTAATCTGTATCACTTAATATGTGAGATATTATCCTGAAATTTCAAAGACAATCAGAAGGCATTTCCTAAAATTTGGGATAAAAAAAATTAACGGAAACTATCTCTGGACCTTCCTTTAAGAAAACAACATCTGGGAGATTCCTTTGCTAATAAAAAGGTGGTTCACCTGTACATACTGTTACTTTCATCCTTTTTTATGATATGTCACACATCTCTACTACAAAAATTGAGAAAAAATACAGGGAAGGAACTGTCTACTTGAAACTTACTTTTCTCTAGAGCCACAGTGGCCATGAAACACTTTGGTGATACAATATCAAACTGCACACCAAGACACAGTTCCCACTCACAGCATACTAAACTTAGATCTGTGGGATTTTCCCTCTTCTGTACAACTTCTAAAGTCAGTTCCTCTCTGTGTGCTTGTACCCACTGGAAACTTAATGGCCAGATGTAATCAAAAGTTCAGCAAGGCTTCAGTCTCCCATGAATTACTTTTCAGTTAATTTTGACAGATAATGAGCATCAAATCAGACTTCAGTTCTCCCTCTCCACTTGATTTTTCCCCAAATCTGAATGTTTTAACTTTACATTTAGGTGAATATTAAAGCAAAAAAATTTCTTTCTTCTTTCTCCTTCATTGTCCCAAGATAAAATATAATTACTTGTGTGCAATGCAGATACAGTACATGAATGTATGCCAAATTAACTTGTGCATACAAGTGAAAATAACTGGTTTTATTCATATATATAAAAGAATGCTATTTCTAATTCGATGAGCTTTTTTAGGAGTTATTAGCAGGAATGTATCATGTATCTAATGAAATTTATTTCAAGGTAGAGGAAATTTAAAAAAAAAAAGTAAAGTAAAAAAGTCTCTAAGAATTAATTCTCTACACAGTCACAGAATTATAATCTCAAGGTTTACCAAAATATCTTCAAAATGAGGATTCGAAAAAAGAAACCAAACCCCTCCTAATAAACATCTAATTTATCTGCAATAGCAATCGTGTTTATCCATAGTAATACAGAGACAGAAAATGTGATCAAGGTGGAACACACCGGCAAAAAGACACAGTGTAGTAAAAGCTGGTTTTAGCACCGTGCCTTCCCAGGTACTGCAGCACCATAAACACACTCTCCATGTCCCTTCCATGTGTTCAGCATATGTAAAAGTCATGCAGCAGAACACGTTGACACTTCAGTGGGAGGTCAAATTACTGTTTTGGCACTTCTGTCACGCCTGTCACTTCAATTCCACTTTATCAAATTACAGATTGCTAGATAGAGTTGGATTAAGGGGAAAGACACACACACACGGCGGAGCAACTGTCATCACTTGAGTTGTGAAATGCCATAATTGCGTGGCAGTGACAGCCAGAACAAGAGAGCAGCGGCAGCAGTGACATTATGAGCATTCAGACAGGGGGACTGTGCTCGGTGGCGGCCACACGGCAGCACAGGCACTGCAGTTCCCAGCGTGCCCTCGCATCACAATGCCAATATTTATCAGGCTGACTAATGCGCTGTGCTGAGTGCCCGCGCAACTTTGGGCTCCCTCTTTTTCCACAATTAGTGCTTTTACTTGACAAGAACATAAACTAACACAAAGGAAATGAAAATAACAAGAAATGATGCCTAAACAACTCAGGCTGTGGGTTTGATTCGGCTTTTGGAGTTTCAGGATACCTGGAGTGCAAGAGACCCTGAACTAAAATAATTGTGAACGAGTCAACTGTGATTTTAAGTAACTGTTCTGCTGACAAGCGAACAAACTACAAACACAACTACCCCTTCAAATAATTTTAGCCCTTGGTGGAAGTTGTGAAAACTCCCAGCTCTGTACTGAGGAAGACTCAAGAAGGGCCATGTAAATCTGACTTGCATGAGCTGAGCTGTCAGTGGAACCCTCTGGTGTGCAGTGACAGGAGGATGCTATTCTTGGAGCAGCTCATTATTCTCCCTCCTGGGTTACTCCCCCTGCTTTCTGAACCTCTGGCCAATCCTCTATACTCTGTGTGCTCCTGGATGATGGTTCAATGAGACTTCTTACTATTTGTACAACAGCCTAAGAGACAGATGAAATAGGAACCGTTTGTTCACTCCACTGGACACCAGGAGGCTCATTAATGTTCAAAACTTCCTTACGTTCCTCTAAATCTATATCCAAACACAATTTAGACACTTCCTTACCAATCCACTGGAGTCAATGGTCTGCTCTCGTCAAAAAATTAATTTTTATTCATGTGAGTAAAAATGCATCTCAAAAATCTACCAAATTACTCAGAGTGCATTATGCCTTCACAAGGGAATAAAAACGATATTCATACTCACTGCTATAGGGCCCCTAAACAGCAAAAAAAAGGGCTTACAATGAAAGGAAACAATATATAAATCTATCCACATCTCTGATGCCAGTGGTTGACTCATTCCCTCACTATCTGATACCCTTATTAATTTCCTCCCCAAGTAATCTGAAGAAATTAGAGAAATTGGATAAATAGTCTTTCCCCTAATAAAACCAATTTAAACTGTCACCAAAAAAAAAATCTTCATTTGATCACTATAAATAAAAAAAATAAAATCACAAGAAGCCATGGAAAAGACAAAGCAAAGCGTATTTGCAATGCTGTTCCTTTCTCTCCTCATTTTGTCTCAGACACACTTTATAACCTTGCCTACATTTCCCCTTCACACTTCTATTTCCCCATATGTAACTCCAGCAATAGAACTGTAAGTACTTTCCTCATAGGTGTTTTTTAATTTGTTTGTGAAGTAATTTGAGATCCACTGACAGAAGGTACTAAAAAGAAAAAATAGAAAAAAATGCTAAAATATTTTCCACAGCAGGCCCAGAAAAGGAAAGGCTTTACTGCCTAGCCCATATCCCACAGAAGGTAATGGGGAGTTATGAAACATTATGTCACTACAGGGAACTCTTCTAACTTACTGCCCTATCAGGTTGTTGCCCTAATGCACACCCATAAACTCTATTGCTCTCATAAACTCTCTGCACTCGGAGCCCAAAAGTGGTAAATTCTGAGCTCGGGATGCATCTCAAAAATGTTCTCTCCATGAGCAGCAAGCAGAGCAGGATGCCCTGAGTGACCTTGAGCCCCCTGGCTGGCGGTGCTGAGCTGCTGCTCCTTGGGGGACAGCACTGCCCTGCCTGCCAGGAGCAGCAATGTCACAGCACATCACAGCCGCCACCAGCTCGTCCCTCCCTGCCACAGCAGCAGCACTAAAACAAGGGGAAGCAGCCAAAGCTGAGCAATGAAACATCCCTGGCACGGTAGAAACCAGCTGACACAAAGTTATCCAGCGCACAAAGGTCACTGCAACTTAACTTTCCATTCGGGTTTCGGTGGCACCGTTTTCCATTTCAGATGGAATTATAACAATAGGGAGCTTGGGGAGCCAGGGAGAGATAACTTGGTATCAGAGTTTTGGGTTCACGGCATTGCCACGAATCCATTTGATGATACGACAAATGCAATTGCAGAGTAGAACAAGGTATGTCCTTTGTGCTCTGTTCAGACCTCAAGCACAGAGCAGGACTGGGAGAAATCTTATTTCCACTTTTTTTATATACTGTTGAAAGTTCTTGTCTAAAGCAAGTCCCATATAAACATATAAAAAAAGAAAAAGTTAGGGGCATGTTTTTCTGGTAATGGGAGAAGATGAAGGTGATGTAAGAGCAACAACAACAAAAAGGCTGTACATATTAGCAGACGTAGAGACAAAGACTAGAGTTTGGTCCTACGAAACAGAAGAAAAGCTTGCAAAGGAATCCACGTGGTCTCCCTCTTGGAAAAATGGCCAATATCCTTATTAATTCCCTTCAAGCACAACCATTTTGTTTGTGCCCAACACACACAGTTCTATTGGAAAACATGGGTAGAAGGAAAAACAACCCAGCCATCTGTGAGAGCACTTGCAAGACCAAAACATCACAGGCTTCGAAATGATGACTCAAATTCCAAAACACCAGCTATCAATGTATTTGTACAAAAATCACACTTGGTATGTTTTTAACAGGTTTGTTCCTGTGAAAATTTAAAGGGCATGTTTCTACATATGTTTCTTTGAGAGGCAAGGCTGAGATGTTTCCATGATCACACGATTCATTAAACATCCAATATTGGGATATTCAGAATGAAGGTATGAGATCAATTAAACGAAAAAAAGAAAAGGTTTGGGTGTGACAAACAGTGCAAACAGCAGACTGGGGAGGAACTGGGTGGTACGTGCATTTACTCGTCCACTGTTGGCAGTGGTAAATGCAGGTTAGTGACGCAAAGCAGTGCAGGCCAGTTAGAGCAGAATGTGCAATGTTGTTTTCAAACCTGAGAGCTTTTATCCTTGCAGAAAATAAATACAACCTCACAGAGAAAGGTCAGTTGGAGACAATGGAAGGAGAGACAGACCACAGTGATGATGAGGTCACAATAACTAAATGCTAGTTTGTAATTTATAGAATAATAGATTTCAAAATACCAAAGGCAGCTATTAAATTTGAATTTGCCTACAGGCAGCACTTTAGTCACTGTTATAGAAATTTCTACTTCAGAAGTTAGAGATGAACAAACTTCGGGGAAAAAAAAGAAGGAAAGAAAGGCACCTTGCAGGTTTGCATTTTGTGGGAAAGTTTTCCATTAATTACTAATGATATAGTCCATTAGGAGTACATTTCATTATGGAAGCGCAAATTATTAGCTACTAATGATGCATGTCCTAATTGCAGTAGTTTGTCTTGATTTTAAGATAGATGGAATAAAAATATTTATTTACAGTGTTTGAGGTCTTATGAATGACATCAAATTCTTAATTGGTGCTTTCAACAAACAGGAAACAATGCATTACCAGTAACCAAGATTGATGTATCTTTATTTGATGATCACTGGTTATCTATTTCCCTGTACAGCTGCCACTTCAGCTTGGGGGAAACTTCAGTTTGGGGACCAAACACAGGGAAAAGTTCAAATTTAGCATGTAACAACAAGTGTTTATTACATTTCCATTTTTTTTTCCAAGTGCTTCCACTAATTACCGAAATGAAGAAGATAAATTTGGGGGTTTTCTAGACAATCCTTTCTGCTGACTCCAGGAAACACTCCGACTCAGAGCAGTCCCTGGGACCGGGACAAACTGTAAGATACACAGCTCCTGGAACTCACATTTAGGTAAAAACCATCCTGTCACAAACAGTGGAAAAGAAAAACCCAAACAGTACACTGGCAGCAGGCCGGTACCTCTGCTAGGTAAAAGGCAAGATGCAATAAAAGGAAAAAGAAATACAACACATTAAGAAAACTGCTGCCCAAAGCCTGTCAGACTCTTGACAACTTTTCCCATAATTCACATAATTCAACAAACCCAAGCCACACCCTCAGTTCCAGAGACACACTGCACACATGGAGTCACCCACGGCTGGATCCCAGCTCCAGAGTGGCAGGAGAAAGAGATTTTTAAACAGGACAGGTTACTCTCTTCAGTGAGAAAATAGTGGGGTGATATTTACTTTGGACAACTTAATGTTTTTAATTGAAGGCTCCTGTGTGATGCCTTCAGTTCTTAGTTTTACCATAAGGTGAAGAATACAATTGAAAATGTACTTGATAGGCACTCAGAAAAGAAAACTGGAAAAAAGGTTTTTTTTAATAAACACTTTAAAAGAAAGAAATCAGTATCAAAGCTACTACCTACAAAGTAAGAGAAAGCACTCCTTGTTGCCTTACAAACACTTAACATGACATGCCAACATAATCATGAAAGACATGACAATAATCTTATTATTAATGAAAATTAAGAACAGAAAGTGCAACTGCCTTTTAAACTGTTCACAGCTGAATGAAATTAAGACTCTAATTCCCTTCTAAACAAGCAGTTATTCAAAGCTTTAAAAGAAGTACATTTAATAGAGTAAGACAATTTTCCCCATTGAAGTTAAAATATAACATTAGGAAAATTATTGTTAGAAAACTTTATAAAACATAATTTCACACGGCTTGATTAAAAAAAAAAAAAGAATCAACCAAAGGCAAAACCCACCTAGAAGAGTTGCCTGACAAATTACGTTAAAAGGAGCCACTTACTTTTCTGTCCTCAGTTTCTACACCAGAACTGGACTCTGCTTTAGTGTCCTGAAAGCACAAACAGAGAATCCTGTGTCACAAAGCACACTGACCAGGGCCGGGGGAATAACTCACCCTGAAGAAAGGGCATCAGATCTGAAAAGGACGTTTCCCAATCTATTACACTTTATAGACCTCATATTTTTGCACATACAGTACAGTTAAATATACAACATTTAGTATTATGCCTTTAATTAAGGTTTATTAAACTTTACTACATGCATAAACTTAAGGACAGGACCGAAACAGTGCAAAACACCCAAACCTATTTCATTATAGTGTAGCCAGCTCATAAGACAAAAATATGATTTTATATTTTTATTTGCATCTTGAGGAAAATATATTGATCCCCCTTTTTTTTTAAATAAACCATTAATGAAAGCTCAAAAAAAATTAAAAAGGTAAGCCTAAGAGGGAAAACTGAACAACATTCTGCCTGTTGCCAAGAGTGCTAAGTAGGACTCGACAGATATTTGTGTCTGATCCTCAATGCAACATGCAAGAGTAATAAAACACCTCTTTAAGATAAATGTGTATATGTGTGTATAGACTTATACACATGTCTATACTATGGGCATATTTTCTTCAGGAGTCAAACAAATGAGCTTAAACCTAATGACACCCAACACATGGTCTTTTTATTCCCAAGCTATTTGAAGTCGTGGAACCTTTGGATGTTTGTCAGCAGACCTGAACACACGCAGAGATAATCATTATCACCACAAAGTACAGTGTGAAAGGCGTTTATTGCTTCATATTCACCCTTTTTGTCACCAGTTACTGCTGGAAACTGAGTCAGCCAAATACAGTTCAAGTCCTCAAACTGTAGCTAAGAGACCCACTAATTTCCTTCTCAACTTTACTTTTCTAGTGAGGGTACTCTTGGAAGCAAACTTTATGTACTGCAACTTTAGAGATTTCTATTGGAAAAAATAACATGCAGGTGAAGGACAATTTTTTGTTAAAAGGAAGGACTTCCCCAGCCTCTCACTGAAGCTAAAACTGCTCTAACCAGATTTTAGGTTACTGCCTAGTTACTTGCCACTGAAATCCCAGCTGCAAATTTAAGGCTGATAGCAAATAGCAGCTCCCATTAAAAATGAAACCAAATGTAAAATAAAGGATTTATGTTGCTTTAACAACATCCCTATTCCTCTTAAATGAAGGACTGGTATTATTTCAATGCCCAAGACTTCTTACCTAAGCCATATACCCATACAAGATTAAAGCAAAGAAAATATCATTCAATCAAGTGAGACGAATCAAGGTTTCCTGGAAACATACTTTGATTTACAGCAAATTATAGGAAAGCTGGTTTCATCAGGCATATCGAGTTGCGTCACTCCTGAAGCAGCAACAAAACCATTTGTAACTCTAGTTAGTTTTATGTAGGAATGAGTACCTCGAATACCCCTTACATTCCAAACACTCTCCATGGGGAACCAGAGCGCCCTTTGTGGGACACAACGCTCCCGTTTCCTCTACGTGTGACTCCCTGGCAGCCAGACAGTGCCTCCCCATGTGGTGGGCAAGGAAATACTCTGCCTGCAGGCTGCCTTCCTGAGCCTGTCGGTATATTTACATTCAGCTCTTTCGGTGAGTGAATAAGGGAAAAAGCTCAGCTTCTGAAAAGCTTTCTGCCTCAGGGGAATGAATTCAGCCTTCATTAGCACCAGTGCTCTTCACCTGCTAGCTGTGCCCTAAGTCACCCTTTGGACATAAGGGAACCTTCCTGAACATATTTATTGGTTAATCAAAACTGAATCAGCTCGCTACACATTACCAAGGACAAGAGTGGCTCTAGCTCACACACTGACCTGAATTAACTGAATGCAGGATAAAGTAGCTCCTACCAGGCTCTAGTCACAGCTACCACAGATTCTCAGTATGATAAATATACTTTGTTCAAGACCTAAGAGCACTCTGATTCCTTCCCTGCCCATGGAATGTTTCAGTTTGCTATTTCACCACTGCCCTTCCCCATTAAAAGCAATTTCTACGAAAACCAAGGCATTCCTTACTCCACGTGAAATAAAACTGCAGTTTTACCTGGGTAAAACAAAAGCCATCTTGCTCCCAGCACCGATTACCTTCCCTGGCTGTGAATGCCCAGTAAGGAAAGGCAGGAATGAAGCCCTGGAGCCCAGCTGAGCTGAGTTAGTTGGGGCCAGCCCAGCTGAGCCTCATCAGGCTGCAATCAGGAATTAAAGACACAACCAGCCTCAAGTCAACTGATAGCAGCTACAAGCAAAAGAGTCAGGCTGAAAACCTCATGACATCATCTCTAGTCTGTGTTTTATCCCTGAACATTAGACAGTCATATCTTGCAGTGTTTGGTTTTCTATCTAAAGATATGGAAAGGGAATCTTGCAAATTAATCACTGCATCGTTAGCAATGAGAACCACAGCTGTGTGGGTTCAGTCTGACTGAAGGATGAGTTATCTCTGAAATTACATCAAGGCAGATTTGGGTAAAGAAAGAGCTGTATGTCTTCAAAAGTAGATAGCTGGATTCACACTTCTGCACAATGACAAGGAGAAAATCAGTAATTCAGGGTCCATTGTTATTTTACTGGTCTGGTATTCCAAATATTCTAACTAATTTGTGACAAACTTGCTTTGGGTACATGATCAGACAATAAGCTGGACTGGAACATCCATTCTGTATGTAATACCATACAAAGCCTGACTTTCCTGAAGGGGATTTTTCTTCACCAAGGGGTGAAAGCCTTACAAAGGCACACACTCAAATGAAGAATAAGAATACAGATTACCTAAAGAAGGACTAAATGAGAATGCAAGAATCCTGAGTTCAAAGGGGTTGAGTCAGTTGGAAGAAGTGAAAAATCTCAACAGGCAAAATTTGTGCAGTAGGTGAAGAAGAAATAATAGGAGACAACCAATTAATCTCTTCTAAAAGCAGTAAATTTACCAATCTGGTACCTGAATAATGAACTGTACTTTCCAACTAATTCATATTTAAAAACAATACTAATAGTTCAACACTTCTGCCGGAACAGTTGCAGGAGTTCTTTTGCTGTGTATCTGATGTCTATGATGAAGTCAAAGCAGTCAAATGCTTTTTTGCCAACTGCAACTGAACTCGGAATTTATCTATGAATGACAAGAATATTCCATGTTAGGCACATGCACACCTTCACCTTTAATTGCCCAAGTAAAACAAGCCAATTTTTCTGAAGCAATTATTATTGTAGTTCTTCAAACCAGTGAAGCTGCTGACTAATCAAGTCTATGTTTAAATGCAAATATTTGAGTATACATCTACATCCTAGATGCACCTCTTTAAAGCGAAAACGTACACAGACCCTAAGCTTTAAAAATCATCAAAAAGAATCGTGTGTCAATCCCAGAGCAAGAGGGGAAGAAATGAGAATGTTCTTCTCTGGGAGATATCTCTGCTGCTTTCTCTAAGTGCAAAATGACAAAGCAGTGTCACTTCACTCTGTGTGTGGCAAATTTCCCAAGCTCTGAATTATTTGAGACTGAGAAGCGTCACTGCTGTGAAGCAAGAGTAAAATCCTAGAGATCTGAACAATACAGCAGGCACCTTCTTTAATGTGCTCACATCACCAAGAAAAAGAAGTAAAAACCCAGCAAAGTGTGTTCCTCCTCAAGAATTATTATTTTAGACAAATGATGTCATGATAGAATACTTCTGGGATGTTTCAGGGAAGAATAAATTATAGACATACCCTGCCACTAGAAAAGCCTCTCACCCATTTCAGTTCAAAACCAACAGAAAGAAAACCTGTTGTTTTAGGGTTGTGTCACTGCGTAATAGTCAATTAAATTACATTATTATAAACATATTGTTTATATGTCATTACAAAAGAAAACATGTCTTTTCTGTCCTGTTATGATGGGTAGCAGCAAGAGGAAAACAAAGCAAGATTTTTATAGACAACACGAGGAGCAACACAGGACAAACACAACTTTAAGAGCCATAAAGGGAAGTGCCACATGTATTTCCCACTGGAATCGCACTAATTTCACTGCTGAAACAATGCTCACCCTGGCATACCTTTCTAAAAGGCAGCCTTCAAATGTTCCTCATGAAACGCAGTCACCTTGGTGACCAAGCAGTATAAATCTGTGGTTTACTGAGCGCTGTGCTTACCAGATAGAAAAGTGAGGCCAAGACGTACAATTGTTTCAGTGCTGGTTTGGAGGCAACTAATGGCTCAGATAACAACATCTACTGCAAATGCACAGGCAGAACACACCAGATATGACACCCATTTCAGTCCCTTTCTCCCCCCAGTTTTGCTCTGTTTGATCATCCATGTGTTTCAGGCATTTTTCAAGTTTCATTCGCCAGGCCCATGGAAACATCTTCACTCAACAGTAGCATTATACAAATGTTACTGATCAGAGGGAAATAGAAGTCCAGAAAGCCAAAGTAGTTGTTGGTAGTAGCATGACCCTGCATGACATTTTGGCTTTAGGATGCAGTAGAAATGTCCGTTCACTATTTTACAGAGTTCCTGTAATTCTGCATTGAATTTTACTCCTCGGACAGAAATAGTGCAATGAATATCCACAAGTAGCCATTAGTCATGCTAACATGACTAATGCCCACACTGCTGTGTACTTTATCACATTTTACAGCTTGTTCTTTCCCTGCTGTCCCAAACCTGTTTCCTCTGCTTCCCTATCAGCAGAACGCAGCCTACCAGAAACCGATCAGCCAAAACAACCCTAAGAAATGAGAAACTTTAAACAAGTATTTGAATTTCTAACATCTTTTCTCTTCCATGTAACATAAGGCAAATGGAATTCTTCTGCACACACACGCTGCTCCCATGGCCTGTGTCAGAGGGAGGAGAGAGGAGCCCCTGGAATTCCAGTTATTCCAGTGTTCCCTCAGCTGGGTTTGTCTGTAATATCAGGGATGGTCAGTAGGTGGAAGCAAATAACCTTGTAAAACCCTGTTCAACTCGCCATGAGAGAGACACCTACTGCACTGCCCGGGCTGCTCAGGTGCTCCCCACGTGTCCTTGGCACCCCAGCAAGGGCCACGACAAATAAGGTCTCTTCTTCACAGCACCGGTTTAGAAATAAAGAAATGACATTTAGAAACACATAAAAGGTGTGTGGGGAGGGCTTTTTCAGGTTTAAAATTTGTAGAGCTGAAATGGATTCCTTTTGATAACTGAAGCGGACATAAAGGTCACACAAGGTTAAACAAAACAAGTATATATATATACACACACACAAAAAATTAAAAAGTACACAGTCAAGTTCCAGTTTATTGATTTTTCTGGATATTTTTATTGAGTGCTGAAAGATATCAAAGCTGTGAATTATTCAGGGAAATACTTAATCTTTCTCGCTATCTGTTAGCCATTAGATTTCATTATTGCTCCTAACAAACAGGCTGCCAGAAGAAGAATTCATTTGAATTTCAGATTAGTTCTATTTCATCCATCCCAGAGAACAAATTAACCACACAGAAATACTCACTGAAGAAGAAAATAAATGAAAAATTAAACCCTAGAATGTGACATTCAAGTCTTTACTGAGTTTGTCCCCAACAACTGAAGGACTCGTTGCAGAAGCCTCGTCAAATTAAGAAACCAATTCAAGGATTTTTATGGCTTCAACAGTTACAATGTCAAAGATGTAAGAGAGGAGTTTTATTTTGGAAGCAATAGCTTCATCTCTACTTACTAACATTTCTGGACCAATTTCCTTGTGTCTACAAGGAAAGAAACAGGAGCAAACCGGGTCCCCTGCATTGTTTTCTGTCGCCTCAGGGCAGCCTTAGGGCTCTTGGACCGGGGTCTAAAAGGAAACCCATCTGGGCAGGGCTTTCAAATCAAGCTTCTCCAGGTTTTAGGGAGCTTTCTTGTCTTGTTTCTAGCTAAAAGCGGACAGACTGGAAGAAGAAGCTTTACAAGGCCCTGGGAAACCGAACTGGCAGATTTTATAATAAAACAATTACTGCTTGTGAAAACACTGCTGTATTTTTAATCTAGATCCTAAAGGACTCGTGCGCCCTCCCACACACCCACCCACCCTCCGGCTGTGGACGTGGATCCCAGTCTCTTCTTTCCTCTCATTCTAGGGATTTGCTTACACTCATTTACACTTTTCAGGGCTACCAAGAGTTAAAACTGGTTTTTTCCAAGAAAAGCTTGACTTTTTCATAAATCCAGACTCATGTGAGGGAACAGGTACTGCTGGCTGCTCAAGCTTTATGGACTGCAGTGTACGAAACTTTCCCACTGCTCTTCCTCTCTCTAACCTTTAAGAGTTACTCACCCTTTCCTTAAATACTCTCTAAACACTCAGAGATGCAAAGACACATCTCCCCAAAGCACAGAAATCCACCCTGTGTGCCTCACAACTCACCTCTTTTCTCCAAATGTGTTTTATTAACCAAATGATGTCAAATTACCTGAGTGTAAAACGTTTGCCTGCCCTTCGCTCATCACGACTGCACAAAACCACCTAAAAAGGGGCGGCACTTCCAGAAAAGATGTAATTTTAAGACATGAATCTATCACATAGAAGCATTTATATCTGTAAGTATTTGCTGTTTAAGCCTAGATCAGATTAAGACTTAACTTGGGGACTAGTAAATATTTCATTTTCAAAGACGGCAAGACAAATGCACATTAAATAAAGTTTTCAGTCTGAAGGGCACAAAAACATTTAAGATTCCTAAATGTAACTTCATATTCATCTACAGATCAAATCTGAACCTCCTTTTCTATAAGGGACTTCATTTTCAAGGCTGAAAATGCACAAAGAGCATTAAAACCTGTAAATTTTAACAGCTTTAAACTGTTACAACTGGATTTTTAAACTGTAGATGTTATTTCTCCAATAACATTACCTTAGGTGTCAAGTGGATCGACAGCCACATAAATAGGAGTATATTTTAAGTCTCTGAAATCTGGGTGATCAATATATATTCCTGCCACATCCAAAATAAGAGTTGCTGATAAAGCTGCCGCTGTGATTTCAGCAAGGCCACGCACTAGGTAAGCTGGGTAAGGTGACAACTGGCAATCTATACCCAAAGCACAGATGCAACTTTTACAGAAAACCACACGATTTGGCCGTTTATGCTTTCAAATGGACAGCACCGTAAAGGGACAACTGGATTCCTGGAGAAATCTATTTATTTTAGCCAGGCTTCCCGAAGGCAACGAGCATGTCAAATTGTTTTATACTTCAAATACTTCGACATCTTTAGAATATATTTATTAAGCTCAGTAATATTTGACAGGGAAATAAATGGAAGCCCCAAGATGTTTGTGTATTTTTCATAAATTAGTGGCTGAGGGAAAGACCAAACATTATTTGCAAAGCCAGTCCCTACACCAGTTGATAAAAGATCCCAAAGAGAGCTGAGCATGCTGAGATGGGCAGGATCCACTTTGTGAAGATACTTTAGTGGCTGCCACGAAGGAGCCCCCATTTTCTGGGTGGGGACTGGGCACAAATCAGTAATAAAACTATCTCACTTAAGTCCACAGAGTTCAGTCATTTTTGGGCTAAGCACTGATAAAAATCACACATAAATTTTAACTCAAATAGCGAATTTTCAAGCCTACAGAGTGACAGGAAAGAAATGTCTAAGGAGAGTAGATGTGTGATGATGGTGGTACCAAGAAAGTAAGTGCCCATGAAAACTAGGGCTCCATGAAAATCTATTTTTTCTTTGCTATTGCACCAAACTTTTCATTGCCAAAAAAGATTGAGTTTTATGCTTTTAATACATCCTCAAAAAACATCTATTTCTGTCCAGCAAAACAGTTGCATTCATAATAAACTATTTATGTATTTACTATGTTTTTTCCTGCAAAAAAGCAGAGCAGGATTTCATACTGGGCTCAAGGCCTCTGGCATAAATACTCCTCCTGCCCTCGTGACTCCTCTCCCCGCTCCCACCAAGAGGGCTGGGGGCTGCCTGGGGCTCTGCTGCCCACTGGGGTTAACCCCCAGCCCTCAGACACAGCAGCTACTCACAAGTGTCACAAGGTCACCAGTTATCTGCTGCTTCATATATGGAAACTTATTTCTACTTCCTGGCAGCCCTCTGTGTCATGGACAAATGAGAAGGAAGCTCTGATGATGACAACCACTGCTTTAACACACAAGGGGAATAAAGAATGTAAGAGAGCCTCAGGTGGCAAGCTTGGCTAATTCAGCTTTGAGTTGTTTTCTCATCGACCAAGTCAGACTTCTGGGTGGGAAGAAGTGGCTGAGCTGGGATTCCTTCTTCCATACCCAGTGTAGGGTAGGCAGGACCAGTTTCCTGCCAAGCTGTACTGTCAGGAAGACATCAGAACCCATTTGTTCTCCAAATGTTTTCAGGAACCACGTAGTTAAAAAGCCCACGGACACAGAAGGGCAAGAGACCCTCCCCTCCCACCCAGAGGGAAGCCAAGCCAGCCCAGAAGTGAGACCTGAAACGCAGAGGAGTTTACTTTTCATTTCAGTGCTAACCTATATGTGCTTTGGAAGTCAGTATACAGATGGTGTATTGCTCCTCCTACCTTTTCTCGTGGCTGTTTTCCCCCCAGACAGATGCTTGGGGCTGGATCAGCACTGAAGTGAAAAGGGAAGGATCAGTGAGAACAAACGGCCCTGCAGAAGGATGGCTCTGTCTCAGGATAGGTCAAGAGACACAGCACACAGTAGAAAAAAAAAAAAACAAACAAAATAAACCAAACCCCCAGCAAACAAATAAAAAAAAGCCACAAGGCCCTAAACCTTCTCTTCAGTTGTGACCATAGATTTTGTGGGTTTGTGTGTAGATAAATGCGCACTTAGGAATTAACCTTCTTTTTAAATACGGAATATTGATTACTTAGTCGTAGTAAGTACTTTTCAGTGCCTACTAATTCGATGCATTATTTTTAATTGGAGTGCAGATAATAAAGATCTCGGTGCAACAGTGTGAAGCACGTGAGGGTATTTCAGTATGCAGCTGAAATACAACAGCTAGTGCATTTGTTTTAGGGCTGATTCCTCTGCATATTCAGACTGGCAAACTTCTTCCCCCCACAGATGTGTGTGAAAGATGAAGGTAAAAATGAGCTATGGCATTTGGGAGAGAGAAGTGTCAAATAATCTTAAAGCAAAAGGTCAGTGTAATGAGAAGTTAATAAATGGATTTGGATCAATCAAAAAATGAAGAAAATCAGTTTCTCCCTCATTTTCTTAAACCAGTAGAGAAATGAAAGGAGCTATGTAGCCATCTAAATGCAATTTTTTCTAAAGGTTTTTATCTTGATTTGTCTCATAATCTGCAATTCCTTACTCACTAGACAGGTTAAGTCATCTATTCACAGGAAAAAATCCAGTAGGAACGAAGCATCAAGCACCACGCTATGAATTTCAGGAGCTGTTAATAACCATTAATAACCATGAGGTTTCATCTTATTAACTCCTCCATCCTGTTTCAGCAACTCCTCGATACTTCTGGCACCTGAAATATCCCCCTGCAATCCCACAGTTTAATTACATATTCTATGGAATACCACAGCCTTTGGTTTGGTTTTAATTTGTTAATCAAAAGTTGATTGGGTGTCAACAGCTCTTTTCGCCAGTGAAAAGGTGAATAACTAGACCAGTATTTAAAATGCATTAGAGAGATCCCTCTCTCAAATGTTAGAATTCAAACCAACACATTCCTCTCAATCCTAAAGAGATTCCTCCATCTCCTCGCTGTAACCTTCAACTATTTGACACTTGATGAAATTTGAATGTTCCAGTTTAATTAATAAAGTGGGTGATGTGTCCACCCAGGAAAAAGAGAGTGCTGTACTTATTGCAAACTTCCACTTCAAAGACTACCTTACCAAATCTGATGGCATTATTGCTTTGAAAAAAAAAAATCAAAAAAAAGTGCAGAAAATAAAGGACTGCATGTTAAGAAATGCCAGCTCAAGGGACAAAAAGCACATGACCCCCACCTGCTCTCTCCAAATTACATTCTCTCTACCTTCCTTCTCCATTAGAGGCCAAATACACAACTCTGTGCTTTTCATAAAGTTTTTCTTCCAGCTCAATCAAGTTACCCAAGCATGAATACTGAACAGTATCTAAGCTGCACAATTTAAAACAAAGTAAAAGAGAGACAGTAGATCAATTTCAAAGCTAAAAAATTCATTACATCCAGCCCAGTTTTTGATGGAGCACAAATGGCACTGCTCCTGAATTCAGAACATTGCTTTGATGAATTATTTTCAGCCCATGGTAAGTATAACTGCACACATTTCCCTTCAACTAGAAAGTTGTTACAATCACATTATAGCAGAAAAATAAATTTCCCCTCTTTCTCTATAAACCAGGTTAGTACACTTTTATTTGATCTGGTAAATTTTTTAAATTACTTTTTGGCAAGACCAATTCGGAATTTATGATCCTAATATAGTGAAACCTTCTCTTTAAAGACTGAACACAAATCCTAAACCTTAGAGAAAAAAACCCCACAATTTCTCTGTGGAACCTTAGTTTTAGGAGCTTGTGCTATCAATCCTAGCATAATTTAAGCCAAGGTGGGTGTAGAGAACACAGGCTGACAGGGGATATATGCTGCCTATCTTGCTGTTCAGATAACCATTAACAATGACTGCAATAGAGCACACGAATGACAACACCCAGACCCTCACTGAGCTGTACAATCCAATACTCTTCCCTGAGCTGAGTGGGGTGGGGGCATTTAGTAAAAAATTTGTGCCTCGGCTCATGGTACTCTGTGTAGTATGGCATCTTAGGAAACCATGTGCTCAGAAGGTGTTTCCTTGTTCTTTACCAAGGAAAGGATCTTCCTAGGGGGAGCAGCAACAACAATACCAACAACAACTGAGTGAAAAGGGTAATTGTTTTAACATAAACTTGCCTAAGAAACTGTGGTCACCAAGAAGTGGGGAAAAAACCCCAAACAACCTGAATCAGCGAAGGAGGGGTTTTTTATTTGGGTTCCTACCAATTAATCAGCTCCTGGTTTGATATATCCAAGTGCATCAAAAGGCTGAAACGCATCAGAAACTCTCCGAAGAGCTCCGCTGTAACCCTGGCACTTCTCAGGGCTGTTAAGGCAAATCTCCGGGGTGTCACCTCCGGTCCAACTGAAGTGACAAGCACAGTTCCAGATCAAACGGTGTCACCGCTCTACTCAAACAAGAAAGGACAGAGGCCATGGCATTGCTGAGCTGTTTAACTTCATCACAGCCACCACTGATGAGCCTAAAGGTGCTGACCCAAAACATGAGGAACTAACTTGACCGCATTTCACACACACGGCACATTCAGGACCAGATTCCTTGTTATAGAAAGACCAAATGCTAAAATTCTCTCACCAAAGGTAAAGAACAATATTTTTTAAAATATCTTTGAACTCAGTATTATAAAGCACAGAGTGGTATTTTAATAAATTCAGCACTAAGGCTCCCAGGTCTCCTTGGCTATAGCCATGTGTTCACCAAGTGAAAAGAGGATTAATACATCCTCTGGAAGGAAATCATTAGATACGCTCTTCTGAAACAGAAGAAAAATATTGTTGTGTTTTGTCACAGCTGAACACAAACAAAAGAATTACAACAACATCTTCCCCTAAAATAGAGCTGATGTTCTTGAAAACATGTATGCTTAAACACAAACATAATTAACTGCTTTTCAACCCTCACTGGCGACTGAAAAGATCCTAAAAAGGCTTTAAGCCTGATATTTTCACCAAAGTTGAAAATACCATATGCATTTATAAGCTGTTAGAAAATCTGATTTTTTAGAATAATTATGTGTGCAGTAGTACATAATCAGGAAAAGAGGCTTTTTTCTTAAAGTCTTATTTTCCATTTTGTGTCTACACATATGACATTTTCATATATAAAGGCTGTCCTTAAAAACATGTGAGTTGCTCAAACTCTCTCTTCCATGATGTGTTGTCTCACAAAACAAGTGTTATAAACGCCAAAGAAAAAACAGTGCCCTAATTAAAGCAAACAAGCAAGTTGTTAGGGTGAGCACTGTTAACTGAAGGAATTCTGATAAAGACAGCTATCCCTTCGGAATTCTTGGAATGCTGTGGAATTGCAGTCATAACTGCTAAAAATCATCTCAAAACTAAAGGATAATGAGGAATTTCATCTAAAATCAGTTTTGTCTCCTCCTTTCTGTAGCTTTAAATTCCCACCAACTGCAAAGTATTCCTTTTCGCTGCTTGTAAATTCTTTACTGCTTCAACTGATTAAACATGAGATTTCATCATTCTTTAGAACACATTCAAAACAACATCTAAAACTGTGGCTAATTTTACAATAAATACACTGAAAATCATCACCACCATTTGCACTGTAATTGCTATAGCTGAGCCTAATGATATTAATGATGCAGCCAGAAAAATACATTCCCTAACAAAAAAGCACTTGCAGAATTAAATCCCCAAATGGGTATGTCTCGGGAAGGCTTCAGTTACCAATACTTTACAGAATTCCCGTCTGGTATCCTCACAAGCCAAAATAACAGGATGCTCAGTTATCACTCATGGCAACTGCTTCAGCAGCAGCTGGCTGCTATTTGGGAAGCATTTCCAAGTGCAAGGGAACTCCACGGAAAAAGGAGAGGGAGTTTCTGATCAGCGGGTTCATTTCGTCCTGTGTGAGACTTGTAAACATCATCAAACATTCGTCAGAGTCTAAATTTGACCAGAAAATTATAACGCACAGTTCTGGACCTATATAAAAGCTGCCTTTAATACGTGTAATATGTAAACCAAATCTTTAAATAACAATAGAGGGCAGAAGGAGGCAATCGGAGCACCGAGGGTGATAACAGCTACCTGTATTTCAACAGGGGCAGAAACTCCTGAATATGGAGCACACAGGGCAATGACTGTGAGCCAAAAGCACTGAGTGAGACAGTCCCCAGGACAGAACGAGCACAGACTGAAGGTTTTTGCAGCCCAAACATCTTTCCCAGTCTGACTTCTTATTGCTCCAAGTTCAGAAAGTGCATTCCATACAACCGAATTTGCAGAAAATCCAAGTCAGGATTTCTGACAGCTGAAAAAAGCCTCAAAAACTGCATTTGAGCCCTTGAAACACCCAAACAATAATTAAAAAAGGCAGCGGTGTCAAAGCTGAGACACACTAAGCAACCTTGCTCACCTCTGAAGCTGCTGCAGGACTTTTTTGATGAGGTTTTCCAAGCCCACCAGACATTTCAACCACTTTACCCGTGCTCTACAAAGCAGTATTTCTTGTCCTAACCACCTTGTTTCTGCACGTTACTGTGTGACAAAGAAAGGCTATGAGGTTTTTCCACGAGATGAAATAACAACTCCAGCAATAACAATCCCAAGGACTACGAGCCATAAGTCATCTTGCTTTGGTGAAGCATCGTACAATGCCTTTGCTAATGCTGCCTCACTGGGGCTGTCTGAAATCTTTAGCAAAGAACAAAAGCCCAAGTATATTTATCTTTCCATTTCTGATTTGGAGACCTAAAAGAGTCTGCAATCCATGCTCATAGGCATTGCACACCACAACGATGAAAAATTACTTTTTTTGGTGTATCCATAACTTACTGTTTGAGCTCAACTTTTGTAGGTTCTTTTATTTTACTCACAAATCAATTTCAGGCTTAATAATAACAAGAGAAAATACACTGAATAAAAAGCCATGAAAATGACTTAAACATAAACATTTCAAGGAAAAAGGAATTGGGAAAATTACAATCTACAACAGTTAAAAGGAGTATTTTTTTTAATCTACTTTAGAATATTCCAAATGTTTTTACCCTCCACTGAAATTTTAGTAATCATGAGACTGTGATGATGCCTTAGTTAACTGCTGTTATATTTTTACAACCACACTCTTCAAAAGAGAAATGATTTGTTTACTTGAAACTAGGAAAAAAAATATTTCCAGCTCCACATCCAGCAATATCAGATAGGTTCAAGCCTAGAGACATCAAGCAGACTTGAAGGGAAGTTATTCAGGAAACGGGATTTGGGCTGTTTGAGAAAACTGGTACTTGCAATTAGGGATGTTGCAAGGTATTGATAATAACCCCAAAACCATAATGAGTGAGACACAGGAGAACGGGGCACATTCACTGACCAGGAGAGTTGTACCAGGGTGCAGATGGACCTTGAGCTGCACGCGAGGCAGGAAAACAAATACAGGGAATGTTGGAATAATAATAGCAGAGTTTCAAAGCTGCATTTTAGCACAGTGGAGTAAAAGGAGAGAGAAGCAAGACGGTCTGATTTGTGTTTGGATAGGGAAATTGCCAGTTCAGAGAAGGAGATAACAGAATGACATGTAGAGAAATTGTATAAACTGGGATCCATAAAAGCTTAAGACAGTGATGGGAAAACAGGCCTCCTGACTCGAGAGTGATAACCCAAAAATGCAGCTGAAATGTTTCCACGTTCTTCAAAAGAAGTCCTTGAACACATTTGTAATAAGAAAGAAAATACAGCAGTGCTATTGCTTTCATCTTTACCTGCTGTCACAGTGGCACTACCCACCACAAACACGGAACAAGAGTCACGCCAAGTCCACGCTCCAAAGGCTTACATTTCAAATATCATCCCAAACAACTAAAAAGACAAACAAAAGGAATGAAAAGGAACTCACTAAATTCATAATAATGAAAAGAATAAAAAGATCCCTTTCTTGGATTAGGTGAAACTTCTCCCCTGTCCCTGCTTAGCCCAGGAGCTCTTTTCTAAGCCCTCCTGTTAAATTGATGAGAGGCAAAGCTGCCAGCAGAGGAGACAGACGGACATGCATTTTCTGGAGAGAATGAAATGAGCACACGTTCCCGCAGCACACATTCCCGGGTGCAATTCCCAGCTGGATCAAGGCTTCAGCATGCCATGCAAAAGCAACTCAGGCAGGATCCTCTCAACTACAGACAGCATGGCATATCCCAAACCTTCAGGAAGGACACTGAGAACCTGCAACCCATCTCAGATGCTTCACCGTCTGTGTGGCTCCATCCATCCTGGAAGTGCTGAGCTAACAAAGCGCATGCAGAGCTGCAGCTGGTGGGTAACGCTGCAAGGCTGCTCCTTTAGCCAGCTGAGAGCAGAGCCAGGAAACAGATTTGACCAACCCTCTTCTGAGACTCCAGAGAAATTCAGAAATATTGCACAGATTTCAGCACAACGCTGGAAAGACAAACTTACAACGTGACAGGCTGTGGTTCAAAGAAGCTAAAAAAGGACACTCAGAGATTTATGAGTGTAACTCTAAGGGTGATACTACAGCTCTACAGCAGCACAGAGCCCAAAGGGCACCTTTCTAGTACTACACAACAAGTGTAGCACAACAATGAGGAATTCGGTGCAACTGCAAGTTCTCCAGCTGTTTCTGAGCTCTCTGAGAAATCCAGGCTTGCTGCTGAACGCTGTGGATCTGCACGACAGCAAAAACCTCATGCCCAGCAGTGCTGCCCTGCTCTGCCTGGGTGGGGCAATGCTCTCCCTTCAACAGCTGCTTCGGGGGCTGTCCGGCAGAACAGGGGACAATCACTCCCTCCTGTGTTCAAATCCAGTGCCCAGGCTGAAAAAGGCTCCCCAGGCGGTAAAAGGGGTATATAATCTATACCTAACATAATTCAGCAGCCAGTGCCTTGCTGCAACTGAGCCAGAGGCTCACGATGTAAATCTCCTGCAGGACAAAAAGCTCAGGGAGAAAATACCTTAGAGCAGCTTTGAGACTGAAACTACCCTTTACATATGGAAAATAGCCCGACGGCAGAGAACTAAATTAGTGGTGGTCTGAAATATTATATGACTAATTCCTTTAAGGTCTTTTATTTCAAAAAGAAACATTTCAGCAAATTTTAGTATGCACGGTTCCAACAAACCTCAATGAGGTGTATTAAAAATGCCCAGCAGCAGCTCAAAATGCAGTACATACAGAACACCCAGCACAATGTTTGAACTGGGGAACGTATGGCCATAGTAAAGCATACCATAGGAATGCTTCCAGCAACCTGTGTTTCTGGATTATTCACTTGGTTTTTTCAGTTATGCATTAATATTTGGCAGCAAAGCCAACAGCTGCTTTTGCTTACTCACATGAGAAGCAGTTTCCTAAAATTAACGCCACTCAAACCCAAAAGACATAACTGTTCCCTAACTTGTGCTTGAAGCCATTCATATTTAAATGTGAGCGCAGAATTCCAAGATAAGACCATAGAATGGAACCAGAAATTGATGCACTCCGCAAAATAATAAGGTTAGATTTGTAGAGCAATGAAAACACAGAGGAAACACTACCAAAAACTGGATGTTTCCCTCCTTTGCTGTTCATAATTCTGTGACTCATCACACCCCAAACACGCAGCAAGAAGTTGTGTTCATTGTGATCTCCCTGCTGTTTAGCCATGAAGGAAATAAGATTGCCGTGAGTGCATCTGGCAGCCTTCTCTCAGACATGTTTTCCAGCCACAGTTACACCTTTGTGGGGAAAAAACTGCCTTGAAAGGTACTTGGATATAAATATTGAAAGATATGAAATCAGTTGTCCTTAGCAAAGGGGCTGGGTAGAGCACATCCAGTGGAAAGGACAAGCACTGCTCTTACCATCTGGGGGACACAGGTTTTGCAATATAATTGAGAAATTTTAGAGAAAAAAATAGAAATAAATCATATTTAAGTTCAAAATATTTAAAGTTCTAAAATAAGACATTGCACCATATATATTCCTTAAGTACATAAAACAAAATTTCCAGGTCATTGCTCAATTTTCACAGCTAAAAATAAATTCGTACACTTATTTCCTTATACACCATAATTAATATGTTATTTAAACGGTGGAGAAGTGAGAGAAAAAGTGACATTTCATGAATTATTTTTTGATTTAAATGGTTAAGAAAACCATTGCATAAAAGCACAGTGTGATACAGCATGTTATTATACAACGCAAGTATAAACCAGTCATAACCTCCAAGACAATCACATGTAAAACCAAAAGAATCTGATTAACTGTTTATCCACAAACCCAGCTAAGCTTTTGTACATTAAATGAGCCCCCAAACTTAGTGAAGTTTACATATGTATTCACTTTCGTTCCTCATCAGAATAAAGGAGTAAGAAATATTTCTAGGCTGTAAGACCGAGCCTTTCTCTAGGAAAACAAATAAAAAGCAGAGATTCGAAACAAATTTAAACCAAGAAAATAAGTGAATACAAATTTCGTTTGCTGATACAAATACGAATATTATGAGCCCCTGTGAGTATGGTAAGACAGGCAACATTTTTCACTGTTCCAAATTATTGAAAGACTGAGTCGGATTTTTTCTACTTCGTGTCTCATTAAAGACAATGTTCTCAGTCCTCTAGTAGCCTAATAAAATATTTACATCTCTTCTCATTAGCAAGAAGATGAGGATAAAAGGTACCTGCCAGAATACTAATCTGAAGACATCCCGTTCCAGTCACAGTTTTCCTTGCAGAGAACTATACCCTTCTGGCCCAACACAACTCTGTGTGCAAAAGCAAGGCGGGGATGTCCCAGCCTGTCCCAAAGCCACCACGTCCTACCAAAATCAGCCTTTGCCCTTGCCATGTGAAGATCCAGAAGTGTGGGAATGCTCAGAACAAAAGCAGGTTAAGGTAAACAGACAAAATAAAAAATATCAGATATGCTTAACGAAGACAACTGATTGGACTGTACTTCCCCTCCCCTAAATTTAGAGTGTATGTACATTCTAAAAGCTTCAAAGTTTTGCTTTAGGAACTACCCCAATCTCCAAAACGAAATGTGAAAGCAACATTAGTTAGAGAAAACCAGAAGCTGCTAGAGTTTGCTTTTTGTTTTGCCATGAAAGCTTCCAGAACGGAGCTCTCACTTTGTCATCATCACAGAGCTGCCTCGGCTTTATTTTTCTGTAGAAGAAAATATTGATCATTTAAAAGCAGCGAGAAGATTTTCTAGTGATTGTTTTTGCCCTGTGACTCACTCAAACCATTTCATCTCCTGTAAGAACTGTTCTAGAGACAGAGGATCAGATGTTCTGTCTAAGGCTTGACTCGGATTTTGCCAGTGGCTTTTGGCTGGATGATACCAGTTTCACTTTCAAAATGCTTCACAGAGAGTTCTTTTTCCTGGCACTGCTCCCAATTTGCATTTAGGAAAAATATGTGAAAAGGTTTGTGTTAACCAATATGATAAAAATATGGAGGTTTTAAGTGGATGAGAATATTCTTTGGAGTAATTTTTAATTCAGGGGGCTTAATGTAAATATTAAAGAAAAATGTTCTAAAGCAAAAGGGAAATTAATTTAATTGTAGTAACAGCTTTAACAGAAAAGATTAGTCACAAAGGCAAGCAAAGTCAGAGGGCCAGGAATGCAACAGGACAACCTAGAGCCAAACACTGGATTTTGCTCATTTGCAGAGCGCTCCTGTTTACATTTACAACCCGAGAAAAAGAAATCAATTATTTACAAATTGCCAAAAGCCCTGGAAGGTAATCCACGTCGCTAAGGGAGCCAACGCCGCAAGCCAAGCCAAGTCCCACAAACAGCTCAAACCCGTATCTAGCCCTGCCACATCCCGATCTCATCGCCTGCAGGACAACAGCTGAGGAGGGCACCAAAACTGTAAATCCAGCTCCAGAACCCCCGTGACACCACAGATGGCCTGAGACGGTGTCCAGGTCAGTTAAGGAACGATCAGCCCTTCCACCAGCAGCCAAACCCTGGCTCAGAGCACGGAGTGGGATTCAGACGTCGCCAACTTCATTAGCTCCTTCTCCTTGCAGTCCACCACGGCCGAGTGACAATCCTGCCTCTAATCCCATCACGGGCATTTCTGTTCCAATTCCAACTCTCCCCACTCAGACAGGGGAATCAAACGCTGAATAATACATTCAATGAGTTACTTCATTAGCTGGGTGAAGGTGAAACTGAAACAGCTGAGTCAAATAATGAGATGTCAGGCCCAGCAGCTCAGGCCACGGAGGGATTTGGAAGCGTTCGTCCCCACAGACAGGAAAACACAGTACTTTTCCAGCACGGAATACTAAGGGATGTCATCTTGCCATTCCAATCCCTCCAAATATATCAATTGTGAGAAAAATAGAACAAGTGAGCTGACAAGAACAAGGAGAGCACAAATCCTTCACATCACATCACGCGTCATTAAATAAGTCAGAGGCAATTACCAACTTAGCACTGGTTTGAAACAAAGCGATGAAAACCGCAAACAACACATTTTCTACAAAAGTTAAGCAGAGAATGCCAAACTTGTAATAGTCAGATGAGGACCAACCAAGAAGATTTATGCTTATTTAAGAAGAGGTTTTATTCTCCCATATATCAAATCTCTGACCAAAAAATTCACAAATGTATTAATTCCATCTCTTTAAGTCTCCCCTTTGGTACCCACAGCCAGAGCTGATCTGTTTCTCTGCCCTCAGCATTAGCTGAGGACTCTTGTAATCAGCCACTATTTATTGCAGTCAAAACTGCCTAATGAATCCCTGCTTTATTTCTGTGCTTGGGCAAATGGCTGCATTCATCCCTGCCCTGCAGACTCTAAGTGATGATTTTGCCAGGATAAAGGAGCATAATATTATATTTTGGCCCATGGGACTTTTCACGGGACTCTGCCAGAGACCACTGGATAATGGCAGATATTCAAAACACTTATTTCCAATGGAGCTGAAGAGAAAGTCTGTGCTTATTTAGAAATATAAGAAGAAAATAAATAAAAAAAAATAAGAAAAACTCTCAACTGTTACAAAATTGTGAGGTGCAACTCAAAACAAACACCTGGTTAGTACTCAAACCCCAAATGGATACCTGTAAAATAAAGAGAAAATGTTTGTCTCCTGACTTTAACTCCTCCTCCCAGAAAAGCAAGCTATGTAAAAAGTGCTATATTTTTAATTAAAAAAAGAAAAAATCCATTGGCTCCAACAAATATTGGCATATCCCCGCACTCCCCTGTAAAAATAACAGTGCCTGCGTATCAGTCATCGTTGCCAAAATAACCTCACAGTGAGAGTACGCAAAAATGAAAACAAAATAGAAAGGTGTAAGCAAAAGGGAGGGTGTGACATAAAATACAGGATTCATCAAATTCATGCAAGAGAGAAGCCACTAAGCAGTTATTAAAAAAAAAGAGAAGTACTGTATGTATCCCTTGCTAATGTGACCACTCAAACCAGAGTTCCACAACTGACAAGCTCTACGACAACATTACTAAGCGTAGTAACCAATAATCCATGGGGTAGCAGCTCACCCACCATCACTAAAATTACCAGCTGGGAGAACAGGACTCTCTTCTGCCATAACTTCACAAACTCAATCTTCGGGGAGTTTGGTCACTCTGATCCTCCCCCTCTGCACCCACACACTGATCTCAGTTTCAAAAATATACTAAATTTGCCCTTTTTTTTTTTCGCTCTCTTTGGGTGCATCAGAAATACTAAAATATCTTCCTCCCGAAAAGCTTAACGCATGCGTTCCACCGGAAACCAGTCCATCAGCTCTCCATATTGCAGGGCTAAGAGAAGCTACGGGACGTGGTTTGAAATGTATCGATCCTCCTCGTGACACGAGAGCCTTTTGTAAGGGCAAGTACTTCCAGAAAAAAAGAAACAACTTAATGTACTCAATCTCTGTGCATTATTTACTTTGCAGGCACAGAATGATTCATCACTTACACATAATAAATAAAAAAGTAAAGAGCAGTTATCCGAGTTTAGTAAAATTTGAGTTTAATTTTTATTTTTCTTTCTCAGTTATGGCTTAGTTCTGCTATCATTTTTTAAATCACTTTTCCATTTACTTCCAAATCTTAAATTCCTAAAAATCCCAGGACGAGTCATCTTAAAAATGCCAACATTTTGTGCTTCACAGCTGAATTTCTTTTTCTCTCACATTAATACTGGATATCTATAAATGCCTAAACCCCGAAGTGTTGCCTTACCAGCTGTGCCTTTAATGAGCTATGCAGTTGGTACGTGCTGCAGGATGGAATGCAGCATTGCTTTGGAGAGTCTCACTAGCTATATCCTTAGGATTTCCAGATGCCAGGGCAAATGCCACGGATCTTGCAATTTCAAACATATGGCACAAACCTTTAGGAAAAAGAATTATGCAGAGTTGCAAAAAGAAAAAAAAAAAAAAGGAAAAAAAAATATTTACTGCCAAAAGTTGTAACTTTGAGAAGCTGAGCACTAGAATTCAGGTTGTAGCACCTCCCTACAAGACCACATAATTTTATTAGTAAAAGTAAAGACCATTTCACATGAAATACTGCGTAGTGGTGAATTTTGTTTTTCTGTCCCTAAAAACAAGATCACCCATAGCTGCAGCGTTCAACCGGCCACAGGAGCCACACCTCCTCGCTCCTGCAGTCACAGGGAGAATATAAAGTTGTGCTTCTTAATTCATGATGCAAAGCTCTGCAAAAGCATTATCATGTATGCAAAGTCAAAACACGACGTGGTGAACGCTGTAAAAGTCTTCCATGCTGCAGCCTTTAGGCTTAAAGTAAATGACTTTTGATGAGAGTCCTAAATGAGTGAACGTGTGGCTCGGGAGTTATCAGATAACACCAACTTTACACGGAATCCCAACTAATTCCTGCACGGTGTTACTGCAGCAAAGGCTGCACCAACAATGGCAGACATATCATTAAATGGGCAAACGGAGAAACATAATTAAATTAACTGATAATCATCTCTCCTCTTCTATCCAGACTCTAATTTAATGCGCTTGCAAATGTAATGAGGTTCACTGAATTGAAAAATACTGTGGAAATAACAGAAACAAGATTAAATTAATTGCAAGACATCCTGATAAGAAAGCTTGCTTCAAATTATGGGAAGCACATTTCTAAAAGCCATTACAAGGCCAGTCACATATCATGCACCTTGATGACAAATAAGACATTTTAAATTATTTTTTTACCAACTGGACTATCCACTGTGTTTCCTATAACCGTAGGCTAATTGGTTAGTGCTCTCTCACCTTCAGGTAAATAAACATGTGAAAAACACTTGGGCAGTAAAAAATTAAAACCTGGCCAACAACCAAAATGACTTTTACTCCAGTCATTTCCTTGTAACTCACACTCTAAAATATAAGATTAAGACATACTAAATGCATTTAGACCTCGCAGCATCTTGGCTGAAAAATTGTGTTGGTTTTTCTCCCTAAAAAAACCCACAATTTAAATGTCCACAAAGAGGAATAAAGCATTCATTTTGAACACAAAATAACTAACTCTCAGTTCTGCCTGCAAGTCTTCTGGACAATGCAACCTCTCTGGAGCACGGTCAAACAAACAGCAACCATCCTGAAAAATTTTTATGGAATTTTCTCTTAAAAAAACTGCAGTGACAAGAATTCCACCATCTCTCTAGGTACCTTGTCCTGACGCTTTACTGTATTCGATGCTTTAATTTAAGAAACAAGGAAATCCTTATCTTAAACCACATTAGATATTTCAGATACTTTATTGGAAAGGAAACATCGTCTAGTAAGTGCCAGCAGACTGAAATTTCGAACACTAGTGGGAGCTATGAGACATCCTATGACCAGGATTTTAGTAGAATCATCTCAAATAATTCCAGTTCTGTATTTCCTCATGCCCAGATTAACAACAAAGGCTTTGCATCAGCATACAGTGACAGGCCGCTTCAGCGTGCACTCCCCTGGCAGCGGCGTATTCCAGAGGGCAAACAGAGGGCTGCAGTCAGAGCTTCTTGGTTTAACATCGGAAAGCACACAAGAGCAATTTGAAGTTGGATTTCTGGGCAGGGACAGGCTGCGGTGACAAGAGTAATACAGAATTACAGCTAAGCTAAGGCAGTCCCTGAGCTGGAGAGCAAAGACAGGAGAGCAATGTGTGTTAAATCCCAGGGCATCACCCTTAACACCAGGGCACTGTGACACGCTGAAGGAGGTGAGAATCCCACTACTATCAGCTCAGTGCATCAAAGGGAAGCCAAGCAACGAAAAAGCAGAACATTCTGATGACACAAAACTTCCTCCTCGTTCTTTCAAAGGCCTTAGTAGAAAATGACCCAAGTGATGCTGAATCATTTTTCTCCCAGGCTGGATTCCTCTCACCTGGCTTTAAGTGTGTGCCAGTGAGCTCTGCCAGCCAGGCTGGGCATCCTCTACTGCTAAATGGGACAGGATCTTGCTCTATGGATACCTTAAGGAGGAATTCAAACAGCTAGAGAACACCACCTGCTGAATACACTTGAACGTAAATCTCATCCTGTTTGTACTGCAATTATCTCTTCCCAAAGTTGGGTCTTTTGGATATTTTAAGTATTTATAGAGAGTTCTATCACATTTTTCTAGTTTCCATATTTGTATAAACAACCAATTAGTTATGAGCTTTAGTAAAGATCACTTCCGGGGCTTCCTGTAGTAAAGTTGGTCATTATTCACTAAATATTCCCTTCTTAAGGAAGAGGAACTGTGAAATTAAAGGTGTATGGATATACTTGGAGAGAATTCCAGGAGACCTCATGTAGTTATAAATAATGCTCCAAAAGTGAAACTCACTGTTTATACTGCATATATGCCTTGTTACTTATAAAAAGCAAGCATTATTCTGGTAACAGATGGTTTGTCAAGATGGCCTTATATGATTTTATTTTCTATTTTCAACAGCCCTTCAGTATAACTTCAGTTCCAAAAAGATCTGGTCCTAAGATCCATTAAAAACTGGCAATAGAGTAGGAATTGGTGTTAATTAGTCTGGGCCTTCTCCCAAATCTCTACCAATTAAACAAGTGTTTAGTGCTATTAAGCTTACATGTTATAAATCTTTATCTGCCTAACAGCATTAAAAATGGAAGAGGAGCAAAGTAGTAAAGAAAAAGAAAAAGTAATAAAATTAATACAGCTGAAATGTTAAAAAAGAAAAGGGAACCCTGCTGCTTTTGTTTCCTCCCCTCTAAGTTTACCAGCACAAGCAGGCATTTTAAAACTCCTAATTCTGCAGGAGATTAATATTATGGTTTTTAGGATACAAAATAAATTTTACATGTCATGTAAGAGGGCAGACAAAACTGCATTCTCGAAGGGTGATTTCCCTACGCAGCCTCATACATTAGTCATGCCGTCTAGAACATCAGGTAGCGAGTCCGAGAGAAAACAAAACAAAACAGAAAGCTTCCTAATCTGCTTCAAGGTTAAAATAAATTTAGAAACTGGTATGAGAAATAGAATTCTAAGACAGAACACTGGAATGAAACACTAATCACTAAGTCAGCTGTCTGAACAAAGCACGTGCTGTGAAGTGTTGGCTCAGATCACTGACCCATCCAGAGCCGTGCTCATCTCTCCCCTGGTCGTAGCAGATGCTTCCAAGACAGACAGAAACAAATGGCCTCTGTTGCCCACACCTATTTTGCTTGTACAAATCAGTTATGAATAACCTGCTGCTGAGATCAAGTGCTTATTTACAGGTACTTAAATATCCATCCCAGTGTTTACAGGCAAAGTCAACCATAAGATATTTGTGAGTAGAAGTGGTCACAGCACCGAGCCTGACAAAGCTCAAGAAGCTTTTGGATGACACCCTCAGGCACAGGGTGTGACTCTTGGGGACGGGCCCATGCAGGGATACGGGTTGGACTCGATGATCCTTGTGGGTTCCTTCCACCTTAGCATATTCCATGAACCCTACCAAACACTTCACAGCCTCTCTAGACCCTTCTTCTGGGGTTTATGTAACTCCTTTGTCAATATTTTTTTCCTCATACCTGAGAACGATTTGCTGTGCTGCAGCCTGTGTCCATAGCCCTTCATCCTTTTACTGTGTGCTTCCATGGAGTCTGGCTCCATCCTTTGTGTCCTCTTAGCTGGCTAATAAAGACCCAGCTTAGTCCTCTAACTACATAAATTCAGTTCTACCTGCATCTCTCCGTGCTTCGTGTGCCTTAGGCAGGAGAAGTACACAAAGAGATCCAGCACTAAGCCCTCAGCCAACTCCCTGACAAGTTTAAGAACTGCTGAAGGAGAACATAAAACGAGGTCACGCTCTTCCATTCTGGGACAGCCACTGGAATCTGAGTATTTTGGTTTTGTTTTGCAGAAAAAGTAAGCAGTTAGGAACAGGAAGCTTTGATAAAGATAACAGATGCACTTCAGGGACAGGAGAGCAGTGGCAAAGGCAGCAGGGATAGAAGGCAACAAATTGCATTATGGTAACAGAGGCTCTCACAAGCTTTGATGAGTCTTCACTGGCTTCTCTGCCAGATATATCATGGCCAGAACCGGTCAGAGGGTAAATTTGTATGAGAACAGGAAATAATTGCCTAACAATAACAACATCATGGTCACCTCAGTTTTTAAAGATGATGAAACACCCCTTTCCAGCTGGAGAGAAGATAATTTTTGGCTAACGTTCAGCAAGCAAATGTTGGTGATGCTGGACCAAGAGAGAGAGGATGAGCAGCCAATCTAATCACTGGCAGCTCTTCTTCTCAGGCATCCAATAAAGGGACATTTTGCATATGACATACATTTGATAAACCAGAGGTGAAAATGCAAGACAGGAATTTACGAAAGCAGCAGAAATAAAGCAAGTTTTGCATATTCACATTTAGTAAGTGTGGGAAAATAACAGAAGAAGGGTGAGGAGGATTGCCAACACAGCCAAGTGACTTGCAGCTGGGGGGTAGGAAAACACATATATCATGTTGTTCAGTCTCATTAGATCCTCACTGCCACCTGTGTGCCTCTGCTTTGGCAACCCCCTAGTCCGGGAGGGCATAGAAACAGATTTAATCTGGGCAATTCATCCCTGGGTTTGTGGCTGTTCCTGCACCCTGCCTGGGTCAGCTCACACACTCGGGGATAAAACACCTCCTCCTCCCACAGCTCTTGTTTCTGTGCAGGACAGAAGGATCTCAACAGGACACGGGAACAAACCTGCAGCTGATCCCAAACAGACCAAAACAAACGGGGAAGGGATGACAACAGTAACATTATTGCAAGTTACACCACGAGAGTTTCAAACAATGGCAATTACTTAATTTGCAGCCCAATAAAATCATGTTCCTTAGATTCTTTCCTTTTTTTTTTCCCTCTTGGAGACACCAATATGCTTATTCCTGAAACATGCATACAAACAGAAACATGGACTGTAGGAATTCTGTGTCTTCCAGAGGAAAACACAACCTGGAGTCTGCTTGAAAAACAACTGCTCATCAGCTCATACACGAATATGCACATGCACATCTGTAAAGCATGAGATTTTAACAAGTATTGAGATGGCCAACCCCTGCAATGTCTGATGACAGCTGTGACTTCTTACACCTCAGATGTCCTACAGAAAGGTAATATTTGCCAAAATACAAATTATTGGGCTTGACATATGGCTATTTGAGCCACATTTCGTTATTTTTGAGATCAGAAAGCAATACTGGATGTCTAATCGTTCCTCTGAGTTTCAATTTTTCAAGTCATTGAATTTCTATCAATCTACTGAATTTGTGAAACTACAAAATAAAAAAAATAAAATAATGGCACTAAAGGAAATATTCTTTGACACTTCCACCTTCCTTCACCAATCCAAGTGACTTACAACCAGGAATTGCAACAGTTACAGAGAGGAACACCCCATGAATGGACACTGCAGTATCTATGTCATATTACAGTGCAAAAATCACTTTCAGAGGCAATTGTATAGATGACTTCAGACAATATATACCTGAAAATAGGAATGAGGCTTCCACTGCATCCATCGTGACATAAAGAGTGTGATTAAATTAAAAAAGCAAACTTCAAACTGAAACCATCACTCTAAAAAGACAAGGCAAGCAAAACCAGAGTTTTATTCCAAAGGCTATCTGTCAAGAGCTTTTAAACACAACATTACCTCCTCTTTTTCAGGGCATCCCTGAGCCATGAATCCCTGGCAGCTGGGACAGACTTCTGGGAGAATTTCACTCCGTGTGACCTGTTCTTCCACTCTTCCAGAGCTGGATTAGCAAACAGAGTGTGGGGCAAAGAGGCATTTAAATGACCAAGCTAATAATGCAACCAAGAGCCTCCACTCACTGGAGCCAGCGTGGAGAATTCTTCAGGAACCGGCAGGATAAACCCAAAAAGCCCTTCAGAGGACACTAAACCCAGAAGTGCTCTCCTGTGAGATAATCTCTGTCCCACTCAGAGTTAAGACTGAGAACACATCCAAGCACTACCCACAGGACCTGCTCGGGGGTCTCTGGTCCCTTCCAGTCGGGGAACCACTTTACTTTCAAGTCAGGGAGTCTCATGCACAGCTCGATGAGAAGCAGAAAGACAAGGACAGCTGAAAAGGTCACTGCAATAATTTAAACTTGCCAGAGTGACTTTCCTTCTCTATTCCTTGAAACAATGTGTACTTTTTGGTGTGAATAGTGACAGAGCTATGGAAAAGAACTCGAGCTCTACACCCCGCGCAGACTCAGGGAAGTCACAGCGACACTGGAGCTGCACTGCTTGAGCAGGAGCCTTTCCCAGGGGCAGCCATACGTGCCCCAAAAACCAAAGCATAAACCCAAGAAAAACCTGCCAAAAGGAGCATCATTAAAGGCTTTCTTACCCACCCACGTGCCAGCCCCTCCTCAGCTTCCACAAAGCACCACCTCAGTACGCATTTTATTCTTTTGGGTACTACAATTCTTTTCACAAATCTGGCAGCCAAAATCACACCCAGAAGAAAAGACACCTCAGGAGAGATGTGTGGAAAACTTGTGAATATATCCTACAATGAATCCAGTGTTTAATATCACGAACAATAAATAGTTAGGAGGTGTAATAAGGAATTGCAGCTGCAAGGTTATTTGGGCTCAGTATTTATCACAGGATGGTATCATGCCCATAAAAGACTGGGCTTACGAGAGCAATGCTGTAAGTATTTTTTCCCATCATTTCATCAACACAAGGACAAAAAAATCAGCTTATATAAATATCAACATCTCTCATAAATAAAAGAGCAGTTTGAAAAGCTCACTTTTTTAGAGAGTTGTTTTAAAAATGTCTTTTTCCCCTCTGCTGTGCCAAGTTCATATGGGATTTACCAGAAGTCTTAATTTATGGAGATGTTTTCACTCTGTGTGTGAAGGCATGCATGCAAATACCTTCTATCACATCAAATTCTAACTGTTAAGGTCAAGAGTGAATTTAAGAAAATATTCAAATACCACCACTGTATTTCTCAACTGATTTCCAAAATCAGATTGAGATTTTTGCAAAGGATAGAGAACACTCCTTCAAGCCACTGAGGGCAACAAACTCCACTGTTGTTTCAAAACTTCAGTCCCATGAAGCATTTTTGGTTTGTTTGCTTTATTCGATCACAAAAGGAATAACCAGTTTATCACTTTATATTGAAAACATGTTTGGGTCCTTAATCTCGAACTTTTTACTTGCAAATAGTGAGGGAAAGATTAGGAAACAGGTTCTTTATATCAACTGCAGTTAAATTGGCTCAGTAATTTACTAACATCCCAGCCTGAGAATGAGCAAATGAGGAAGGATTCCCTTTCTGTTGTCCTTTTTCTTTTTTCTGCTATGCCTACTATAAATGCTTCTAACTATTGTGAAGGCTTATGTTTGCTTGCACTGATGCATCTTGCTTTAATAATGAGAACACAGTAACCCCATTTCAGCAAAGCATATTCCCAAAAGGAGCAGCCATTCCTCAGCCTATAGCAATTATTCTACATCTCCAGTACACTTTCAAAAAAAACCCCAAAAACCCTTTGTACAGATAAGAGCACGTGCCTCCACACAAAGTGCACCTGCAGAGCTGGTGCCACAGCTACCAAAGGAGAAAGAAAACCCTTTCTGCCAGCAGTGGGAACCGGCACTGGTGTAAAATGACTGAAGATCCTGCTGAAAGCCAAGGCTCCTTTCGCAATTACTCAACACTCGGAATGGCTCACATACTATCAGCTATTGAAGGGCTCAGTGTGGCACCTGCTGACCAAGGCACTGCTGTTTACAGTGTTTCCTTCCAGGGTCATTACCAGTTCATCTCAAAAGGCCACCAATGGTGTCCATCCCCAGCATCTTGCAAGAAAGGCAAAGCCCACCTAAACGACCTCTTTCACTCTGGATAATATTCCTGTGGATTGTTATGGAAAAGATGTAATTGCTGAAAGACAGAGGAACAAATATATTGTAATCACACGGGGACGAGGGGTACGCTGAGTTCAAATATCCATGTAATCCTTACAATACTTTATTACCCCATACATTTAAGAACGTCCTCTAAGTGCAAACCTACCTAATGTGACCGGTTACAAAGTTCTCTCCTTGCTTAAGTTAAAAAGGAGCCCCAATGTGTGGCTCATTTCATGATGTGCAGCTTCAATTGAAGCTAAATCTGCTAGTTTATACCATTGTCTGTACTCCTTCAACATATAAAGTATATTTTAAACAGCAATAACGAAAGCAAACAAAACCCCAAAACAAAATGAAGAAACAAACACCCAAACACAAAATTGTTGAGTTCCACCTTTTAAGAAAGCCAGCATTTACATTCTGACAAGCAATTAAATGCTATAATCAGAATCTGCCTCGGACACATAAAACATGTAAATCACAGTCCGTCGTGGCTCAGAAGTTTTCAAGTATTTATTCAGTATTTGTAGCAGGCGATTATTGTCACTTCCCTGCATCCAAAATAACTCTTTTCTAACACTTTTTCCTTATTACTTCACTGTGAGGTCTTCTGTGTACGCAGCACCTCAGCTGGGCTCCTGAATTATTATTAACCAAACAAATCACCTCTCTCCAAGAGCAAAAGGGACATTTCCTCTGAGGGAGATTGCTGCTTCATTAGTTTGGCTTTCTGGTACACAATGTGTAATCACCCACGTTCTCTCCCTCTATGACCCACTGGAAAATGGGGAATTTGAGCCTGGTATTTGTATGAGATTGTAGAGACAGCTCTGGTTCAGATATTCAGATTTGTCTTATTAGTCCCACTCACACCGATTTCCCACGAATTGATAACATATTTGTAATCAATATTACATGTCCTTCACATCAAATTACAGTGTGTAGTCATTACTTGCCATCTATCATAGCTATCAAGTCTCAAATGATAGAAAAATTCACTTATCTATCAAAGCCAGCATCCATCAAATTAAGACAATGAAGGGGTTTGAGAGACTGCTATCTATGTCTTTCAGAAAATATTAATACACTGCACTGAAGGCCAAGCAAAATAAGACTTTGAGAGACAAATGAGAAATTCTAAACCCCTCAAACAGCACCACAGAAAACAGAAATAATAAAACCCACCAGCTGCCATTTCCAGGAAAAAGAAACTCCTTATCAGGATGGGATTACTTTTAAACCCTGTAAGAGTGATTTCTTCCACGCACTTGCTGATGCAGCCTGAAGAGCCACGTGGGACATCACCACGAGCAGCCCAGAGCTGGAGATAAACTGGGTTTGTTCTCATATAGGGGTTGGGTTTGATTTTCTAGTGCCTGGACATGCATATGAAGGCCACACGTGTAAAGGTGTTACAAGGAAGTTTTCAAACCTGATACAACCAGAATTTATCTAATAGTCTTTTCTCATTTTAAAACTAAAATAAATGTGAATATCCATTTTTAAAAGCTTTGAGGGATCAATAAATTAACAAAAGAAGATGAAAACAAGTAATGTAAGGGTTTGCCTCATTTTATATTATCCTTAAATAAGCAGAGCACCTTTGGAGTCATGTTTTCTAAGAAATTCATGTTTTCTCTGAAATTACTGAAAAAGAAAAGATGCAGCAACAAAGCAGATACTGATTTTTTCACTTCTGATCTCCTCAGGACCACCCTGATGCCCTGATTTAAGCACAGTCAGGTCAGTGTCCACAGCAGACACTCCTGGGGTCTATTTCAGCCGCAAAAGCTTGTTTTTGCAAAACACATTTTCTGAATTAACTTTCCCTCCCCCAAATTTATGAATATCCTGGTTCTCCATCACTTACTGGCTTAATGATTAATCACATTGCTTTAAATCCTGTGAAACACAATTGAAACCTTATAACCAGGTGCAACACATACAATTGTCCTGGGATTAAACAACCAAATGTGTAGGTAGCACTTTGATTCCTGTTGCCATAAAAGTCTGTATAAAATGGAATAAACCAACCCAAGAGAAAGAACGAGCTAACCAATACATACCCTCTAGCCATTTATTGTATGAGGAAAAGAATACTTCTACCTCTGATCTGCAACTACTTCAGCCTCAAGGATTCTTTAAAAAAACAACCTTTTACTTGCAGAGAACCAAACCAACACACTGACCATTCTGTGCTAAATTTATGTCTGTGATCCTCTCCTTTGCCTTAACGACTCTGTGAGTCTATGAATAGTAAAAACAGGTAAAAGAGAACGGAATATTGATTAACTTGTCCAAATTTTGTAATTCAAATGTAGTGAGAGTTAAACCTGCATAATCCTGTGATAGAAAAGAATGGGAAAAACAAAAAGTGTATCCAAGAATCATTTTTTAAAATTCATAATTGGACCATGGTCTGATGTTGTGAAAGTGGGCATGAAAAGTGAAATGCAAAGCGTTGCTAACAAAGCTGTGAGATGAGGCTATTTTGGTAATGTTTGGCATTATTGTTTTGCTAATATTTTTCTGCTAGAATCCTAAATTATTGAAGAACAGCAATTTAATACAAATGATAAAAACCTTGTAGCAATTAGCGCGTTTATGTTGCGCTTGCAAGGAAGGAACGACATTTTATGGTAATTTCCTTGCGAGAAGGTAATTTACCATGCTGCAACTGCATCTGCATCACAGATCTAAGAGATTTGCCTGTAATTATAAAAAATGTAACTTTTCCTACTATGAATGTACCACTCAGACGGAGACAGCTGGAGCAGCAGGCAGTGACACAGATGAAATGTGTGAGTTAGAAGCTGAAATCTGCTGTACAAGCTCCCTCCTCCGAACCGACGCCGGGGGCTACGACAGCATTCCCTGCTCCCACGGGGTCTCCACCACGCACGGAGCTTGCAAAGGTTTTACAGTTTTTGTAAAAGATTTCATGTCCTAATTTAATTGTCACAGTCCCAGGACTTTTCTGACTCCTTGGGAGCCCCAAGAGGCAGCGCACTCAAATTCCAAGCCTCCAACCATACCCTTGCTGAAACTGTCTCCCCCCCCCGACAGAGGATTTGACTCCAATTGCTTTTTGCTCACCAAAAAGCACCAGCTCAGCATTTGCAATTCTCGCCTGTATAAGGGACAGCCCTGGTGACTGGCCATAACAACTCAATCAGCTTCCCCAGAACAGGGCACCAGCTATTTAGGACAAGCCCAGGGCTGAGAAAACATGTAACTCAATCTACATGTTCTCCCATGGTTACCTAGTGCTACCCACTAGCTGCCTGGAAAAAATACCAAATAAGTCACTATTTGTGTGGGTTTTGTTTCCTGTAATCTCTTGCGTTAATATCCTCACTCTTACCAGAATATTTTATGCAATTAAATTGAATTTCAAGGCTTTTTTTTCTCTGGTTCACGCCAGGCAGCAACAGGGGCAGAATCCCTCTGCTCTGGAGTTTCTGCTAGTTACACCCAACTTCTCTCCCACATCATGATTTTAGGGGTTTTGCAAGAGCTCTCTGGTCCAACCAAACCTTTACAAACCTGATACAGTAGACTCAAAGCTATAATTGTCCCTATTACATTGAAACAACTGTGGATAAGGAATCTGCACATACACTTCTCTCTAGAACATCACTTTCTGCTTGGATGCTCAGCCACCTCTGAAATGGATAGGATTTCATCTTCTTTCCCAAAACAACAAGGCACATGCACAAGTCCAGATTGCAAATTGTAGTTTTGCTGTGGAGAAGCCTGTTCTACCCACAGTACAGATTTCTTCTAAGTTTAAAGAACTTCTTGGTTCACATACACTTGCTCTTCATCACAGTTTAAAAACATCTGTAACTATCAAGACGGGTGTGGAGGGGCAGAGGGAAAGAGAGCAGGAGGGAAGGAGAAGCCACAATTCCCATAAAATAACTACGGAAGTCTGATATTTGCAGTAAACACACACCAAACAAACTGTCCACACTAGTGGAACAAGGAAACAGGCTTTGGAGCTCACAGTAATTGGCACAGCAATTAATAAGACATATAGCACATGGTAAAACCAGTTCTGCCATCTGTGCCAATTGTCCCCAAGTGGAAGCTGTGCATGTTTGCCCTGTTCATCAGCATTAAGATTGCTGCTCAATGCCAAGTCTTATTTTATTGGCTCCTCTTGGTTCCAATGTTAAAATTCTATCAGAATTTCTATTTAAAACTTCTCATAATAACACCAAAAACTCCAAGCAAAACACATAAAACCACAAGGTACTGGAATTTTTGGCTAACCTTAGTGCCTTCACGGCAATTTACATGCTGTGTTGTGTTTACAAATTGATTTTCACAATTATTTACAAATTATCACATTTGTTAAAAAAGCTGAATATAACAGGTTATACAGTAAAAGTGGCAGAAGCAGAGTGGCTGCTCTGAAGCATATTTAAGATTTGAGACAGAAAAAATCATAATACACTTCAAACTAAGATGAACATCAAGATCACGAGCCAAAGAAAAGAATACTGCTTCTCTTTTAAATTCCTAAATACCTGCAGGGAGGTTTATACAGCCTTCTCTTATCTCCATCTTCAAATACCCTGCACTGATAATGCCTCCAGCCAAAGGGAGCTGTTATACCCAGGACCACCAGGCCCATCCTTTTATGAACAGTATCTGAATTACTTTCGGTCACCAACATCTGTTTGGCTTGAAACAACATCTGCCCTCACTGCCTGATGGTGAGCCCCAGGCAAAGGGCTGGTGACCACCTTCAAGGGAGTCAAGAGTGGGCTCAGGAGCTTCAGGATGGCCCAGAAACACTTGTACAGAATCCTCTTGTCACCTCTATGAACTGCCCCTCTCCTTTGCTTATGGCACTGGGTGCACAGATACACATACAGATGTGAGTCCATGACTTTCCCGGGATAGCTGGGTTATCTCACTAATAACAGTTATTTGGAGACAGATTAATTAAGCTTCCCATGGTAGCCTCTGCCTCAGGAATCAGGAGGCAGTTGGGTTTTTGCATTTATTAGTGGGATAGCAAGAGCTTCACATCCAACTCCCTCACACTGCGAGCAAAACAAACCTCCGAGGAGGCACAGGAGACATGATTTAGTTTCAGGAGAGAAAAGCTACTTTGTGGGAGCTCCTGTAGAACTTCCCACTTCATGAGTCACCCAGCAGTCACAGGGGCCTGTCACAGAATTTACTTCTGCAAACACCAAGGGACGACTGTCTTTAAATCAGACACATTAAATGCACTACATCTTCTCTTCAAAAGCAGTGATGTTCTCCAACACCTACACGTCCAGAATAAATTAGCTTTCTTATTCAGTGGTGTCAACAATGGGAAGCCGCAGAGAATAAGGGAGAAAGGGGAATGCTAACCTCTGCCAAAATACTTATTAATTACCCTGTCTTTCAGATGCTTCCCTTGTTGAAGGGCTGGTTGGTGCCATGCGAAATAAGGAAAAACACATAGTCTCTAACAAGGTGTTTAAGACACTGAGCAATAATTTGGAAATTGCCCTTAATTTTTACTTACTTTCCATTGAAGCAATGCTCAACAATACTAAACAAAGGAGGAAAATAAATTAGCTGTTAAGCTTTTCTCTGCACCTATCTCCCTGCTGAACACCGAAGGACAATCTAATCTAAGGTCAGAAAGGTGACCCTGCCATGATGTATTTAACTGCTGACCACCCCACTGAGACTGTCAATAAAAGCAGCTGCTGGTGTCAGTTGTGACACTTTTTGCATAGTGGGCACCTGCCCATTACCAGGTGGAGAGAAAACCTCCACTCTTTTCATACATGAAACAGAAGAGCTGTCATCTGGTAACAGATTTTTATTTCTACCAGGAGTGTATTTGAATTCAAAGTAATGACCTGGAAGTACAAAATTCCATATTCTCTAATCCCATAAGCCATGCAATTCTCCCTCTTAAGTTACTATTGAATGTCTATATAGCTTCCCCTCCTGTTCCTGATTTAATACAATGCTATCAACAAACCTCCTTAGTGAACAGGGTCATGGCAAGATTTACAGTGCTTTTCCACAGGACTGCAGGTGAATTTATTTTACCCAATATATCCATTTAGATCCATTTTCCTCAGAACATTATTCTTCAAAGACAACTTAGCAAGTTCTCCAGCATCAGATAAAAGTCAAACTAAGTGGTGCAAAGATGACAAGGTGTCCTGCATGACCTTAATCAGAAGTTTAAGTGCAGGATAAAAGTGAGAACTGAACCAAGAGCCAACTACCACAGCTGTCTTTTTTAAACATCAAGGAGACAAATGTTGCTCCTCGGGCATGTTTCTTCACCTGACTGACACCCCCAGCTTCTGGATTGCACTCAGCAAGCAAAGATTGCAGCAATATACTGAAGGAAAGCAGTGGCACTCACCAACACCTCACCGCACTATGTGAGAAAGCTCTAGGCGTCCTGCAATGACAATGGACAGTCATTAATGGGATCGGTACAGGAATCTGCAGCACACAGAGTGTTACTCAAGACAGGTGTAATCATGGCCAAAGGCACTGGCCTTCCCTTGCCTTACCCCTCTGTCCATACACATGCCACAACCCCCAGCTTGTTTTTTCTGTCATGCTTGGTGTCACACACACAGAGTTCTGTCCGAAATGTCACTAACTAGAACCTCCAAACCATTGGAAAGCTATGGGGAGAACTTACAGCACCTTCCAGTGCCTAAAGGGGCTCCAGGAGAGCTGGAGAGGGACAGCTCCCAAGGGCATGGAGTGCCAGGACAAGGGGGATAGCTCCCCACTGCCAGAGGGCAGGGTCAGATGGGATACTGGGAAGGAATTCCTCCCTGTGAGGGTGGGCAGGCCCTGGCACAGGGTGCCCAGAGAAGCTGTGCCTGTCCCATCCCTGGAAGTGTCCAAGGCCAGGTTGGACGGGGCTTGGAGCACCCTGGGCTGGTGGAAGGTGTCCCTGCCCATGGCAGGGGTGGAATGGGATGAGCTTTGAGGGCCATTCCAACCCAAACTGTTCTGTGATTTAAGCCATCCCAAATCAAATCCCTGTATACCAGCTATGAGTTCATAAAGTAACCTGTTTTATAAGGCATTTCTCCTGAATACTTGGCCTCTGGTTTTACAGTTACAGACAAAATATCAAATAATTAAAGTCTTTCCACATACACTTAATAGACAACAAAACTGATTAGCTTTCAATATTAGAAAATCAAATTGCTCGAAGTTCCAAATTCTTATTTTGCAAATAAAAACGAGTTGCCAAAAACCCCCACAATTTTTGGCACCAATTAAACCTCCATTCCAGTAAAAATCAAAACACAGCCAAAAATAATCTATTTGAGCTGTAACAAAACTGGACTTTTTATTCTCCGGTGGGAAGAAGGACATTAAAATGGTTTTAAAATATCCAGATAACTAAACGAGATTAAAAAGCATAACTTTACAACCGAAGCAGAGATAATGAGAAAACAGAGAAACACTCAACTCTGTGGTTCTGTGGAGGCATTAAGGAGTGGAGGAGAGCTCTGACTTGCAGTTTTGAGAATGTTAGAAGGTAAAGAAGAACTCTTTAGGCAGCCACAAACATCCCTGTACCACAGAGGGATGCAGAGCCCTCCAGCCTCTGTGAGGGTAAACCAGTGGAGAGAACTATCAATTCCCACTGACTTCTCAACTTCTAGAGGGCTTTAAGCATGGATGAAGAACAGTCCTTCTAGAACTGAACAGCAAAACACAAATGTTGTGCGTATTCGTAAAGTAGATCTAACTTTGGGAGCTGCTGGTAATGAAAACAAAGATAAAAGAATCCCGAGAGCAAGGAAGACACTGAATGAAATAAAAGTGACTGATCTGAAGGCTTTGATCGTTGTCCAGAAGCTGGAAAACAAAACTGCCTGTGACCCTCAGCAGAGACACCAGAATGCCCATATCTGGCAAAGAGAAGTTTTCTTGGGGAATAAAAGGAGGCAGGAAAGAGGTTAAAGAAGACAGAGAGGCTGCTGAAACTTCAGGGAACAAAAACAACAACCAAAAAAAGGAGACTGGACCAAATAAAGCACTATTTGGGAGGAAAACAGAGGGTTTTACCCAAAAAAAGATTGGCTGAATGTTCTTAATCCACTAAGTCTACCAGCAGAATCAATGCAACCTGTGACACAGTTCTGTCCTAAGTGTCAAATTGTACTCAGGTGAAAGACTGTCTATTAAACATTAATATAAAAGCCTTGGTAATTAAATCCTTTTTATTTTTAACAACAGCTAATCACTTGCAGAGGACATTTAACCTTTTTCAATTCTCTTTGGTAATACAAGGACCTGAAATATATCTATGTATGATATGATTCCTTCTCTTATATGTATATATATACTTACAGGTATACATGCATGTGTATGTAGTAAATAGCCTGTATTAACGAATATTTCTCATTCTGTAGTAACTGAAAAACTTACAGGAGAGTAGATATAAAAAAGAAAAGAGAAACTGAACAATGCAGAGATCGGGTGAGATACCTGCTCTGTTTTGAGCCATTTCTTTTTGTTAACTTATTTAGCAAAAATGGTTGAACGTTTCGGGAACAGCTGCCTTGTTAAAGACTCAACATGCCCAGCCCTTCCCTGATGTGCAAGGGTAACAGTGCTCATCCCTCAAGACCTCTCCCCAGTGGCACGTCAGAAATGATATTCCTGATGTTCACGAATTTATATAAAACACAGCGGGAAAAGGAAACAGAAACACTTAGAAAAGCTACTCAGATAAAAGAGGAGCCTTTTTCTGAATTGATAAATGCATTCAGGAGCACATTCCTTTATGTAATCCCTCTTCAGACAGTAGAAGGAAGTCACTGAAGAATTATTTTTTTTAAACCAGATAAAACACAAATCATTTTATCTTAAAATTACATAATGTAAATGCAAATTAATCGGCATCCTCAGACAACTGTACAGTTGACAAAGTGGCTCTTAAAGTCAGAAGATACCAGAATTATTAAGCAGTTCTTTGTTACAGTGGCTGTAACTGTTGATATTTCTCCCAACCACCCCGAGAAAAGCCGTAGACATTTATATCCATTAAAGGCAAAGCCATGGTGGAGATGTGGGAGCGCACTGGGGACGCCGTAATCGATAGGTTACTTGCTCAATAGAGGGCACACATTACTTTTACTCCAAGACAAATACACTGGAAGTTATGTTTTGTCTCTGTCACTGAACAGCGCTTTCTCATCCCAGCTTTTGTTGGGCTTCCCTTCCCCAGAGTAATGAGCCCAGCACTTGGGGATGACTAAGGGGAGCCTTCATGCTTCAGAAAAATGACTGTCCCTCATCTGACATGAAACACCACTTTAGGATGAAGCAGTGGTATGAAAGGTGTGATAGAAGCAAAATGCAAGAGGAACAAAAAGATAAATTCCAGTGCAGTCCCTGTTTCTTTAGGGAGTAACCATTTAACTCTGTTTCCTGACAGACTAGGGAAAACTGTGCAGGGAGACAGCAAAGGGTTGAGAGAAAGCAAGTGCTACCAGCTAAGAAAGGCCCAGAAGCTGGGTGGCAGTGGCAGTAGAGACAAAAAGAGAAGAGGAAATTCTTCTTTTCCCACTTCTCCCCTTCCTCCCAGAAGGAAAACATGTCTGAGATCTTCACAACATCATCAGATGTTTTTTTTTGTGTGTAAGTACAGAATCTGGGGTTGGCTCACAGGATCTCTGACGAAAGTTGAAACACTGACACGAGTATAAAAGGGACCCACAACACCATGTTCAAACCTAACTGAAGCTGGAAAGCAAAAGGAGAAGGGGGAGGAAAAAATAAAGGAAGCAAAAAAGCCTTCCATGGGCTGAGGAAGGTTTAGTTTGGTCAGGAGTAAGCCTTGGAGCACAGTCAGAGCACCCAGCAGGACAAGGTGTGAAATCAAGAACCATTACAAGGAGGAGGAACAGCCCCATCCCGGGCAGACCACGGAGAGAGTTCAACCAACAAGACTCAGCTCTGTGCCCTGCCATGGAAGGGCAAGGCAGAGCAGCAGAATGCACCAGAGTTCGCTCTCTCTCATCTGCAGGGAGATCCCCTCACTGGAGAACTGCTGGCTCCCCACTAAGTATTTACTTGAAGCAGAGTTCCCTAGGTGCTTCTGAGTGCACAGATATTGGAAAGCTGCAAACACGGAATTATGGAAACACTGAGCAGCACGAAACTTGTGTGAGTTCTTGAATAAATTATAGTAGAGCTCAGGTTTCCTGAAGACTCGGTGACTCTACAGTATTATGGTGAATGTTTTAGGCTTAAAAATAAAAGTAAAAATTTTAACTGGTACTGCAAAAAAGCAAGAGGTAACAAATCGACAAGCGTCCAGAGGTAAAACTGACTCATACCAGTTCTGACTGATTCCCAACAGGTTAAAAGAGAGTGTCCACAACAAATGGTACCAATTCCTTCAAATCAGGGCAGGGCTTCAACTTGCACACGTGATTATCTGTTAGCAGAAAGGACTAACACCTACATTTATTACAGTTCTTCCAAAGAAAAGATCAGATGGGTTAGAGCAGAGGGAAAGGCTGTGTACAGGAAAGGTGGAAGTAAAGAAGTGGCTAGAAAAGAGAAATATTTGAGCCCATCACTGCAAACCAGCTCATTATTTTCTCCTGCAATGCACGATCTCAGCAATGGCTGCCTGGCATTAATGACCAGCTCTACAAGATGTGGCTGGCAATCCACTCAAATGTTGCAGTGAGCCTTTCCTTCAGGCTCTGCTAACGCCTTGCCTGTTTCTGCCCTCTGGGCTCTGCACCTGGCAGGACTCAGAGTCCCTGGGAGAGTTCAAGGCATTCCTAAGGCCAGAACAACGTGGCTCGGAAGTGCAGTGCTGACCCTCTCCTGCTCAGCAGTGCTACAACATCCCTCGCCGAGGACTGCTGCAATCAAAAGGACCTGCAAGCCCTTTATTACAGTCAGCCAGAGCACCAGCAAGCTATTTAACAAAAAAAAAAGCACCTCTAATGCTTGTTGTGTCGCCCTGAAGGGCCCAGGTTACCTTTCCTTTGCCCCTGTTCTAACCACTGCATCCCACCAGTTTACCACCACACCAACTCCAAATGCTGGAGATGGAATGGTTAAAAGCTGTAATCACAAATCAGTGCTAAAGTCTGAAAAGAAAAAAAAAAAAGAATCAGTTGATGGAAGATTCCATCATTATTATCACTTTACATCAGTATTTTGATTTATGACCAGCATCTGTAGCCCAGTACAAACAGTGTCTTTAAACACCTGCAACCTAAAAGTAGAAATCTAATATGCAGCTTTATTGAGAAACGAAGAGCAACTGTGATCCAGTGGGGAGCAACATTCCCAAACTGACACCCACCACCTGCCAAGAGAGACGCAGAGTGTACCCGTTCCTCAGATTCCTGCTCCCACACGACATCCCAATCCAGGTGGATGCACGTTCCTACTCTGTGCATCCTGCTACATTAGAGTACTATCAGTATTTGCTGACAGCCCATCCTAATATCTCCTTTCTAGTTTTTATAAGTGTAGACAGTTATGGTGAAGAAAAACAATCCTAAAATTACAGACAAACCCCGTAAAATCAAGGGGTTTAAATAAATGTGCAGCAAGCTGCCCAATTATGTACTGCAGTATCTTTTGAAAACAAATATTCTAAACCAGATGGCAAGTACAAAGGAATTAAGTCGATGCCTGAATGAAAGAGAAACTTATCTTTTAGCCCAAGAAATACATCTGATAGCAAGTGTTTTACTGCCACAAAGTGTGTGTCTCCAAGATGTAACACTACAAAAGTGAGCTGACTGCAGATGACTGTGAAAAACCCAGATGTATTTCTCACATCTTTTACTGCACTCTGTACTCAGGGACGACTCTGAAAGATGAATTTTGGAAAATAACACCCTGAAAGCCACCAGATGTGGCTGCATGTTCTGTGTGCACGTGACCACCACCTCCAGTCCAACCTGGCCTGGCATGACACATGGATCCAAATACTGTGCTTACCCACGACTCAGAGATGTTCCCACAGCGCTTTTTTTTTGACGTGTCTAAGTCACAATTATCTAGGAATAAATTATACAGTGCTGAAAAAACTTTCACAAGTCCTACTGACCAAGTGAAACGTGGAAAATGTTCTTTTTCAGTCACTTCGATTATGTTTTGATACAATTTTCGTGCTTCTAAACAGGAGGTTCTGAGGCACGGTTTGTTGCAAGGGATGTCCAATGTCCCCCTGGCTGAGCTAGTGCTACACAGGTAGGCTGGTCTACACTTCGTGTCTCTCGGACAATTTAAATACTTTTCTCCCTTTGCTGCTACACGAGGTTTATGTCCACGCAACCAGTTTAGCCTCAGTGGTTAAAGGGTTAGCCCATTTTGTACGGAGCACGGATGTTAAGACTGTAACTGCTGTCTTTTCTGGGCATTAACAAGAGCTGCAAGCAGACACTGTGATGTATTACTTTTGTTGGAAGCATCCTAAAAATGCAAGCCAAGCCTTCCAACCCTTGTTCTCAAAAAAAGCTGGCACTGGAAAACACTGGATTATGCCCTGTATCAAACCGTGAATGCAGTAAAAATCCTCTCAGTAGCTCAATGTCCTTTCAATATGATTTCACTTACTCCTGCTTTCTCTTTTTACTGTCTTCTTTGATTTTCTCCCTTCTATTATTTCTGACTGGAACTCTGCAATTCTCTCGTATCCTGAACCGAGGCTTTGTTGATCGCTCATTGCTTACTGCATTTTTGACCTGCATGTCTTCCTATTGCAAAATCAATACAGTATTTAGAATTAAAATAAAAACTCAAGTGCTAACAGCGCTTCATTCCGTAGCTAATAACAGTGCCATATTATTACTTTTTATGCCCAATAAAAAATAAGGAACTGCCAACTATGGTAGCCAAGGCAAAATCACAGCAAGGTTCTCAGAAATAAACCTTAAAAGCCCAAAGTGCACGTTAGGCACCCCCTGGCTGACTTTACCATCCATGTTATTGAGTTTTATCTACACCTCATGGTCACTAATGTTACAAGCTAGGGTTTAATGCAGTGAACATCATTCAATGTTTTACCAATATCTCTACAGAAGAGCAAAGCAGAAAAAACAGCTTGAACTCCACAGAACATTCTAACGAACAACACCAGGGAAATTCTAGCAAACTAAAAATTTACAGAGCAAGGGATTAGGGAGAATAACATAATATTGCACTGGGCATGTGGACCCCTGTGCCAGAACACAAGTCGGATGGGATGGGTTTTGCATAAGGCAATTGGCAAAAATACAGAACAAGGCAGCTGAGAAGGTGGAGCAGGAGCAGGGGAGGAGGAGAAAGCAGCTGGTTTAGGCAGCAGAGCAGAAGAGGTTCACTCAAGAGCGAGCAGTGACAGTTTAGGAGACAGTGAAAGGGAAGCCGAGATACTGAAACAATCAAGCAAGATCTCTGCAGGTAAACAGAAGCGTAACCCTTTGGGTGATGGTTGGAGTTTTGTGACTATGTCATTTTAGTTAAAATAGAGCCTGATGTAAAAATGTGCAAGAGTAATTACCCTGAGAAAACTGAGTCCAGGAACCCAAGAGTGTTTATAGGTCCCAGCAGAGCAATTACCAAACCTTTAGCTACACACATACACCTGTGCCTGGATACACACACAGGTGTACATTTTTACCTGTACTAAACATACCTGTGCAGAGGATAAGTTGGTGAAGCTAAATTAGCAAGCAACGTGCCATAATAATCATATTATAAACCCATGGAAATAGCCAGCCCCTCATGAAGATCTTCCATCAGTGATGTGAAGGCAAACCTGCCTATATCCCCATTTTGGGGGTTTATTCAAGCAAACGCAGCTTTAAGTGACTTTGTTTATATTGGTCATATGTACCTCAAATTGCTGATTCAATACTCAATTTACTAAACCTTAGTGCCATGTTCTCATTTTGCTTCAAAATTAACACTTGAAAACACCCAAATTAAATAGCAAGCTCTATTTTCTTTATACAGCAGCATAGTCAGCACTGGCTAAAGTATTTGTTATTCTTACTGTAGATTTTCCATGTGACAATATATAACTCTTAGATGTAAAAAGCAAAATATTTGTCCTGCAAAATATAAAGGTTGAAATACAAAATCTGGCAGAAACAGTCTAACAGTAGTTAATCCAAGGCAGACTGAGTCCTCAGAAGCAAGATGATGTTAATAATTATAGGAAAAATTAGATATAGTTGCATTTAAACAAATGCCACATGAAACACATTCAACCATCTGCTAAAACTGTCTTTGGGTAGGATGTTGGCAGATATTGCATAATCATCTGCATATGACAGATAATTTTAGCCAAATCTAAATAATAATATTCTGATACTTCTTAAGAAAAAAAAAATAGACTGCTTTGCAAACTTAATAAATATCTGAAGTGTTTGTTATTTAATATTAATAGTCTGAATTCCATACAAAATCTTCCGGGTTATAGACACAAAAAAAAAAAGATAAAATGGCAATTTTTTTTACTGGGTTTTATGTATTTTGAAACACAGATTGTTGTGCCTAGAATTTCTCATGTATTTTATCCCTTAAATCTTTTCAAAAGCAGTGGCTTAGAAAAACAGTTAACACATAAAACATCCTTCTGGCTCCTCAACCACTCTACAGTATAAGGACTATCTGTTCATATAGCTTAATGATCTGGGAAAGGAGAGATTTGGAAAACCTCTGGAAAGTTTTTCTGAAACCCCAAAATAGTCACAACTGGTAAAGGTTGTCCTTGTAGAGCAGGTGGTGAAGTTTCCCAATTTATACAGAAATCTGTGCAGTCATATCCCATTTAACTATGTTGATTTACTATTCATTATTTAAACAGTGCACAAAAAAATGTGCACTGCAACAAAATGTTATCGGTTCTGAAGGTCATTCTCTAAATACTACAGTGAAGCACGTTTCCTAAAGCCAACTTCTACCACAAAGAAAAAAGAAGCCAAATGACTTGAAGATCTAACAAAACAAATATTGTTATCGAAGACAATTGAATCTTACAGTCCTTATGCTAAATACAATATGGAATTAAAATTGACCGAAGAGATTTGATTTGCCTTAAACACATTGGAACAGCTGAGAAGGGAGAGAAACCTGGTAAACATGATAGCAAGAGAGAGAATACGCCTTCAGGATTGGATTACCTGGAAGGACAGCATTTGTTGTCTGTGCCATGCGCCACACTGCAATGTGACAGCACCTTCCATTATGCAATTGGCATAGGGAATTAATGGCCCAGGGAACTAATGTTCGGCTCACAGAGTGACTGAGGTGGGAGGGGGCACCAGTCCCCACCCCTGCCCACAGGACTTCCACTTGGAAGCAGGTTGCTCCACATTTTGCTCTGAGAACCTCAGTCGATCTCCAGGAGGTTCTTCAGCCTCTCCAGCCATCCCACCAGGACTCCCTGGGTTGCAGTTTTTGCCTCCTGTTTTTCTGTTGTACATCTGTAACCCCGCTGTAGTAGAGTAGTTTACACTACTACAGTCAAAGTAGCCCAATAAACTACTCATCCTAAGGAGTGGTGGTTGCAGTCATTTTAAATAAATGGTATGTGGGCAGAAGCAAATGGCTGACCCAATATAGTTTTATCTACGACTAACACAGTTCAATATTCAGTTGTTCCACGTATTGGTCTAAATTATTATTGAAATATATAAATCACTACATGGCTCATCCCACCAAATTTAAATATCTCATTGAGGAAAACTGAGCTTCCAATCCAACATCCATGCCAGACTTCCTCTCCCTTCCTGTCTTCTTGAGTTTCACCATACAATTCATTTGCTGTTCCTGTGCTCTGAGCATTAAATACACCACAAGGTCAGGAGTGGTGGGACCTTCTTAAGGATACTGGCTTGTCTGGAGCCCAAGACAGACCACACCTTGTTTCCTCTGAAGAAAAGCAGTTCTCCTTACGATCTTGGCTTTGTGAGGGCAACATCACAATGGTAAACACACAAACACATCCATGTGTTTACTGATGTAAAGAGTGCCGTCCTGGCAAAATGAACCCAGACCCCCTCAGTGCCCTGCTACAGCCCAAAAGCATCAGGCAAGAACATCTGGAATAACTGCTGGCGTGTTCCCTCTGCTGGATGCAACCCCGGAAAAGTGTTTCAAAGGAAACTGTGTTAGCATTCGTCTTGTGAGAAATGCAGTCCCCCAAATGGCCTGAACATGCATTTCCACGAAGAAATGGCATAACGACTGACAGATCTGTGTGTTCTCTACTGGAGATGGCCATGGGCTGGCTCTGCTGAACCTCAGATGTACTTCACAGGTATCCATTAAGAATCAGATCTATCAGGAGTTTATTCCCAACTTCCCAGATGGATTTTGGATTGTTATTGTCTGCCTAAAGCTAAAATAAAAGCAAAGAATCCAATTCTAAAGATTTTCTACACGGAATGTGTTGCAAACAACATTGTAAAGCTTTCTGATAAAATACGATTTTGTGGCAAAGACTTTCAAATTGAAATACACAACAGGATGAAACATAAATAACAGATGAAACAAATAAAGGGAGGACAGATTCAAGGAGGAAAAGAAAGCAGTGAGAATATTAGAATTCATTTAATAGTGTCCAGTGTTTCACAGGCTGTACATGGAGTGCAGAGTGCTGAAAACATCACTCAAATTAAACTGCTACAGTAACATGTATTATTTTGCCTATGTGTATATATATATATATATATGATGGCTTACAAGAAAGATAAACAGTTTTTGGAAAAATGTGGTAAAGACACTTTCAGAAGAGTTGTGGGTCATATCCCCAGAACATGTAATGTAACAGCAGCAGCAGCGAAGGCTATTAGTGAAAACAAGTGACTAAAGAAATTTCCAGATCAGCATCATGAAAAAGTGTAATGAAACTCAATCAGTGGAAAGGCAAATAACTCCAAGCAACAGCTTTGATACTACAATTTCCCCTTGGATAATTTTACTGCAAAGAACAACTTAATTCCTACTCATAACAGCTACCATTAGACCACCAGCTATTGCTGCTGTCACCTATGAAAACTTTGCTGTGCCAGACAAAATACCAAAAGTATTCATTATAAACAACACAATCACTTCTTTTTTACTGTGATAAACTTAGAGGCATTCACCCACTTGGAAACTACAAAAATTAAGACAACTTTCTGCCACATTCAGCCGATTCCCATCCTGCCCGCTCTGTGCTATATGGGGAAGACAATCCCATCAGACAAATAGCAGAAAGTGCATCTTTCAAGTACAAACACTAAAGCAGCTCCACCAGAGACAACTCAAATCTGCCACTACTTCTACCTAGTTGGTTAGATTTGGGGTTTTGGGGTTAGTTCGATTTGTTGGGTTTTTCTTTTGTTTCATTATTTACTACAAAGAAGAGATAAAAGTACATGCAGTCAGTTACTTAAGCCACAAGCAGTATTTTACCCTTTTATTTCCCCTTTCCTCCACCACAAGTTCAACCAACATAAAACAGCAACTGAGCTATGTGAAAGCTTAACAATAAAGTAATCCACACTTGTAATAATTTTAGGAGCAGATTACAGACACCAGATGAAAGCTCTGCTTTGTCTTAACTGACCATGTTTCCTCCATAGCAATGAAACAATGCATCAGTTTACAACCTCACAACCTGCACCTTAGTTTAGGCATGACATTGTTCTGAACAGACATACAAAATCATGTCTTAACCAGCAGTTTAGATGCCAGAATCAATAAAAGGGAAAATGATGCTGGAATGAATGCATCAGTTATCAGTGAATACATCTGAAAAGGTCCTCCCAAAGACCAAGGGAACAAAATACTAAAACCAGATGTCTCAGCACAGCGCATTTGGACCCCATGTTATCTTCCTACTCCAGGCATTCTGCAGTGTTCGAATTTGTGGAAGCGGTTGGTGTTTATCACATCCACCTCCCAGTGCACGGGGTTTTCACATGCAGATTGCTGAAGACATTCCACTTTTCCGACAGATCACAATTAAATGATGTATAAGCTTGTTCTAACAGTGATTCGTAGGTTTTTCTACTCTGGCAATGTCACAAACTTGACATTTTCAGCACTTTCAAGGTTATCTCCTGCAGTGCTGGACCTAAACACAGTTATTCCATGTCCACTCCCATGATTTAGCAAAGTAGGTCACTGTCACCTCAGTGCCTTCCTTTGACTCCACCATCTTGGCTTTTATTTAATGACTACACACTGGAAGGACTCTCAGTGCTGGTTCACTCACACCAGACTGTCTGCAGCACAGTGAAGCTGAACTAGGACTGTCTGTAGGAACCGAGAGAAGAAAAATCCTTATTTTGTAAGTCATATTCCTCTGCTCAGCAAACACACTGAGGTTTGTGTGGTTCATCTTTACAACAAGTGTGAATGTCTGTTATGTTTGGGGTGAAATTCCATCAGCAACAAGCTACAAGACAATGTAAATCTTATTTACTACAGCAAAGACAGAAAAACAACAAAAAGTTGGTGGAAAAGACATTGTTCACTGCACTCAAACTACTCCTTTGATTATAGTACCAGTATATTCCAAACACATTGGTTCTTTCCAAAACACAGCATTGATTGGCACTCCACTTCTACAAACACAGCTTACTTGAACAGACCATTTCCCTGTTGCTCAAAATGCACAAATCCATAAGTGCCACAGCAGCTAATTTCAGTATGACATCAGGCCACTGACTGTGCCAGAACTCTTCTATTACTGTCACTACTGCATCAAAGACACAGAAGTGCAGCTGTACCACAAAGCTGGAGCCTCTGGGCCCACTGAACACAAAGTTACACAGTGCTGTGGACAACAGATCTGTCACCTGAACAGTGCTCATGGAGTGCACAGTGAGTGTCACCCAAGGCTGGGTGCCCAGAGTGTTGTCCTTCCACTTGTTCGGGGCACCCAATGGTAGTGGCTCAAATCTTCCAGAGCCACCTGTGCTCTCAACAGCTTTTAAGGCTCAGAGAACTTTCAGATGTTTAATTCATGCTCATTCAGAACACAAACACAAAGATGTTACAACCTCATCCAACCCCTCAGCTTCTTTTCAGCTCTCCCTTATTTCTCCTCTTTGTGCACATCCCCAGCTCTTTAGAACATTAATGCTTTACGTTTATCTAACTATGATGTAGCACATTACCAATACTCAACACCACAGTGATACTGAGGAGGTTTATGACCTTAACCTTAAATACCTTTCTGGGAAATTTCTAGCAACTCATCTCATTAAAATAAAAATGTTAGTTCAGGTTGTCCTAACCAAATGCATTATACTTGACACACAGACAAGGACTGAAATCGATGTCATGTTTTCAAGGGCAGGGGTGCTTTTCTTTGGCACTCCATTATTTATGGAAGCTGATAAGAGTCCTGCAAATGGATATTGTGGAACAGGTACACACTGCCCTGGCAGCTCTTCCCATCCCTGAGTCAGAAATCCCCCCTGAATGGTGAGCAGACAGCCCGGTCCTTGGCCCATTTTTCTCCCAGCCTTTATTTGAGAGTAACATTGACGATAGTTGTGGGAAACACGTTACTTTTGCATCTATACGGGTTTGAAATGGTGACCCAGAAAGCAACATTCCAATTTCCCAATCCTACTTGGTGAGCTGTCTTGTACTGCCATGACCATAAAAATATTTCAAATTACTGAAAATTATTCAGAAAAACTACATCTGCCCTAAGCGAAGTAACATTTCTACTTTGTTTTGCCCCTAGCCATTGGGGAGGGGTGGGGAAGAGAATTCCAAAAACAAAAATAGAAATACATAAAACTGTAGAAGATCAAAATAATTTAATAGGGTATAATCTCAGGGGAAACTAATAATCATCTGCGAAACAGATTCACCATAAATTTATATGAATTGACTATATAGCACAACGTTCCAATCTGGGACACAATTTAAACTGGGGCAAGTAATCACTATTTAACCTAGATTCTGTAAATTCACCTCAGCCATTTCCAGTTTTCCTTAACAGCAAATATTCAGTGACCTGCCACGAGATACAGAAGAGGAATATTTTGAAGAGCAGAGTACTTGCTTCTTTCCATACATAACAAGTGGTGTCACCAAGGCTGGCAGGGAAGCAAACTGAATGGGGCAGCAATATCCAGAACGGGCTGATAGAGATAATGGCCCCAGAAAGGCTGAGATATGAAAAATTAAGAAGCACAAAAAGAAAGGCTTGGCTATCAATATCTTACTGGAAATAGAAAAGAATATTTAAAATAAACTTGCAATCAACTAAAGTTTACAGAAAAACACCCTCTGCCTATACGAGAGCAAAAGCTACAGCACCACAGCCAGAAAAATATAACACATGATGTTAATAGTAATTGAATCCAATTATAAAGAATCCCAGACAAAACTGTCATTCACAGGCACTTAAGGAGAACATGAGGAGGATTTGGCCATGCTGATTTTCTCACAGGAGAAACTCAGAACATGTGACAGTGACACCCAAACACAAATGCCCAGTTACACACACACAGGTGACCCCTCTCACAGAAAAACTGGCGACTCCCTTGCCAAGAATCGTTCGACCAAAGCAATTAACATTGCAGATATTTCTGATTATTCCAAACTGCTTTGGAAGCAACAGCCACCAATCAACAACGCAAGCTTTGTACTGTTTCAGAACAAGTCTTTTCTGCGGTTTACTCGCAAAAATCCCCAAGTTTTATAGCTCCTGAACACTGCCTGAGGCAGCTGGATACTTTGCATAATTTTCTGTGAGCCAGCCAAGCACGAAGCTCTCAAATTCTCCTGCTAGGTAGCAGCCCCAGCTAGAGCAGAGCTGCTGTGCTGCTCCTGGGGCAGAGGGCCCTCCTGTCACCTGCGGTCACCTCCCAGCTCCCCGTCCTGCACCTCCCTCTCCCGCCTACCAGGCTGAGCTCCTGTGACCTTGCAGTCTCTGTGGATTCTCAGCTCTCTCCTGAAGCACCCATCAATCACGTCATTAAAGTCTTTTACTCCTGCTTTAGGACTCCAGCCAGGTTGGGACATATGTTACTTAGGCATTTTATTGAAACATTAATTCAGTGCAGACTTTTGTTTATCTGATTTTTTTCCTCTGCTCGCCTCACAGCTATTGCATTTAACACTTACTCTGTGTGTAGAGCTGAACAGTCAGAGCCCTTGACACCGAAGTCTTCCTATTCTACTTTTTTTCATATTAATCAAAGGTAGAGTTTGGTGAGTTGGTTTAAAAATCTAGATGGTGCATCACTGCTGTATTTCGTCTCTGCTTTGATTATGCCCTTGCCAATCAGCTCATAATTAATGATTATAGTGATTTCCACCCGCGGCAGGAAGGTTTCTAAGGAAGGGCTCGGCTGTGTATGGCCATATCTTGTGGGGACATGGGACATGTATGTGCTGTGAACACAGCACATGGCACATGTTACTGCTGAGTAAAGTCCACCCACCGAAACACCAACTCGCAGTGACATGTGCTTGTGAAATTGTGTGATGCCTTCTGCATTTTTAAATACAATGAAACAATATTTAAAACAAACATTATTTTAAATAATATTTTTTAACAGTGTTTTCTTGATAGTTTCTAAACATAAACTTGTACTGGTCAGGCATAAAGGGAAATCACTTCTAATTGTGCAGCAGGTGAGCACTCCATTTCTTTTTCCTATCTGTGCCTTGAAATAAGTTCATGAGCCAATATCATGGGGAAAAAGCACGTTTGGAAACTCATCTTCACAATACCATGATATCTCAGTTCAACTTGTGTTTACATATCCTCTTTTCTCAAAATCACCACTTTAAAAAGTTAGTACTGGAGTGAAAAAAGAAGGCAAAGTTGCTGCATTTACAATAGGGAACTCACGTGTAAAATGCTACTTTCTGGCTTTTAAATCCAAACCAAACTAACAGTCTTGAGTGACTTTAGCAAAGGGTGCCCAAGACAAGGACAAAAAGGCTCCCTGGGAATCCAGTTCACACTGACAGGAAATCAATAACTCAGGCATTAACAAGTCACAAACACAATGCTGTACAATGGAAAACATTCTGACAAAAACAGGGAGCTATAAAGAATTTATGTTTTATACCGAAAAGTTGGTGTGCCTTAAGGTTTTCTCTCCAGCAACACTCCCGGCTCAATACAATCCCCACTTTTTCCTCTCACTTTCTGACCTTAAACTTTCGAAGCAGCATTTAATGCAGGAATAAATGGCAAGATGCATGGAACCAAAGTTACAGCTTTGAGATGAGGGTGAAATTCAGGTTTGCCTTATCACCGTGGTGTAGGGAGGTGTCATGTGCACTGCCCCGCTCTCCCTCTCTTCACAGGGATTAGAAAAACTCAGCACAGGTTTTATAATCTGGGAGATAATAGAATCAGAGATTTGCCATCCTGACTGGATTCCCCACAGGAGCATTAACACGTGCAAGGGTCCCGGGAAATCAGTGAGGGGCATTTGGGGGCTGATCTTGTTAAAATGTTAATGGGATCGCTTTTCCCACCATCAGTTCCACGACATAAACAAATAACTCTGTGTGTCTTAGAGCAGTTTGCTGCTGAAAGGATGAGTTCCACTTCGAAATGGCCTGCAAGACCTCTTGCATAAACTCATCAAGTGGCAATAACTCAGCTGCAATGTTATGCCAAAATAATTTCCCATCTATAGCTACTCAACTTCATACTTCACTTGATGGCAAATACCACTGGGAACAGCCTAAAACTCTTCAGAATTTATGACACATTAGTACTAAAACTGAATAGAGCCCAGAAAGAATTTCCTGTAAGCACACAGAATCCCAGCTCTCCCCACCTAATCACAGTGCAGTGATTTTCCTGTTGGATTACTCATTTTGTATTTTTCTAAGGACATGGTTTCCACGACCATATTTCAGTGGGATGTGACGACAGTGCCACATCCTGAGTTACTGCAGAATCACTTCTTCAGAGGACAGAAATTTATATTGGGTACTTGGAACCAAGCAATGGGTTAGAAACAGAAACTAATTGAATTTTATAACTAAAAAACATTATATGGATTTATCAATTTTAGTTCTTAAGCATCAACATCTCTCCAAAGAGATCCTGCACCTATTCTGTGATGCATCATAAACTGGCCAAAAAAAGAGAAATTCTGATATTTTCGATGCACACCGAGGTCTTCATGTCCCACATAAGGGCACAGTTTCCAGTGTATACAGTTATATGTCTGTGTGCATGTTTCTTCTTTCCTGTTTTCTTGGTAAGAGAATGAGAATGGACACTGCTTCCTTGAAAAACTGACTGCATTCACTTCTTTCCCTTAGGGACAGCTACGTCCATAAAGCTTTCAAATCTTGATTATTACTAAAAGTATCATTATACCCGCGGCTTCTCATTTCCTCATATCATTTCCTCAGCTTTTGCAAAGCTGCTGCTCAGTTTGGCTTATGGCAAGCCCCCTTGGTCCTCACAGACCCTTTAACAGTGTCTACAATTAACGCGGCTTTACCTAATTAATAGAGAATATGGCATCACTGCACAATAATCCCTGACAAATGGGTCATTATCAATAGCTAACGACTACTTTGTTAACTAATTGCCCTGGGGCAAAAGCGTGTCCGGGGAGAGAGCCACTTTGGACGGCAGAGAAAGAGCTATTAGGAGCCATAAAGTTTGGGCTGGGAGGTGCTCCCGGCACTATCAATCCCCCAGCGTGGCGGGGCTAAGGATTCCTGCGGAGGAGAGGCAGCGTGGCCGGGCAGGAGTGGCACACGATGCCTCGGGTGGCACACGGTTCCGCGCCGCTGCGGATGCGCCCGCTTCCCCAATTAGAGTGAAGGATGCAGCCCATTCCCTTCAGAGCGCTAAGGGCAAGCCAGAGCTCTCCTAACACTCCGGGAAAAACAAACAACCACGTTATACACGCTGAAGAGTCGGGAGCAAGAGCAAGACTGAAGCAAAACCTGCACTGTGGAACGGATGAATATATCCGCTTGGAATCTTGCTGGGAGATTCCAATAAAGCGCGTTGTAATGCGCGATGCAGTCAGCATGCCGTGCGTGGATTTCAGCTCTCCGTGTCCTGTCCTGCAAGCCCTTCCAGGTACCCCGTGCGCTCTGTTAACATCACCTGCTCCTAGGGGGAAAAACAGGCTGGCCAAAACCAGCACAGAGGGAGCGGCAAAGGGGATGCAAAACCAGAACTGGAGTTCCAAACTGCGGCTCACACACTGCCATTGGCGCAACTCACCCAGCAGGGCTTGGTGCCTGCTGCAACTTCACATGCAGAGAGCGCATCCCGGACCTCTGGGCTGCCTGAGAACCCCCGGATGCTGATGAATTGCAGGCTGATTATCAAATAAAAGGCTACACTTAAAGCACTTTTCTGTCCTTTAAGTGGACACATCTGCATTCACCACATCCAATCATTACTGATACGCTTCATTCACAGCCTCATTAAAGAGACACCACAACTTTCAGTTTGCCCACCCAGAGTTCCTCTATTCCTTTCAAATGAAAGAGCAATTTTGAAGAATGCCAGAACTACTGATCTGCCTTTCTTTTGTGGGTTTTCAAATGTTCAAACACCCCTGCTTCAAAAAGTACAAAGTTTGCTGGTTTGATTATTCTGCACCACACTGCAAAAAGACAGCACCTTGAAGAAAGAACTGGCACATAAGAAAGGAAGAAAAAGAGATGGAATTTGCTTGTGTGGAAGGAGTACAAAGACTACTTAGAAAAGGGATGAAAAGCACAGAAATAACAAGATGGGCAAGAAGAGACAGCAAGAGTTATATTAGAGAAGAACAATGCAATTGTGAGAGCGCTTTCAGGGGGTAATAAATATATTCTGCAATTCAGGATCCTATATAAAATATAGGATAATACATGTATTTAGACATTATTCCATATATATATATTAAAAGTAAAAATCTGTGAAAGTTGGTGTTGCAAGAAAATTAGGTTTGAGGTGTCTAGATTACATTTCATGCCCAGGGTCATTATTGAGTTGAGATCTTCATTATTCCATGGAAAGAAAAGCAATAACAGAGTAACTGCATTGCCTTCTCAGTAGAGAGCCACCAGAATGACAGTGTGCCTGTACACACCTGCACGGAAATGAAGTGAAAGCAACTTCCAATGTCAGAGGTTTGAAATCAGCTTCCAAAGCACCGTCCCCTCCATCAGCTCTAAGTGGGTTCGTGGGGTTCAAGCCTTACTCTTAGTGGAACAGCACATGGAAAGGGTCACAGGTATGGTCTGCTCCAGAGGGGCAGCTTTTGTCTTCCTGAGATTCACCCCGTGCCCCTCAGAGGGGCAAGTCAGAGGAGAGAGAGGGATGCTGGAAAAACAATTAGTTCTTTACCTTCAGAGGGTGCCCTAAGAGTGCCCTAAAGCCAAGGGGAAGAGGGAAGGAGGAGAGGGCAGCAGCTGCAGAAGGCCCATGGTCAGAGAGCAGAAGGCCCCACGTTCAAACTATCATATCAAGAGCTCTGGATAGATTTGAGCAGCAAGATATGCAGAACACTTATGGCAAAAACAGCAAAAATAATCTCTTCTGAGCCCACACTATCCTTTGGTGCCATTCCCAACTTAACATGCAATGTATCATCAAAGCAACATTACACTGACAGCACAGAATTTATGAGAGATGTCATGTGTCTTATTAAATAGGAATTGAAAGCAACAGGGTAGAACCGAGGAGCACAATCACATTGTCTTCACATTTCTAAACGCTGAGAAAGTAGGTCTTTTTTCTTTTTTTTGTTAACAAAAGAGGGGGGAAAGGGATAATATATATGAATGCAGATTAAGTAATGTTTACTCCTAAAGACCCACTAGATCAAAAGTAGATAATCACAGACCTCTGTTCTATATAATTCACCTTTATGAAATGCGAAACTCCTACTTAGAAGAAAAGAAAAACAAAACAAAACCAACACCAAACCCACTTCACTCTTTTTCTTTCTTTCTTCAGAAAGTTTTCCTTTTAGTTGCCACTGAAATAAATGAAAGGTGCTATATGATGCAAAGGACTTTTCTAGACTTAGTGAGAAGGGCTTGGAAGAGGTGGAAATAGTCATTGCTTGTTCAATTCTGAAAGACTGAAGTACCTGGATTAGAAATTACCTGGAAAAGAGATTATTTGTGAATATAATCAATCATAATGGTGGAAAGCATGTGAGTAAAGTCATCCAAATTGGGAAAGAACTCAGAATTTTCAGCCTAATGCTAGATCCCTTCTCTCTCAGATAATGCTGTTTTACCCAGTAATCTGTATAACCATCCCCAACCTTCCATCAGAAATTACACACACTTTTTCAAAGACACTCAGTACTAATAATCGAGCCTTGAAGTGACAAAATAATCTAACACATCTCAGTTCCATTTCTAGTGGCCATCCAAATAGCAGACATGTTAACCATATGCATCTCCTGAAATAAACTGCTTTCTCAACAGGGATTTTTACGTGGGAATAACAAATACTGTAATGAAAATATATCAGCTTTTGCCTTTCTCTTTTCTGTAACATGAAGTGTTCTGGCCAAAGTGTCACACTGTCATTTGTGTCCGCTCAGTCCTCTCCTGTCACCAGCCATGTGTTTCTGCGTATCAAAGCAGCGAATCAGAAATTATTCTTCAACAAAGGAATATTTCACATCCGGGATTCCTGCTTACCAGGGTATTTTAAGGAAAGGCATCACAGGTTCATCAGAACAGTGCCAAAAGAACAATAAGTACCTGCTGAGGCAGAATGGGAAGGGTCATGTCAAATATATAAGCAGGAGAACATTATGTTCAATTTCTTCTGAAACATAATTGCCTGGAAATTTGGAGAGAAGAGATAACTCACATACCCGGTGTTCGAGAGGAAAGGATATGAAATACAGTCATGCCCCTGTAACTGCATTGGCTCTTGTGTGACCCACATTGTGCCCCTGAATCCTCTTGTGTCAGACCTTTGTTTCCAACTAACACCTCAGCTTTGCTGGGAAACTTCCTGCAAGTGACTGCTGTGGCAGCGTCACAAATGCCACAACCATGTAATTCATTATATTTGTGTTATTTACTGTGTTCCAAGTCAGGCTTTCTTTTAAAATTGTGTTGCCTGTTTTTTGTATCTTGAGAGGTATAACTGACACTGTGGAAAAAAGAGCATATGGACATCCCAGAGTGGAACTCTTCAAATGAAAGCCCTCCTGGAGATGCAAAACACCTCCCAAAACTGCAATATAGATTTCAAACGCTGTGAATTCTGCTGAAAATATACCACATTCAAACCTCTCAGCAAAAACTACTTCATGCAGAGCAGGTGATGTTTCAAGTCTCCAAAATTGCAAATTGAATGTTAGTATTAGAATTTAATTCTATTAACTCCAGGAGGTGACAGGAACATTGAGTGGAAGAGAGAAGGAGCTGTTTCTTCTGATGTTAAGTGCATGAGAGAGAATTAAGACATACATGAGCAGGACAAGTTAATTCAGAGCTCAGAAGGCACACGATGTGATTCAAAGAAGTTTAAGAGAGACTAACGATAGGCAAACAGGAATTAGGATGTAACAAGAAGAAATTCAAATATTTCTCATCTCCGAGACAGCCCTGCATCTGCTGTAGATACCTGGCCAGCAAAGACGGTAAAGCAGGACAGAGCGTATTAGGACAAAACAATTAACATTACAAAGATGAACCTCAAGTTCAGATAGTACTTGGAGTATGTGGGATGGTCAAGAGGAGAAGCTCCGTTGGTGCTCAGTCTGGTCCTGCAGCACTACCAGTTTACTGAGAGCCCAAAGTGGGTCTGAGCCCTGACTGCAGCATTCTGGCATTGTCTTTTCTAGGAAGACCTGGATGCCAGTGGCAATCTGGTTTCAAGGAAAACCTGTCAAAAAGGAAACTTTCCATTCCCACCCTGACACACATGCCTCAGTGCTAAACTTCGCAAAGCTTTCAGATTCCACTTTTAGTGAACAACATCACTGTCCACAAACCACTATTTCAGCATTTATGTGAATGTCACAAAGAGGAAAGTAACAAAACCCACCTAAATTTCACCTCCTTAATTTACTTCAGCATGTTTCTCAACTAGGAGAGTTTAAGAGCGGGCAGGAAAAACCATCCAAACAAGCAGTACCCAAGGATCAATCTCCTTAAGAACCTTTCTGCAGAGCTCACACTAGTGCTTTGTGGGCCTGTGGTATGATCTGGACATCTCCATCTGTATCCCTAAAAGACGGCACGGTTTGACTTAAAACTCCCTCAAAAGAACCTACAGAAAGAAAGCAGGTCAGAAGAGCACCGGGTCAGACTCTTCCAGACCAAGGAACTGCACCTGCACAGAAGTCCCAGAGTTGATCTTATCAGGATCCTGAGTCCCAAGAGCAGTTCCTTGGAGAGAAGGGCTCCTGCCCTCCTGTGCTGGGGGTGCTTCAGGCTACCATGGTAACCAACAGGAGAAGTAATTTCTCAGCAATCATCACCAAACCACAGCGGCGACTACACCAGTCCCTGCTGACTGCCAGGCACGTCACCATCAGGCATTATTCTAAGCCCTGCTCAACTGCAGGAGCTCACAATGGCGTGTATTGCCCTACTGGCACGTGCCTTACGTCCCGGTTTAATTACTAACTGACCAACCTGTTATACGTTTAAAAAGCAGCAATTTTACCATGCACGCTCCTCGATCAACGTTACTGTGTGCTGAAAATCCATCAATGATATTTACTATTTAATAAGAACATGATATCGTTATATCATAAGAATTATGATATTACAGTTTAAAATCTTCATTATTTTTTCAGGCTTTGACATCCAGTGACAAAGAAAAAAACTACCTCTATCCATTTGTTTTTTTCAGATGCAAACCTTTCCTCAGGAACAGGCAAAGGAGATACCATTTACAGTTTGAAATTGTCTTAATTGTACTAATAAAGAATAAATACAGAATTAATATCGTTGGTACATACATAAGGTATTGGGTTGGTGAGTCTTATTTAAGAGCTCTCATACACAAACTTTGTCAAAAAAGCGAACACCTCCCACCATCAAATGAGTGCTGTCACTGGGGATCACCTTCCCATTCATTTCACAGCAATTTATATTAAAAATTGAATCTGTTCAGATAAGATATGCAATCCCAAAGGTGAGATGTCACAAAGCCACACACAAAAGCACAAGCACGTTTTACTTAGTGATACACAACATGTGAAGTGACTGCATATGTTCATGCTTACACAACTGTTCTGCAGCACGGCTTTCACTGTCTTCCTTTCCAGCATCTTCACACACTTAATGTAATTTCTCAACATATTTGCACTGCTAGAAACACCTAATTTGGCTTTTTTCCCCGCCGTGACTGAGGTTCTGCGTGACCTTGAGTCAAGTGCCATTGTAACAAGCTGTCTTTCGCCGTGGGAGTTCTCTGTTTTTACAGTGTTTGAGCACAGGATCTTTGATTTGGTAAAGCAGCACTTGAAGAGCTGATGCAGCACTCGGTAATTTTCTACAGCCACAGAGGTTTATGGTTTGCCCAAGCTTCAGCAGGAACAGCAGTATTTCACACACACGTAAGAGTGTTTTAGGGAAGCACTTTTGAAAGTGCTTTGAAAACACAGAGCTTCACAACCCCCCAAAAAGTGACTAAGAAGGGCACAGGTATTGCTGTGACTTCCTGTGGTGGCAGGACCAGCAGGAATTCAATAATGCACAGTGAAAACAATATATCCAGTTGTAATTACAGTGAGTCTCAAAGCTTAAAAAAACCCAAACAATGAAAAGCGCTTTTTTTTGCCTTTTTTTTTTCCCTACAATGCTCCTTAACACTCTGCTTGGAGTTATTATTGGCAATAATGACAATACTCATGGGTCCAACATGGATCTCCATTTTCCTCACCTCATGACAGCAGAATGACAAAATCCTAGCGAGGTTTGCCACCAGCTGCCTTCATAACTCAGTGCAAACACGTACAACTCAATCTCATCCCAGTGAAATTTCCAAATCTAAGGCAATATAGTAGATTAATAAAACTGTCCAGAGTTTTGCTGGACCATGCTGTACCTTTTATATGAATATACAAATCAAATTAAGATGAAGTCTGCTTTGTGGGGGAACGTGAACCAATCATGCTCCTTGTACCAAACATAGTTAACAGGATACCAAGTATAACAGCAGCGTACATACAGCTCAAATGACTAAGTAGTGAGGAAAAATCATTTATTTTTTGCTACACAGTGTTTAGAACTCAGAAATAAACAAATCAGACCAAAAAAAACCAAAGCAAAAACCCCAAACAGCGGCTGCTTGGGTGTCGGCTCAGCACCCTCCCCTGGGTTTGCATTGTCACCACACTTGGCCATCCGTCCCAGTGGCCAGCACTGGCCACAACAGGGATAACACAGCTATGGAATTGCCATTCCCAGCAGAGATCTGGGGCTGGACCTCATGGGCCAGCACAGGGTCTGACTAAGCTTTACGTCATTCAATCAGGTCCTGTTAATTCTGCAAACTCGCTTACTAGTTTGAGCTCTGCTTCTCGATCACCCTGGTGACACCAAAGACAAATTGCCCTGCCCAAAATTCATGCAGGACTAGGTAAACCTGGTCTGTGTTCCTCGATATTCAACTGACAGGTGGGACAGGGAGGACGGGGATCTCTGCAGCAGTGCAACATATGTCTCTCCTTCCCAAAAGCATCCAGAGGGAGCTCAAAGACCCAACTCTCTGCTATTTTGTACACTCTGGAAATCTCTCGGTGATGGTGCAAAGTGCATTCAGCAAGAGGCAAAAAAAAAGTGCCCAAACTACAAAGGACTGTTCTTTAAATATTAAAAATTGCACTGAGGAGTAGGAGGAACAACAGTAGAACTTTGTCGCCAGTTTCCACCTACTTATGGCGTTTTGTTTTTAAACCAGCATTTCAAGGGATACAGGAGAGGCTTAGACAAGATCCTTGAAATCAGTCCTGCCCTCCAGAACGTGGGACACCTGCACTGTAAAATGAATTACACATCATTGCACGAACGGGAGACAAATTCATGTGCACAGGTTATCTCCCTTGCAGCAGCTCCCCACGTTCCCATGGCCTGTGCAGCACTAGAAAGGTTTGTTCCAGCCCTCCTCCTGCCTCTCTCCCTGCTCTGCACTATGCCAGATTATTCTGTTATATAGGTCAAATTCTCGTGCAGAAAAGACCCATATCTTTTTTGTGACACGTAAGGCCAGAGATGTTAACTTTTTAAAGATGTACCAACCCCATGACAATTATTTTAATTTTATGTAAAGGTCTTTAAATAGACCAGCTTAGTAAATGATTATGAGGCACTTTCCTATTAAAAAACCTCTTTCCACAGTGAACTCTGACTACTGATACCCATTTTCAGGAAGCATCTGAAACCTGTGCACCATTTCCTACAGCAGCCAAGGATGCCTGGTTTTCAGTATCTGAGAAATGCACGGACAAATTTCTGCATGCCCTGTACTCACTAATGACATCAACCTTTCCTGGATAATAACAGTAATACCTGCACACTAGTGATTTTGCACAGGAGATGTTAAAAGTGTTCACCATTTCAGTTGAGTGCCCTCAAATCGGGCATGGGCATGGACACAGCTGAAGGAAAAAGGAGTTTCAGAGACTATAATTAGAACAAATGGCTTGGGTGAGAAACCAGAGCACAAAATCCAGAAAGATAATGAGAATTATTAACTTTGTAATCCCTCCAATAACAGAATAAACATTCATTAATCCAACTAAAAAGTTACTATTAGACAACCACAAAAATTATAAAATTTCTGATCTTGAATCTGAGACATTACCTTTTTTTTTCCTCCTTTTTGTTTCCAATTCAGAATAGTCTCCTATTTGTATTTGATTTGGTGATTAATATGGACTTTATTGTTTCATGGAACTTTTAAAAACTGCCTGACTTCAGATTTATTCCATGTAAGCTTTGCATACATTTAGTTGTTGCCTGATTTTTGCTCCCTAGGTAAGCTGTGAGCTCTCCATTGTTAAGCTGGAAGCTCTACTGAAACCAGCATTTCTGAAAGAGAAAAACATTAAATCTACTAAATGTGCTGGCAAAATATTGCCTAGTCATCAGTTTTTCAAGAAACATAAGGTGTATAGATGGCCTGCTTCCTCCTGCTTTGTGCATTTCCAGATGCTGGACATTTTTCACTTAATTGACAATCTGTTAACATGCTTTAGTGTGCAGACTGAACCCAAAATGTGCTGGTGCGATGCACAAGTGCACTAAACACATTCACAGGTTTGATATTGCCCCGGATAAACTGATATGGACTCCAGTGTCTCCACTTGCAGCACTTTGAACATGTAAACAAATAAAAAAATTAACAAGAGTGGGAGAGAAGAACTGCAAAATTAACGACTCTGCTTTGCCCCTTCTGCATTAAAGCCACAAGAAGTTTACTAAGTTTGAACAATTTAAACAATTCTTTTCCTGTTCATTATGTTATTAAATTCGGACAGGTATAGAGAAGATAACAGGATCATAAATGAATACAGATCACCTAAAGACAAAGTGATACAGTAAATCACCACAATCACAAAATTCAAGATCTGAAACTGGCAGGCACATAAGGGAATATAAATTAGGACAATGCTAAGCAATAAAAACATTTGTGAGTTGATAGGGAATGAAAATTTAAATAAAAACATTTCCTGGTCTGCTCAGCCATAACAATGTTCTTTTGTTTGTGTTCTTTGTAATTTAGCTGCTTGACAACTTCATTCAACCTTCAGCAGCAAACACGAGTATCGATTATCTCTGCACATCCTAATGACTGCAGACTGGGACACAAACCATAAAAGCAGGGTTTCTGGTTGCCAGTGAAATTATAGTTTGCCCTACAAGATTGCACAATAAATCAGAGAACAAATCAGCCAGCATGGGGCTCTGGGGTCACTGAAGTGATGTTGACACATTACAATAATGAGAACTTGAAACACCTCATGCCCTATTGATTTTTAAGCTGAATCATTGCCACTGCAGGAGATTACTAGAGTGTGTGCTGGAATCACAGCCCACGTGGGAGATGCTGATGAAAAATACAAACAATTGCACCAAAATAGTTCTTCACCTGTATCACACAATACTCTTCCCTCACCCCTTCAAGGTCTCACACTGTAATTCCATCAACGCTTAACCATCTCACTTGAAACAACTTTCTATTCTCTTACCCCCATTACTTATGTAGGTACGTAATGTGGACTTGAAGTGACCCTTTAAAACATCTCACAGAAACTGTATATTGGAAAAGTCAGACTATGAAAAACCCTTTTGAATATTCCAAGTGGCTTTACTGTTTTCACTCAACACCACATTATAAATACCACGATGTAAAAATAGCTCCAATAATCACCGACTTATTTTCTATGTACGAGGGAGAACACAATATGCAAATGCCAAAAGCCTTGCCACCAGCTAAAGAAGAAAAACGCTTCTCTTTTTCTCCTTTTACTTCCACTCGACAGCACTGAGAACCAATAGCCTGTCAGAGAGGTGACCAGTGACACCAGATGATTACAGCCCTGTCACGACAAAAGGAGCAGTTATAATTTGCACTGCAGCCAATTACTGTAGGAACACATCATTTTGCTTAAGGGGAGGAAATAATACCTCTATTATCACTTCCAGCCAGGAGATCTCATGCTTTGGCACCGAGGTGCAAGCCAAGAGAGAAACTACTTAACGAGTGCCCCCACAGTAAATAAACTTTGAAGGTTTTTCACTCTTGGCAATAAATACTTTTTAAATAATACAGAGGTGTTCTTAATGAACCATAACTTTGTCAACTGTTAAGGCAGAAGAAAGAGTTAACTGGAAGTGAAAGGAGATCTCTGTGAAGAACTAAGTAACTTATGGCGAAGAGAAGAAACTTTTACCTCTTGATGCACTTACCAGTGAGAGGGATTAGATAGTTAAATATATCCTAAGGATTAGCTCCTGTTGGGCTCCTCAGAGATATGTTTTTAATCAGGAGCTCTGCACTTGGCATTTAGTCCTTCAGGGAGGGGGGCGAAATTTCAAATTATTTCTCTTCTTCCATCTGAAATTCAGTGCCATCAGCAAGACTCCAAGGAAAGAGGGGGCAGAAGGACAAGGAATCTCAGTTTATGACACAGGCCCAGCCTTGTCAGTTCCTCACAATTTTTAAGGTGCTTTTCCTCAACCCACCTCTGGGAGAGGCAGTTCCTAACCTGACCTACAATGTGGAATTAAGACAAAAGGGAGGTACCAGCAACAGTCACAGATTGGAAGGAATACAGGTATTTGTGCAGATGTGTGAGGATATAGTTCTGAGCACACAGATCCCCCCAGTCCCTCTGCCACCACCAGAGCACCTGCAGTTATTTGTTCTTGCCTTTCCTCTGCCCTTTTCCCAGCAGAGTAGCTCAAGGTACCTCAATTTGTCTTTCTGTCCCTGTCCACGCTGCTGCTACTTCATCTCATACCTAAGCCTGGGAAGTACACTTAAACTAGTCCATCCTCTCCCTGATTTTCCCTGGGAGACATCCTCAAACAAATGAGAACACATCAACGGTGCTAAGTGGCACAAACCAGCAGCTCAAATCATTAAGAGGAGAAAACCACTCCCCAGCAGGCTCTCCTGTGCACTAGTTGGGGGCCTACAGGCAATTTTAATTACCAACCCAGAATGTGTAGCACAGGGCAAGCTGCCTGCCAGAAACCCAGCATTTTCGGGGAGGAAAATTTCATCTCTCTCCCCTAACAATGCAATAGATTTTGGACAATTGGGAAACAGTGCTAACAGAAAATCAAATTAAGAAGATGCTCGGCGTTACAAAGGAAGAACAAACAGCAGTAAGCACAACAACAAACATCCCTGGCTGGCGGACAAGTGGCAGGACTCTGTAATAGAGAGTTTAAAAGGAGAGAGTGCCCACTGATGTGGGCAGGAGGAAGCCCATGTTAGTCAGCAATTTGGCTGCTGGTCCAGCTCCCAGCTGAGCTGTTGTGGGTCAACCTTTGCTCTAAGGACACTATAACAACATAGACAATCAAATCCCACTCAGATTATTGATCTAATCTGTTAGGACTGTGCATGTTTCTCATATTTTATTGATTGCTTTACGTCCTAGCAGCTGAAACATTCTATTCAACATTCTCCTTGTAGTCCTGTAACTTCTGCAGAATCAGTATCAGTAGAAGTAACAAACCCCTCAGTTAATTTTGCTAATGTCAATCTTAATTAATGGCATGTTAGAATTCATTAGACAATAATTGTCCCAACTACTTGATGCTGGGCAGCATTAGAATACAATCATAGCACCACTTAGCATTTTGCATCAAAAGAAAAGTTAAATCAGGGAGAATAGCCTATTGAGCAAGAAGGACATCTCTCCTCCCACAAATTCTACCTGTCACGATCTTTTTTAAAAACAAGTATCCATAACTGTAAGACTCGTTGTCAAAAAGGTGTTCCCAAAGCTGAATACTGAAGGAAATTTAAGGAGTGATCAAAACGGAACTAAATCTCTGCACCCTGATGACTAAAACCTGATGCCTTGAGGACCAAACTCGTCCCTTCAACACTAAACATCAAGATCAAGAGGAATAACAGCAGATGTGACTCAGGGACAGCTCCACACACCTTCACTTGAGGAGCCTGGTACCCAGTGCCCTGCCAAAGCTCAGCCAGTATGAAACCGGCTCCAGTCTGACCAAGGCACTGCCTTTCTCTCTACCTGCCTCTCTGTCTCCACAGAGACACTAAAGGTCTTGGAAACGCTTATTTTTGCTTGTTTTATTAAGATTGTGGTTTTTTTTTAACTAAGTCACTTCTCAGTACCGCAGCAGAGCTGGGATTTCCCTCTCAGCCACACGATGTCAGTGTTGCTGAGTGAAAATTTGAAACTTGCATATTTATCGGGATTCAAATAAAAGTTCGGGCATTTTGCTCCTTTAAGGCTACCACAGGACAACTTAGCACAGCTAAAAGGTGCCACGGTGCAAGCCATCCAGAACTAAAAGTTAAAGAATGTGAAAGTCACCAGGTAACGCACAATATTCTAATGCAGTGCCAGCATTAGAACATTCCTGTTGTTTGGTATCTCGCAGTGATGTCACCAGGATAACTGTGTGTTCCCACCTTTGCATCCCACTGGCTTAAATTTGTGAAGGCTGATGAAAATTAATTCACTCTACGTTTATAAATCTCATTAAGAGAAGAGATTCTCAGAGTAAAAGCTAAAAGTGTCATCAGAAGATGATGAGTCTGCCCCTTCCCCGGTTCAAACCGAGGAACTGGCCCACCCAGCTGTGTCCTGCTCAGGGAACAGGATTTCAGACCTGAATGGAGGAGGGAATTATGCCATAACCTGCCCCCTAACCCTTCAGCACACATCTTTTTTTTGGAGCTATCGTTTTAAAACTTCAAAATACACTTCCTAGAAAAATCATAGCGCTGCCAAGGCACAATCTAATTCAATCCTTCCTCCCAGTCACCCAAACCTGGAGAGAGCTTGGCGACCTGAAGATAACAGGATCACCGTAAAACACATTCTTTGTGCCTTGTAACTAAAAACCCAACTGTATGGATTCTTTAGAACTAGATTTTCCTTGTTGCAATAGCACTGACAAAAGATTCAAAGTAACTTTTCTTGAACACTTGCTTTCTTTTTGATGCCTCGGTTCGGTTTTTCCCCCTGTAATCTCTTTGTGTCTCTCCCCAGCCCACACTGTGTCCCACATTTGGGGTATGACAGGTTAAAAGTCACACTGTCTCACCTTCTCACTTCAAACACTGTAATGCGATTCATTGTTCTGCTGCAGCCACGAATAAAAATCCATCCCAAAGGGGGGATGGGGAGAAGGTACTAGTAAAGTTCAGCTCCTGTGTGTGTTTGAGGCTGTTTAATTTGCACCAAAAAGCCCAGCAGATGTAGGAAACACTGCCTTAGGTCCAAGGTACACGCTGATGGATCCAGTTATAAGCTCCAAACTGTAAGAAACGAGCGCAGAAACACAAAAAACTACAAAAGGCGGATGTAAACAGTGTTCTCCTCAGTATTTCTGTCTCCCTCACCATCTGTATCGCCAGACTTCTATTTCTTAACACTTGTGCACAAAAAGATATTAGAAAAGAAGTGGTAATCGTAAATATTGAAGATGATGGCCATGTTTTTCCCAAATCCCTTGCCCACTCATTACAAGATACTGCTGTGCATCTTGTGTCTTCGCTGCTAACGTTTCACAGAGTGCTCCCACAAACATACGTTCGTGCTCCTTGTCAACACTTTGTTCTGTCACTGCACAGATGGCTTTACACTGAAGCATATGAAAATATTAAATTCTTTCGAAACCTGGGGAAGTTTGAAATGCCTGTGAGCAATAAGTATCTTGGCAGCTATTTCTTTAATACGGATATTGCAGAACCCTATGTAGAGCTTCCTCATCAGTTTCCTATTGGCTGCAGCCTATTCTCAAAGCACTTTTTTCTTAGAACTTAATTGATGGTAGCATTGTTTCATTCCAAATAATATCATTTCTAAGCAGAATATTACATTTCGCTATTTGCCTGTCCAGAAGTTAAAAACTGGTTAGAAAAATTATGGTGAGACACAAGAGGGTTTGTGTTGCAACAAGAAGGAGCTGGAAAGGACACCGGGATTTTGTTCCCAGCTGTTCCTTCTCTGTCAGTACAGCAATCGGTGGAGTTTGATCTTCAAGATTTGATTCCAGTTCCCTCTAACACAACCTTCTGTCCTGTGCCAAACCAGTTGTTGGCTCTAGAAACTAGATTAAAATAAAATAATAATTGAGAAAAGAGGGTGCGGAGCATGTTTATCCTTCTCACAATGCTTACACTGAATCCAGCAACTTCAGTTTCACTTGGTAAACTGAAATTCCTGAGACAAGCACCATGTGCCTTTATGATGTTACAAACAAATCCTTTTATTTTCTGTTCTTCCCTCATTTGGAGCTTTTTCTGACAGAAGTTGCTGCTTCCTATACAGAACAGGTAGAACACTACACAGAAAACAGCATGACAGAGCCTCTCTGGCCCCAGGGCCCTCTTACACTTCTCAAATATAATATAAAAAAACCCAAAAAGTTTCAACTGTTCTAATATGGTCTGTGTAATCAGCTTTTTATTAATAAACCTTAATGTTATGTTATTAATAGAAGATGGTAACATCTGTACAGTTCTCACAGGAAAAATTACTTTCTATTAATAAAGCAAAAATATATTCAAAATAACTTAGTTTAGATTATACACCTGTCTTTTAAATCCTAAAGGCAACATGAAAGGAATGAGGGAAGCTGTGGTATGTAATTTGGGTGTTGTAAGAGGCTATACAGAAGGAATTGTTTAAATACATCAATTCTATTATACCTGTCTTGCACCCTTATTAAGAGGATTATTAAGCACTTCCACAAATACAGAACAAGAATTTTGTCCGAACTAAGTTTCACCAGCAATCACAGTGTGTGAAGATGAGACACCTGGGAGGGGAGCTGGGATTGAAGAGGGGCACGCTCCTTATGACACTGCTCCTCAAAAACTAAAACTGGCCCAAAGGAAGAGCCAAGATTTGATCAGAAACTTTGCAAATCTCCAGTATTTCCCAAATTCTGTTCTTGCGATATTGATTGGGTGCCTCGCCTCACAGATGTGTAACAACAGCAAGGCCAGATAAAAGAAATGCATTCTTGGTAAGCACATCAGTGAAATTCACCTGCTGAACGGGAATTAAGTTTGGTTTTGAGAAAGATTTTCTGCTTTAGGAAATGAAAACACAGTTTTAAATTATATAGAACATCTTCACATATAAAGACATACCAGCTGCATTTTTCTGGCATTTGCTTTCCAAACCTTTCCTAAAAGCCTCCAGTGGTAGAAATCCCATAATCTTCCTAACTCATCTAATTAAATATTAAGTATTCTTACTATCAGGAAGCCTTTCTAATGCACAATCCAAATCTTCCTTTGTGTAATTTAAGCCCAGAGCTTCACACCCTCCTCACTACAGACAGGGAGAAGAACATGTCCATGCTCTTACATCCAATTACCTGTTAGAATTTGTTTCTTTAAGCAGAAACGCACTCTTCTGTCTGCAGGATTGAAAGATCAAATGAAACATCTGTCACTGACTCAAGTTAGACCCAAGCACTTTTGCACTTCCTAGAATGTCCAGGAAAATAAAAAGGAAATTTCTCAGTGTGGACAAAAAAAAAAAAAGGACAATTCCTTTCACGTTGCCAAAATTAAACATGTCAAAGTTGCAATGCAACTTTTTTCTTTTCTTCCATGTTTCCAGCTTTCTTAAAACAAAGATAAAGTTTGTTTATTTGTTCAAATAACCACAAAGGATTGGTAGTTACTCAACCCTCCTTCCTCCCTCCAGCAAAAATGCCTGCTTGGATCCAGTTAGAATGTTACAGTCTTTGTGCTTCTCAGACATAAAGATTTGGGGGAATAAATGTATACATCCTGCATGCCATTTTTAAAGATAATTCCCCTTAAGAATCTCAGCTTCCTCATCCATCTTTGTCTTCTGTTATCTTAATGGCCACAATGCCCTTGGCTCCTCTGTAGTGCTAAAACTTGCAGAAAATAAGAACAGCCCAATCCACCTGACTGCTATGAAGGCACAAGATAATCTACCTGAGTCATGCGTTCAAGTGTATGATTAAAGTTTGCATCCTTCACTTTTCTTGTTCTGCTCCACAGCCAAAGTCAAGCTGTGCACTAGCCAGTGACTCACACATTGTTATTTTCTAATATTAGTCATTTAGCTGTTAATTACCAAAACAGGGTTGGCTACAAACCTCTTTGCACCCTTTTTCACAGACACCGATACACTTCAAAACTGCAGAAGCATTTTCCATTCTCTCCCTCTTGTGCTTTACTCTCTTCTGAAAGATATACCCCCTTCAAGTGCACAGGTGCTAAACTGGTCAAGCAGAGTATGAGGCATCACCTCACAGCCCTTTGCCAAAAAACTCGCATCCTAAATCCTTGTCCTGCATTTCTCCTCTCCCCACGCTTGCCCTGGGAGGTTATACCGACACGATAAATGTATACAGTAGTAATTCAGAGAGATTCATTCAGAGAAATGATGTGAACCAAGAGCAGGCAGAGCTAATCAAGCCTTGAGTGTATCAGCACAAGTGCTTCACTTTTTTTATCACACACACATATCTACATATACACAGTTCTATAAATTTAGGAACATAATAGGTCCTGAATAAAACTTTCTGGTTAACTATGGCAGAATAATAAACCTCATAACCTCTGTCTCAAAGAAGTCCAATGGAAAGCTTAGACATCTCGAGGCAGCTGTGAGAGCCACAGCTTCAAATATTATGTCTTATAATAATCATTATATAATCCTCATTATATTATAAATCATGGCCAATATTTGGCCTCTGATCATTAAACTATTTGAATTCAATGTCTTTATTTAAATGCAAAATGTTCAAAAAGCATGTCTTAGATTGAAAATAGAGATTCCCAACTCAAATAACTAAACCAAAATACAGAAATTACAATGTGTGGGACAGAAACCTGGCATCTGATCAGGAATCTCTTCATAGAAAACCAGTGCAGGGAGCGGAGGAACCTTATTTCTTCTTCAGGTCCTCTGAGCACAGGAAACACTAAGGTCAGCTACGGCCTGAGAGATTTTCATTTGTCTAGCAAAAACCTATTTTCCCAAACAGTAAGGCTGCTAAGACGGGAGCAGGCAGTCCAGGAGTGCATCAAGCTTCCCTTCCTGACAGTTTTCAAGCATTAACAGGATGCCTGTCATCAATGATGCCTGTAAAGATGCTCCTGTGGGGGAGCAGGACAGGGCTCAATGACATGAAGGGCGGTTCTCTGCATCCCCGTTTTTCTATGATCACCAAATACCTCATTTTAACGCCAGCATGGAGTTTACTCCGTGCTTGTTCAGCTCTGTGTAGGCAAATACGAGTGCAAGCAGAACCAGCACGCTGCCTCCCCTTTTCAGAGTGCCCTGCCCCAGGTCTGACACACAGTAAATCACTGGAAGAAACACTAACATATAAACAAGATGCTTCTGTTAATGAGAAGAAATATCAACACACAAAGAGGCTTCAGCTTTACCCTATTTTTCATTGTTCATGGCAGCTCCAGGAAGAGTATGTGAGCTCATAACAGCTGCACAGCATCGCTGATGTTTGTTGTTTGCAATTATTTATTTTAGCAACTTGCTTCTTCCAGTTACAGCAAGGCTTGATGAATAGTTTCTCCTCCTACAGGACGTTCAAGGATTGGGTAGGAGCTCAGTCCCCTGCAGCTACTGCCTATCCCCAAGATGTTCAGCATCCCCCTGTCCCCTCTTTGTATCCCATTCCATTGGTGATCCACAGGCTGGAACACATCTCCTGACTGAGCTCTTCTCTGAAGAGCTCTAAAGACCATCCTGAGGTCACTGTATTAAGGGTTGTGACCAGTGAACCACAACTACCACAGAGAGTTGATAAAAGGTACTGTTCTTGAGATCAAAATCAGGCAAAGACAAGTTCTGCTAAACTGTTACATGACTGTTTGACTTGATTTACCTGTTGTCATAAATGTAGATGCTTTCTGGAGAGATGGTGACATCTTGAAAATACAACTGGAAGTAAAAAAAAAAAATATGCTAAAATCCCCAGTGCCATTCTTAGTATCTTCCTTTAGTAAATATTACTTCCTGTTATGGCTCAAAGAAAGAAATTACAGCCTCATGTGGGGCTGCCTCAACTGGCAAGGAGAAAAACCAGGCCATCCTGCCACTGTTCATCATACAGACTTGACCAACAAATACTTGTTTCTAAAGTAACACAAGTCTTCAAATGAAAGCGTTAGATGATATTCATTGTCAATACAGTCTTGCAAAACACTCCAACAAAATAAGTGTGGGTTGGGATTCCTCTGTGTCACAGCCAAATAGCAAGCTTTCCCTGCGTACACTACAATTACTATCATTCACATAATTAGAAAGCTCAACTTGAACAATGAAAACTTTAAAGTTAAAAAAACCTTAAGCACCTGTCCAGAGAGCACAGGCAGATGGAACAGTTTCCACCTGCAAAGGGTGGGATGTTCTTTTCCATCAGGCTCCAAGATATGAGTGGTGAATGGATAATCTTTGCTAAAGCTGGTCCAGTTCAGGTTGGTCCATCAGCCTTGACTTAAATCTGGTTATTTCCCTCCCCTTTTCTACCCAGCTAAAACTGCAATAATTACTGCAGAGGAAACCTGCTTAAAATTTCTGAGCATCAAATTCATAAAAACAAAAGAAAAAAATGGTTTGGATTTCTCATCATCATTAGCAAAATCTTAATATATATTTAATATTGATTCAAAGAGATTTATTAATTCCTAAATACTCACCCATTCCGTGTTTAATTATCTCTACCAAAATGCAGGTACATAATGGGTAGTTGCCAAACTCCAGATATCCTACACTGAATCAAATAATAGAGTTTGCTTCTCCTGAGAATAAAAATACTTCGATACAAACTCCAGGTGCAAATGTACAACAAGAGGATTTTCAAGAGTTTCTGGGGTTTGGAGGTATACCTTGTTTTTGTGAGCACCTGACAGAAAAGGACATTTTGAAGTTTTTGTATCTAAAAAAAAAAAAAAAAACAACCAAACAAAACCCCAAAACCTGGAAGGATATTAAGTCAAGGCAGTAAAACTGGGCTTTTTGTCACGTTTAATTGCTTGAATTTATAACCCAGTTTTGCTGGATGTGGATGTTCCTGCTGACTCAAGCAGGTTCTCCATTTTAATCCTTTGAAAAAGTTTGCGTGTCTCCAGGATTGTGAACGGTGACTAATAAGCCCCTGTGATACAACAGCGGCTTTTGAAATATTCCTGCCCATCAGTGAAATTTCACTCTGCGCACGCCTTATTGCCGTGCTCGAAACCTGTAATTAACTCTGGGACAGCAACAAAGCAGTCAGTGATTGCAGGGTGGCCGAGGAAGTCGCACTGAGCTGCATCTCCCAAGACAAAGGAGGGGAATGGCAGCCTGTGCAGTTTCCCAGGGCAAGGGAAGTGCAACGCACGATGGGCTCGAGGAACACCAAACACGAGGCAGAAACACTTCCACTCCATTCCACTCCCCCACAGCAAACACCTTCTCACGCTGGCCACACCGAAACCCAAGGCAAGGAAAATCAGTCGCTAACGACAGCAATGGCGCTACATTCCTTCGCATTTCCACTCGGTAGCTTAAAATTGAAATAAAACTAAAATAACAGGAAAAGACTTATTCCTAAAGGTAGAGAACTGCCTAGCTGACAAGATAAATTTAGAAGGAAATTTCACCAGAAGAGAGTTTGGCACTCGCACATTTATTTCTTTCTACTATCCTGTCTGGTATCTCACCCAAAGACAACCCACCAGCATTCGAATTTTAGAGAAAACATATTTATGATGCACCTCCTTAAAGAATAAGCCTGTACTTTTCTCCCATCTGGGGACTATGTACTTATGGTACTTCCTGTGTTCAAAAAAATGCACCCCTGTGCAAAGCCATCAGTGCAGATCTGAACCCATTATTTCCTCAAAATTTACAAGAGCTATTCATTTGTAACACATTCCAAAACAAAATCAAAGGAAGATACTTTTTTCAGTTTATTGTCTGCCTACTTATGGCCGAAAATTAGTTTAGGAAAGTAAACTTTATTTCCACATAAAGTTACTACGTTTCAAGAGTTATTCTTACTTCTCAGGAGATGCTGCAAATTGTGCCCCAGTCTTGCAAAGTACCTAAAAATCCCCAAACACTGAAAAAACACCTGAAATAATCAAGGCCCTCTGTAGCCTCTTTCCCATCTCTCAATTCTAGAAAGGTACCATATTGTGACATAATCATTCTTAGAAAAACTCAAAATCCCTATCAGTGAAATCAACTAAAAGCTTGATTTTAGTAGGCCTGAGCTTTTAACTAAGGGCTTAAAAATAACTCCTTCTTAGCACACTAATTACTTAAAATACAAAGTAAAACTTAGAAAAGGTATTTCCTATGGTTAAAATTCCCTACACGATTTTCCCCTGTTTTATTCTTCATGGTACTCTTTCACAATTACTGTCACAATAACTTAAAAGCATGAGTTAACCACATTTCTCTCCCTTCTCCTATTTAATTTGATGCTTCATTTACCATTTCTAACATATTTATCTTAATAAAATTTAGCAAAATTTAATATCAATATTTTTCAGTACAATAGAAAAAGTCCAAACTTCCAACATTATACTTCAGGACATTTTCTAGACCTTTTCTAGCATCTAGACTACCACAAGGTTATCACTTGAAAAATCAATTTACTACCTGTTCCTGGAAAAGTTTTCTGGTTTATGAGCAAACCGAGACCCTACATGAGAATTTTATTTAAAAAAAAAAAGGATTTGACCAATTCCATGATAATGATACCATTGAAGTAACTGCTTTGAAGTTAGAAAGACTGAATATAACACCTTGCCAGGTAACAATAGATGGCTGAAACAACTTTATTATGAAGTTATTCTGATTTCAAATATTTATTCATGTAGAAACAGGTAAGAACATAAAGCTCACTCAATTACTTACACTCAGTGATGTGTCAGGGTGCTGGATGGTGAGAGGCACTGATTAAATGCAACTTCCTGCCCACATCTTATACAACAGGCAATGAGAATGGGAGCTATGGAATGTTTACACCATTTAAAACACCAAGAAAGCTACTGCTGTAGGAGGGGAAACTGAAATACATAACCAAATCCCTAATATATCCATTAGTTTTAAAGGAAGCAAAGCTGGTGATTGACAGACATTACACATCCACTCACAGAGAAGCACCTGTGAAGGATAAACCCACAAAATGTACCTTTTTCCATTACATGATTCCCATCTGAAAGCAGCGATTAGATACGGCAACACTGGAGGTAATGGAACACAGTTCACTTAATTGCAGTTTTACTCACTTTTCAGAAGGCAACCTCATTTGCATGCTCAAAAACCAGATCAGCAATGTAAACATCAAATGTTTAAGAAAAAATCTGTAATGTACAGTCAGAATATCAAGACATTCAAACTTTATACATGTCCATTGCTTCATGTTAGAAATACATATGAATCCAATGTACTGTATGCAAACTAATTCTTCTAAGCGTTTCATATGCAAAAAGAGTTGTGAACTTTCTATTTATCACATTTAAATCCTAATTACTTCCTCTATCAAGACCAAATTCCTTATCACTACAGAGGTGACCAATACAGAGACTGTTTTGAGCCTCACTAAATTCCTGAATATCCATCAAAATAAAATACCTGAAGTGGAAGTTGATGTAGAGTGCTGGAAGCAATGTGATTTTACGGTGTCTGAACTGCAGACCCCAGCATTCCACTACTGGGCTGTGCCAGAGTCTCCTCCATGTGACAGCAAATCTTTCAAAAATATTATACCCCTATTAAAAGTCTGGAAAAGATTCCTTCTTTAAAAGCTGGAGAAACTCACCTTCCTCACTCCCCTCAACATTTTTTTCCGCACTTTGAAGCGCGTGGGCTTTTTCAAGGAAGAAAATTACTAGAGTCGTTCAAAGTATTTAAATTACTTTGCAATTATATCCAGCTGGAAACTGATAGGCATTTTTAAATCCCAATCTGTTATGCACAGTTTCTCCTTTTTTTCAATGCAAACACATATAAATGGATTGTTAGCCAAAATTACCTGTATGTTTAAATTGTATTTATTAACAAAATGTCGCTGCTCTTTTATCCCATGTATTTTAATAAGTACAGTAGTAAAACTTTAAAATACTCATAGATCAGTATATTTTGCTGATGACATACAGGTACCCTACAGCTAAACCACGCTGGTCGGGCATCCTGCAAATCGTGTGCTGAAAGGCAACAATCCAGCCGACGAAACCACTTCTATTGAGCCTCCTGCTACATTCCATATAAATGCTAATATATATTCCACCAAAACAAAGTCAAGCAGCTCTCTGAAGATGAAGTTCCCATAAACTCCAGCCGGAGGAAGGACGAATAATCCCCCCCCCCCTCGCGTGTTATTTTCTGTAGGCGACCCACCCCGCGGTGTGTTCGCTCGCGGGGACGAGCCCACACACAAACACACAAACCCAGGGATTCCACGGGGGATAAACACCCCGGGAGCTCCGGGCGCAGCCCCGCAGTCACCCCGGGAACTTTACACGCGACGCACCTTAGAGCAGAGGCCGCCCCGCAACAGCATCCCTCTGCCGGCACTCCGGGGATGCCTCTGGGGCTGCATCCCGCTCCCCACGCGGCCGGCAGCTCCACGGACCCGCACCCGGCCAGCAGTCCCCGCATCCCCTAACCTCTCACCCGTCCATCAGCCCCCCGCATCCCCTGACCTGTCCGCCTCATGTCGGGAAGTCGCAGCCGGCGCCGACACAACCTCCGCAGCCAAACATGTCAAGTTGCCCCGGCCCCCCCTTCCACCCGGCGCTCCGCTCTCCCCGGCACAGCCTGGATGCCGCCGCCCCCGCCCTCTGCCGCCCCTGGAATTCCTCCGGACCTGCCTAATTCCTCTGCCTCACCTGAAGGGCATCTCCCACGCCTGCGATCAGCTGCCAAGGTTTCATTGTGGGCTGGGATGCGGGTCCCGGTGCGGCGCCGGGAGGAGCCGGGGGGGAGCGCGCCCCGCAGCCCCCGGAGCGCAGGCACCATCCACCGCACCCGGCCGGGGCGAGGGCAGCGCCCGCAGCCCCGTGCCCTGTCCCTGCCCCGCTCCTGCAGGCACCGAACGCGGGGAGGGCACAGCGCCGGGCACCCCGCGCACCTCCCGGGCGGAGAGATGCGCGCAGGCAGAATGGAAGCGCCGCCAGCCTCTCCCGCTACACCTACATTATTCAAAATGTCTCTGGGACAGTATTTATGACTCTCAATATGCTGCGCTCCAGATACTGCCACGAGATGTTCAAGCCCTTCCCCGCGCTCGCTTTCTCTCCCCTCGCTGACAGGCTGTGCAGTGCGGGCGCTCGGCGGAGCCCGTTTGTTTTATTGGGAGATAAGAGCAGCTCCACGCCGGCTTAGCTAAAAACCACAGCCTTGTGGGAAAGGGAGGTGGGCAGGGGAGAGCTGATTACACTCAATAATTCATGTCTGGAACGGCTCAACGTATGCACGAAATATTAACTACTTATTAAAATAGCAGACGTGGTCCTAAAGTTTGTAGGGCTTCGCTATTCGGATCCAGCTAAACAAAATGGTTAACGTTTTGTTCTGTGAACAATTTAACCAAAATGCTTAACGTTTGGATTAAATGATGATTAATTACGTGTGAAATTCTGAATTTTTTTAAAAACAACAATATTGCAGACCAAGTTATTTTGAAGACAAAGGCTGGCTAGAACTGAAACAAAGCCTGAACACCTTCCAGGAGAGATAGCAGCAATTAACCCATTTGTGGAGCAGAGGAAGAAAAAAAAGTTTCAGGTAAACATTAAGAACTAACATCTTTCTCTATGCAAAAGCATTGCTTATACCCTACCCAGTAAGTTGCTATTTCAAAGGATGTTTACTTATGCAAGCAGAGTTAATCTGTAAACAAATAACCACTTATACTCAAGTGAAAAATTCTACAGATGCTACTTAGAGGACTTCTGTAATTCTGTAAAATACATTTTCTTACCACACATACACCATTTCTCAAAAAAAAAAGTTTACTAAAATGTCTTTTGATATTTATCATTATTCTGCAATCAAAAAGTAGATAAGCTGATCTCTAAGAGAATAATTTCTATCAATCATTCCCTTTTTGTACATGTAAGTCAAAGAATTTGCATCCCTTGTCTGGCAAAACAGGACAGGCAAAGTTTAATTATGTTCTCTGAAAACTTAAAATATACAAAATAGTATCAGATTCAGATTTCATAAGGCTTTCCTTGTATTGAAGTTTTTATTGTAGTCATGCTCACCTTATTACCTGAAGGGGAAAGAAAACTATCTACTTAGGCAGACTATGGGAAGATTAAGGCATCTTAATCATAATAAAGCGTAAGTGTATAATTTAGAAAGTAGACTGTTGCAAGGGCTGGCCTGACCACGGGATTTAAGAGCGAGAACACATCTCAGAGCTCCCACTGCCTAATTGTGCGGCCTTGACCACATTATTCATCTCTTCAGTTTTCCCACTTGTAAAATTAGAATAATACGACTTACAGTGTCTCCTCTCTCTGACTTCTCAGGAGGGCTCGGAGGATTAATGACCCTACAGTGCTCTGAAAATGAATAAACACTAACTGCTAGGGCAGAGCTAATATGTTTCAGAGCATTAAAACCCTGAAATGCTAGAAATCACAATTAAACCACCTTGTGTGTCTAAACACAGGTGAACTAAAACACAGGGATTACTAAAATACCATATTCTATCACTTACAATCAACAAAATACTATAGGTTAACTTATTGTTCTGCTACTGAAATCTGATTTTCCTCTACGCCCATCCTTAGTATTAAGCTCAAAGTGCCATTAAAAGTGACACCAGCAGGAACTGTCACTAAGTTACAAAACCATGCTCGCAGGGCAAGGCCACTTGGAGTTAAGGCAGTGGAGAAACATCCCCATTGCCTCTGGCCTGGTGCTCCAAGCCTTTGCAGCACATATGGTCACTCACTCAGAGGACTAGCAGATGCTACACGTGGTCCTCTGCCTTTCCTCAGAGATCCCCAGGCTTTACTCAAGTAATGAAAAAGAGTTTAAACCAACTAATTATCTCATTAGCAAAAAATAAGGGGGGCAGGGGGCAGAACAGGCTGCATCATTCACAAAGTTGGGACAACCACCAGAACAAAATAGAAGTCCAAATGTCTATATCCAACGTAAAGAGAACTGTGAGTTAATGTTTCAGTCTGTAGAATTAATTACCTTGAATAAAAACCTGTGCACATTATACATTCATTTTCACCACTCTCTCTATATGGTGGGTAACTTTGTTTCTTCCGCTTCCCATACGAACAAGAGGTAAAATTCCTTAACTGCTCTAATGGTCAAATGATGCCACTGCTTGTCCTTGAGTCACTGCAGAGGGGGACAAACATCAAATTACTGAAATATTACTGCGATGGCAGTGGCTACTGAAGCCTCAGTAATCCTAGATTTCTATCTTTTTTACTTGAGATCTTCAAATAAATATTTTCGAAGTATTTACTGACTAGCACAGACGAGTGTCATGGCATTATATCCCATGTTACATCACAAGTTCAAAATAAATTTAGTTGTTTATTATCCCTTAAGTATTTTTTTCCTTACAAAACGAGCATGTTCCTTCTGAGTTTTCCACTCCACAACAGAAATCACTTCACAGAGAAAGAGACCAAAGTAACTAATTACAGAGTAGCTGCTTTTGAGTGAATGGTGAGGCTTGAGTTCCTTTAAAACTGATCCAAAGTAAGGCATGACATCCTAGAAAGCTTCCAGCTGAAAGTCTTCCCTGTGTAACTGATTTAGTTGTAATTTCTTGATCAAAGTTTCTGTGCTAGGGGAACTATTAAAACCCAAGATAATCTCCAAAGGAAAATGAAGACTGGTAAAATCCAAAAGCAGCATCTCGAGCAAAAGGTTATTCTGCACCTGTACAGCTGTGAAAATACTTTTCATACAGGGTGGTTCAATCTGTAATGCACGTGCATGTCCAACACATGGGGGCTCTCCAGGCCTGATGGATTGCTGCTGGAATGGTTTCTTTCTACATGCCACCTAATGATCCAGCAGCATTACAGAAAGCAAGCCTAATGAAGCATATTCAGTGGGAAAAGTGTCATGTGATTTATCATAAACATGCTGCAGTTTCATTGCAAAACAGTTTGTGGTTACAATGCGCGAGTCTAAGGCAGGGCACCAACATGTGAGGAAACACAACATCCGTCAGATGGCACAAACCTAACAAAGCACCTGAAGCTCAAGGAAACCCACATCTGAGAGTTCATGCTATTACACTGATGCTAAATATAATCTTTTGGAGAGTATCTAAATGATAAGGGGTTTCAAACCTGAATTATCAAGAGAAATGCAATCAAAACCCACAAGTTTTGTCTCTGCTAAGCAGAATGTCCTACAGGGGGTAGATCCTGCAAGCATGCATGATGTTGCAAAGCTCACAATGAGACTAATTACCAAAGGACAAGAAAATCAGTGATTTTAGCACTAGACCTACATCAGGGATGTTCCAAAAATTCAGTGGTATAAAGTACTAAGTATTTTCTCAAATTATTTTTCTGCATATTCAAAATGTCAGTGTTTTTCTTTTGCCACTGGCTCAAAAACAGCCTCTGTAAAGAATTTGTTAATGTGATTACATCATCTGAAATGCTTCATTTTGCACTATTAGTTGGTGTTATCTCTTCCCAAGGAGATCTATTACTATTGATGTCCCTAATCTCTCTTGAATGTTCTAGTACTGTTTCAGCTGTACATACAACTAGAGTAGTTCACAAAGGAGGCAGCAAACATTCCATTTGTCCCAAAGCACTTTCACGCTTTTACTGTAATGCTAAATGCAAAATTTTGCAAAGCGTTAAATGCAAAATTTTATTTGCTATCTGGTTGCAACTAAAACATGCCCATTTCCATTCAAGAAGAAGAAATAAGGCACCATCAATAAAACAGTAGAAGAGAGATAGTTTTGATGCAACTGAACTAGTACTGATCAAATAGATGTTACTCCAAACATTGCTACCAAAGGAGTTTCTTGAATGAGTGCTATGAAACTGTCAGAACAATAATCAGTCATGCCTGTACTCACCCCCTCTATAAAGAGCCCCAAATGCATATTCCACAGGACAGGGATTTTTTGCACAGCCACAGCTGCTTAGGACATGGTAAAAAAAAATAATTACTTATCCAAACCCCTGAAATAGGACAAAGTTTCTGAAGATGTAACAAGTCAAGGAAAAAAAATATTTATCTTTTTTGTCAATTGTAAGGAAAGCAAAAAAATCCCATTCACTAGCAGCATTCACTTTAAGGCTGTTATTGACTGTTTTTTCAGGTTGTTGCAGTGTTTAATGTGAAACATATGGCAACAACACATCCACCAACATGAAGAAGAGACAGGTCTCTGAAAAGTCTTGAAACCAAATAATTCCTTCTGTGCTTATACATATTCACAGCCCTTTTGAAATGCTAAAGCAGTCACAAAAAATTACGTGATGAAGGCAAACAGTATTTCAGCACAAACAAGGATTACGAGTTAAGGCTGCAACATGGGCTTTAACATTTCACTACATATGTCCTTCAAAGGTAATCGGGATCTGCTTTTAGATGCTACTCCCAAACAAATCACAATCTTTTGTTTAGCGACACTTAGGAAACACTTTTTACTGCATTGGGAGTTCAAAAGGTCTTCCAACTCTGCAATCTCTTTTTCAGTTCACCAAGTATTACTGCAAAAGGTTAATTTGCCTACAGAGCCCTGTGACCAGGACACAGAGGTGACAGTGCTCACCATGGCAGTGTGAGAGCAAATGTCAAAACACAGCAGAAAACACCTAAAAAACCTCCAAGTGCAATTGTTTCCCCTTGCAGATCCCACTGTGCAAGGTAATACCTTCAAATGATAAACTGCAGCCCGTGCCATAGAACAGGACCCTGAATGTTACCCAGAACATCAAATACAGTTAATGCAAAACATTTTCCAGTCCCAAGATCCCAAGTGGGAGGCACTGAAGGAGCACCAGGGCCTTTCCCTGCCACCCTTTGGGGTACCCATTCTCAGAAGAACCTGAATTCCTTTATTTCCTAAGCAAAACACAGCGAGCACAACCCCATACAAGACAGCTGTGAGTCTGATATGTGTCTGCCCCTATGGGCAGCAATCTGACCAAAGGAAAAAGCATCAGGGGTAGGTTGCTCAGAGATTTCTAGAAAATGTTTGGCACAGACAGTGGAAAAGAAATACATCTGTGCAAATCTGTGAGGTGTACGGAGGTGTAATTCTGCTGAGAAACTGGGTAAATGTGTATCTTTCAGTTAACGACAAATCTTTATTTTGCAGCTGTATTTATTTTTACTCACCCTATTTTGATTCACAGTTGCTCTCCGGATTGCAAAACATACCAATGAGACTTTTGCCACTAATTCAAGATGCACAATACGTACTTCCTACTAAAATGAATGCAGAGATTTAAATATCTTCATAAATGCAGGATATAAAGCAATGTTGGGATTGTTACTTGAGATATTTTACATTATGAAAATATGTTTAAAATACCACAATCACACAAATACCACAGCCTTGGGCACTATCAGGTAGAAGGCAGGGACCACCTTCTGTCCCTTAGAGTCCTGTTGGCACAGAGAGTGTCACAGCTTGTGCATGGAAGCAACCACTTGCTCCTGCTCATCTGTGGCACAACACAGTTGACTAATTAATTTTTTTAAGTGTTCAAGATGTGACACATATACAGGACTGAATACAGATTAGCATTACAATAATCACAAAGCTTTTGTAGCCTGAAATCTGTCTTCTCCCAGCAAAGTTCCCTTTAATGTGCAAACGAACGATGCCACTACGTCTCTTGAAATAAACAGGCTCATTATGATCATGACTTGTCCTATACACAGGATTATATTAAGAGCACACAGTAGGCTGGCAGATAAATACGGGCTAAAGAAAAGATCCATACCCAACTGCCTTCCTACCAGTGCCATCCCAGAGTGGTGTTACGAAAATCTCCCTCCTCTCAAATGCTTCTACATTGAAGTTGTTTTCATGAGTTACAAGGGCTTTCTTGGCCCAGCATATGTTTGCCAAATTGAGAAGAAAGAAACCAAAAGGAACATGAAGTTGTCTCAAAACTTCAAACCCAGCAAAAGCTGAGAGAGGTTCAGAGGAGAGATGGCCCACACAACAAAGTGCAAAGGTAACAGGGAGACAGGCAAGTGAGCTGGCTGAAGTGTTCAGAACCCTGAAAATAACTGTTAATGGAAAAAAAATAATTAATTTGGGTTTTTCTATTTTTTAAAATGTAATGTTTTACTTTTCACTGTGCAGTTTGTGAGTTTAACTAAATCAATGAGTCTGCAGTCACCTCCAACATCACAGGCCCCACTGCACACTCAGCAAAAGGACCTTTAGGAAGGAATCCTTCCCTGGGAGGGTGGGCAGGCCCTGGCACAGGGTGCCCAGAGCAGCTGTGCCTGTCCCATCCCTGGGAGTGTCCAAGGCCAGGTTGGACGGGGCTTGGAGCAACTGGGCTAGTGGGAGGTGTCCCTGCCCACGGCAGGGGTGGAATGGGATGAGCTTTGAGGTCCATCCCAACCCAAACCAGTCTGGGATTCAGGTGCTGTGGCAGAAAGGGCTGCTCCTGGTAGCTGTTGGTAAACAAGCATATTCCTAACAGGAGCCTTGGGGCCAGGGCAGCTCAATTACATGGTTTGCTCTGTAGGGAGATGCAAAATTTGCATCAGGAAGAGATGGTCCTTCCGAAATATTTACAGGGACCAATGTTAAGTTTGTCGTTCATCAAGGAATGCACACAGGATATTTTATATCAGCATCTATATATGGTGTTTCCAAGAATAATTAGCGCACGGTATTTTAAAAACAGATTTCACACATTTTTTCTGACAAACCGTTGTGGACTTGTGGTGTTAATTTTAGCAGTTTCAATTGGATTTAGTATGGTTGGAGATGCAAGGGGAAGTCTGCAGAAATCAGGATGTGACACTCATTAACACTTCCACAAAACACCCACTGGATTTGCATAAACTCTGCAAAGATTCATTGGTGAATCTCTAATAGGAGATTTCCCTTGGTTTTCCTCCACATTCAGCTCCCTTTGCCCTCCCTTTCTCCTCTCCCCCGCCAGCCAGAACTGCTGTAAACAGTTCACAACAAAGCATAATTAAATGTACTGAAAAACTAAAATACACATGTAATTACCCAAAAGCTTATATAACTACATATATAATTTTATAGACTGCAAATATTTTCAATAAATTATTCTCTAAGGAAGAGCAATACTAATTGGACACAATGGCTGGATACAATGGCACTCCAAGTCACTTAAGAAAGCTGGAGATGCACAGGCAAGTTTTTTACATCCTATGTCTAAACCCCATCCAGGCCCAGCTTGCAGACAGAAGTCTTTGCATGAAAAGAGTCTTAAAAAAAAGACAGCAAAAAGTTTCTGGTTCTGACAAACACAAAAATATTAATTCAATTATGCCACTATTAAAGGAGATATTTCTTGCTACTCCCAACATCATACGATGTGGCAAGAAGTTAAAAAGTAAACAAACAAATTCTGGGCCATTTAAGTCTTCTTTGAGAAGGACAAGCTTCTCAGAGTCAATATTTATTATGTGCTTTTAGCTGTACTATACACTACCTATTGGACTGTACTGACTCCATCAACACAAGCCATTATAGCAGATAATCCAATATATAGTGGGAGGTTCACAATGAAAAAAGGAGTTATTTTGTCTTTTCAACTATTAAAAAAAAATCTTACCAAATTCAAATTCTCATTGAAGCTCATTCTGCTGATAAAAATGCTTTTTGCTTAGCGTTGGTTTTAAAATAGAATTCTACAAGAATGATTACGAGTTCAGCATCAATAGGATGTGTTTAAACAGATTTAGCATAAGATTCAGAATTAAAATTCCAATTCAATTAAACACTTTTCCCTCCCGCAAATCCACACGAACACTGACTCTCAGGTATGCTGTACTCCAACCCAAACACTCTGTACAGCCTAAGCTTTGGAACCGTTTGAACTATGCACATGGAACTGGACGGCTGTACCAGACAATGGATTCTTTCACTCGCTTGCGTTTTGAGCAAATTTATTGACTGAGTCTTACTTCATTGCTCCTACTCAACAGATCATTATCTCTGATATCCCACATGAATTTCCTAAAGGAAAATACAACCTGACTAAGTGTGAAGGCCAGAATACATTCCTGTATTTTATTTCTGATTAAACTCTCAGGCTCAGATCACCTTTATGTCTTGTTCTCTACTGAGGAGTGGAAGCATGCTGGGAAGAAAAATGCATACATGGGGTTTTATTTGTTTTGTGGATTCTTTTTAAAGATAAATTAGAACATCAGAATTTTGAGAATTTGTTTTTTCCTGCTGAACAACTGTGAGTCGTGCTGAGGTCACTTGAAGTGTAAATACTCATTTCAGAAGCTTTCCCTCTGACCATTTTTCATTTAAAAACAAAACAAAAGAGAAAAAAAAGGGGGGGAAAAAAGTAACGTGGAAGTGGAGCAAAATTTTTTGTTAATGTTTAGTAAGCAAATGTTCCACCCAAAACTGCAGGGCAAGAAAACAGGAGTCAAAAAAGGCTTTCTCAATGTACTGACCATCCTGATGTAACAAAACAAGAACATCCTGACCCTGTGACCAAAGGGATAGTTAGTATTGGGTAACCACTGTGAGAATAAGCTGTTAGAAAATAAAAAGCCTTCACTTTTATTTCCCTAATTCAGGTGGCACAATAATGACCCTTTGGAGCGAAGCTCTCATACATTGTTCACTGGAGGCAATGAGACGTTCATCACATATTTCACTTCTCATTTCTCTGCCTCAGAACCACGAGCCTCACCTCACAACATGTGGATGCTCCGCTGTCCCTGGGGAGAGAGCAGGAGGACGTTCACACGGGCAGACCCTTCTGGCCCGCACTGGCTCAGGGGTGGCAGGCTGCCAGCTGGGCGAGGAAGGCATTTCAAAGGGGAAAGGCAGCAAACTCAAGAGGACACTCTGCATTCTGGTGTTTCATCGCTCCCCGTGCCTGGCTGGAGGAGACATTTTTGGTGGTGGAGAGGACGGGGTGCAGAGTAACTCAGGACTAACTGCAGGATGGCTAAAATAGGTTTCTGTGACTAGAAGGTGATGTTTTTGGCACTCCTTCCTCAATGTCTGCAGCATTTGCATCTGCAGCACAGAAGTGTCCCTAGAGAGAACTCTGGAATTCGGCCTGAAGAATCTGTACTAGTATCAATTTCTTAAAATGCAGACCATATGGGGAAACAGATCAAACCTTTTGAAGGATACAAGGCTGGTACCCACAGGGTGAGGCTGGGCAGACACATGTTGGCAGGTATATGAATGTGGTGCTCAGCACCGTCACTGCAGGACTCTCAGGACTAATGCTGGGTGCCCGAGACAGATGTCAACTCTCCTTTTCCCCGCTCTCAGTGGCAGAAAGTGAAGGAACTCCTGAGTTGTACAGTCAGATCCAAGTGAGGAGGCACATACAAACTCTTTACACCCCTTACACAGCTAACTAATAGGTGGCCTGTGTCCACCAGAGCCACATGCTCCACTTCCCTCCTTCCAGAAGAGCCAGTGTTGGTCACCAGGGCTGTGGAAATGAAGAGAACAAGGAGTGTGCTCTCAACTACCCAGCAGTGAGCCAGTGTTTCCCTGAGCCTGGCTGTGTCTGTTCCATCCAGCACTGGAGCTGGAGATGACACTAAAGGAAACACAATATTACACTGAATTCCACTTTGCTCACATCATGTCCCTGCTCCACACACTGATTTCCATCAAAAATGTTCTTCCAGAGACATCAGACTCTTCCAACCACACAAACAGTCAGCACTGCTGTTTCATTCTAGTCTCAGTGTTTTTCTTCTCCTGGTTTTACAATTATTATTCCTATCAAATACCAGAAACTTCTAATACGTTCTGAGGTTTAGAAAATTTCATGGCCTCTTCTCTCTTCAGGAGAACCCTCTATCACACCATTCAGAAGATAAACTAAAAGGCTGTAAAACACTATTAAGTGCTAATTTTACCTGGAAAAGAAAATGAACAACAGAGAAGGAAAACTGGGGAAATATTGAGTCAGGGCAACATATTCCACATGGAATTCAACTGAAAAAAAGTTAATGTGGTGATATCAAATTTTGAATGAAACATACAGTGATAATAAAACTGCAAGTCAACTTTTATCACGTTGTAGTAAAATATTACTCAAAGCTTAAGTATGTCATATCTCACTCGAGTGGCAAGCTATATATGTGTGTGTATATGTGTGATATTTCTATATTTATATATATGAAATATAAAAATCACAGAAATGCCTTTCCATACAAGAACTAAAACTTTTATTTACCTGAATGTCATAACTTTAACCCCGTCAGGAAACAACCACTCGCTCACTTCCCCCCAAACCCCAGAGGGATGGGGAGGAGAATGGGAAAAAAATGTAAAACTCTTGGGCTGAGAAAAGAGGCATTTAACAATTGAAACTAAGTTAAATATAATTCTAATACTAATATTAGTAAGGGGAAGTGGAGGGAGGAGATAAAGGTTTAAAACCCAACAAAAACAAGCGATGCACAATACCCCACAACACCAAGTGATGCTCACCTGAGCACCTGCTGCACTGAATATTTATCTACACCCATATTTCATATCCTCAGTAGACAAGCACACCTGAGATGTATTTGAATGACAGTGCCAAAACCAATGGCCAGTAACATTATTTTGTACGGAAGTTGTTTAGATCACTTGCTCAGAAACAGCTTAGAAGGCTCTGACTGCCAACGCTTTGACTATAAAGTGGCACCACCTTCTAATAAGATGGGAAGAGTAAGACTTAATTTACAAAAGGTAAGACAATTTCCTATATTCTTGTGAGCTGTCACACATCATTAAGTCTTTTCTGTATTATTCTAAGAACTGTGGGTTTTGGATGATTTCACTAATTGAACTTGAAGTCAGAGCAGGATGATTTTTGGAACACTACCCCACTTAAAGATTCATCTATTTTGATTAACACACACATCTAGGGAGAGAGTTGACCATCACATCACCTCTGCTTGGACAGTTTTATTGTGGCCATTCTAATGCTCACGCAGGCACTTCGTGACACAAATGTCTGCCAAGTGCCACACCTACTATGCAGATTTAGCACCCTGTCCCTTGTAAGGTTTTTAGATTGCTGCTCCATCTGCATCCTTAAAAAACTTAGCAATGTTTCAAGGGAACATAATATTCCATATTTGTGGTTGTTTATACTTTTATAATTTACATCACCCCAAGCAAATAATCTGTATGAGCACTGTTTTGTAACCTGAGAAGCCATGCAGTATTTATTGAAATTGGAGAATTAATACTGTTATTATGAACGCATGAAACAACGAGGGTAAAATTAAAACTCATCATTACCTTGAAATCTGGCAGGAAACCTGAAACTAAATTAAATCTTCCCTAAATGCCAAAATCAAGGAGAAGAAAAACACCACCGATGGCAAAGCTGGATTCTCTGTCCTATTTCCTATGCTTTATTTTTCATATTTACAGAACAGAAAGACAGAAAAAAGGTACATTTGAACAGGCAGAACTGAATCACCTGAAACAGTAAGAGCTCTGTATGGTGGGAAACATCTTTACATCAAAGACTTGAAACAAGATTTCTAAATCTACTCCAAATCCAGACTCGGAGAGCTGTGAGAATGCGCCAAGGTTTAATTCTTGACGAATCTTATACCACATACTGATCAAGACTAATAAAATTCTACAAAATGGGATCATGTTTCCCACATCCAAGGAGATATGAAATCATTTGCATGGGCACAACCCAATAACAACTGAACTGCTCCCCATCCACCTGTGAGCAAAGACAGAAATGCAGATGGCTACACTTCCACAGCATCAACTGCAAGCAGAATTTAGGAATTCTGTGAAAGCAGTAACTGCAAAAAGAGGAAAAGTTTCCACAGCTTGTCAGTTGGGAACCTGACAACAGAAGTTCAATAAAGAATCAAACTGAACGGCTTGTCTCGCAAAATGGCACAGGCTGTCATTTTGTTCAAATCTGCTGCTCCAATTATCTGGTCATTAGAAGAATGATTCACCATTCCAGGCATCTTTATACACAGTTCTTCTGGGCCCACATTAAAAAGAAGCTAATCTACTAGGTAGCAATACCAGAGCACTGGAATTCAAGTTTTCCCAGGAAAGATGTTTTCCTTTGTGCCAATTCGAGTATATAAATCTGCAAATAACAAGGAGCTCAAAAAATTTAATGCAGCTGGAAATGACTCAAATAAGCAAAAATGGCAAGCCTTCAATCCAGAATGACTGTCAGGCCAAGAAAAGGAGAGAACAATTGCAATGACAGCCTAAGTCACCAGTGAACCATTTGGGATGTCTGCATGAGACCCCCAGAGACAGTTGTTGAGCTGAAAAGAAAAGAGTTAGAAAAGATGACTAAAGAACATAGAACAGAGTAGAAAGATTGGAATAGACTAAAAGGAATTAGAAAGGAGCTGCAAGGGCCAAATACAAATTCACTTGCTAATCCAGAAGAGAAAAATAGTACAGAAAGTACCACCAGAGGTCAGGACCTGGAAAACACTGCTCATTTCTGTAGAATCCCAGGAATGAGGAGAAAATTTGTGTGTCTCAAACACTGGTGGCTGTGGAGCCAACCAAGGATTGGTGGTAGTAACAGCCAAGGACTGTTGGTAATAACAGGCAATAACAGCCAAAGATCGTTGGTATTAACATGCTGCGGGAAAGAACAAGATGTGGACTAAGCAGACACCTCTCATGATGTGAGATAGGCTGAGGAGAAAAGGACAAAGTCCTCTTGCTGCCTGTACCACTGAAAATCAGAGTCCTCACAAAAGCTGCCAGAGAATGTGGCCTATCCCTAAATACATCAAAACTGAAATATGTGCAGCAAAACCTGTGAGCTGTTCCATACAGGCACAGTCCTACACCTCAGCAGAGCCCTTCTGCTGGTGAAGGTCTTACTGGAGGTCTTTTCAGTGAAATATAAATTTGTAACTGTGGGTGATACTAATTTCTTAGACACTTCTAACTAAATTATCCACTAGAGAGCACAGCAACATTTTCCAACACATTCTGCTTATGTCTGCAAGTGCCAAGTGAGGTCCTTGTGGCACTCAATGTCACTCCTGTACATGAAAAATATGCTAAACAATCTGCCATGCACAACAGAGATAAGAAATGGACTCAATGCGACGCTTGAACGAGAAAAGGTCAGCAGACCATGAACTTCTAATGAACAAATTCCAGCTGTTCCCAGCCAGTTCTTGGACATCCTTGATGAAATAACTTCTTTTGCATTATACACCTTTGTGTGTAAATATAAAACAGCATGTTAAAAAAAAAAAGAGAAAATACATCCTTCCTTATCAGCATGCTGGGCAAGAGCTGCTCTGCTTCTCCTTCTGCAATATATTCTGGTGATGTCATGACACTTTTACTTCCCATTAAAGCAAACCTTTCATCATTTATTATTTCCTGTTGTAATGTGCATCCTGTAAAATTCACCTTTCATTTTAAAACATAAATAAAAGATTTGGTTGTTTTGCGCTGTGTTAGAGGTGCTCAGAACAAAACTAGCCTGGAATTTCTCCTTTAAAATACTGTTTAAAAATGTTGTGTTCCCACAGGCTTTCATCAATACATTGATAAAGGTGTCCACAGTATCCACAAACCTCAGCAGCACATCCTAGTGCCAAAGGTAGAAAACTACCTCAGATCTTTGCTAGATCTCTTTTGCTTCATTTCCCATAAACGATTTGAGTCAACCACTGCTGGAAAAAGACTAATAGCATAGAGCATCTCGTATTGGCAGTAAAGCACGGAATTTGGTTGGCATATCTAGTCAAATATGTTCAGGAGTGCATAGCTTCAGACACTGAACCAACAAGCCAGTGAGAGTATTTAAGCCTGAAAGAAACCAGATGTAAGAGAAAGCTTCTTCTAAACAGTATGTATTTGCTTTGTAAGCTGGAGGAGTTTTACAGATACTTCTCACTTATCTGAGCATCGCCATGAAAAGAAAATTAGAAAGCTGACACCTACTACAGAATCAGAAGAGCAAGTGCTAGGAAAACATTTACTGTGCATGGGAATTGTAAGGAGCACAGTCAGCTGTGAGGATGGCAAATAACTTGACAACTATAACAGCAAACAAGCAGGAATTCATAGCAAGGTGGAGAAAATCCAAGTCAGCAAAAAGGGATGAACACACAGCACAGCTGAAGTTGCTTCATGAGTATAAAAGCTAACGTGGATTTCCGTATCTCAAATTAACAGGGCACTGCAATATAATCACAGAATCCTAGAATGGTTTGGGTTAGAAGGGACCTTTAAGATCATCTCGTTCCACCCCTGCCATGGGCAGGGACACCTCCCACCAGCCCAGGGTGCTCCAAGCCCCGTCCAACCTGGCCTTGGACGCTTCCAGGGATGGGGCAGCCACAGCTTCTCTGGGCACCCTGTGCCAGGGCCTGCCCTCCCTCCCGGGGAAGGATTCCGTCCCAATATCTACTCTAAAGCTGCCCTCCTTCAGCTTAAGGCTATTCCCCTTGACCATCTCTCCATGCCCTTGTGAAAAGTCCCTCTCCAAGCACTCAGTGCTGTTTCTTTGGGGGTTTACTTTTCAGCAGTAGGTATATCATTTAACACCCCTGATTTTAAGCACTTTTAATGACAATAGTCATGTAACATTAGAATCGTCAAACCTTTAAAAGAAAAACGTTCTTATTGAGATGGCCTGATGTTTCAGAGTTAAAGTGATCACAGCGTCCACTTATTCATAAGCTCACGGATTCTACCATCTCATTTTCCCTTTCTTAAATCCTACCTGTTTAAAATCAGCATCACTGCAGTTGTCATGGTAGGTATTATTATATGTTTATACAGTTGGGTAAAAAAACAAACAAAGAAATTTCACAGAAACACACAGAAAAATAGAAGCAAGAACTTTGAACTATGAGGTTTTATCATCTAATCTACCATCCTGGATAACTCCTGATACCAAATCCTCCTCTGCACTGAGAAATATACTTTAATATTGATAGACCTGATGCCCTCCTCCTGCCTCTCTAAGCACAGTACTGGGATCTCCTAAATCAGAGAGGGAGGGTGCAAGGGTGGGATCCAAAGTGGCTGATTTGGTAACACCCTGCAAAACAAGGGTGGAAAGCAACAGAGAGAGGAGGGCTGTGGTACAGGCAGGATCTGGCTCTGATGCATCAAAAAAGCTGAACCTTCTACTGATCTGCAATCCCTGGTAAAACAGTTCTGTGCAGCATAAAGTGTCCAGGTCTGGGGAGCAAAGCTGCTTGGAAGGGGGGGAAATCTCCCAGCTGGAGATGAAGTGCTGACCTGTGGGTATTGGAGCTGCAGCTCCCTCACCTGGGTGCGTTTCACAAGTGTTTTGGCTCTGCGAGACTTGATGAGCAGTTTAACATCCCGCTGGGAAAATAATAGCTTCTCTATCTATGTGTGGACCATTTCAGTTCATCTAGGGAAGAAAAGTCTCTGTAGATGCAAAGGTTCACATGAAAGATACACTTTCAATAAAGCATTTAGAGGCAAAAAGAATGATACTGACTTTCTATCTCAGTTAAAGATAGGCCCATGCTAGAAAAAGTTGTTCATATGGGACAAATGCTGAAGCTCACGGGACTAAGGCTTATGTGTACAGCATGCCAGACACTTCTAACTGGATTCTAAGTGGATTTACCTTGCTAAAAGGTGTTTTGCTTTTGTTTAAATTACTGATTTTAAATTTGAGAGAAGTCACTCAAAAGACTGTAATTTTTAAAGCAGCGAAAACTAAAATAAATCTCAACTGAAGCGGGAATTTTATTATTCAGCAAAATTCTGCACCTCTGACTCGTAATAAGGACTGGTTCAAGTATATCTTTCCAAAGCAAGACCTCACACAAGGATGAGAAGAAACTCAGTTTGAGGAAAAGGCACAGTAAGGAGACTCTATGAATTAAGCAAGAAAATGGTCCATTTTCAGTACCACGGAGAGGTGGTATTCTGAACTCCTCAGTGTGGGCTCTTCATCCAGAAGAGGGATAGAGATGTAAGAATCACTCTCTGTACTTCCCCTCTTTCTGGCTTGCCAGGTGACTCCTGTACATTTAGGCTGGAAGAGGCCACACATTCAGACCCGTCCAAAACAAAACACCTGAGACTTCCACACCAAGGCTGTGCATGTGCTTACAGAACCTGGAGGTGGCTGGACTCCGTGCTGAAGCTGAGCTCACCACAGAGCTTGAGTTGGAACTCGACATTTTACACTATGGATTTCTGAGGTTAAAAAAATAAATCTATTATTTAGCAACTGTGTGCAGCAGAGTGGAAGGCTATTTCTGATCAGAACCTGAAGGGTTGAGAGAGAACTGTTCTACATAAGGTTGGTGACTATCAAGGACAGTAACACAAACCAGCACACTGTCAATGGGATGTAAAATGAGTCCAGCTCTGAAACTCTGTGCTGAGAATCCCAAGAGCAATCATTTATATCAAATAAACTCCCTCAGAAAACCTCAGAACCTCAAAAAAACAACAAAGCTATCTTAAATAAGCACAGGTTTTTTTAACAAGAGCTCAGCCCATCAATACACAAAGATTTTGTGAAGAATTAACTTTAATGAGCCCCTTCACAAGCTTCAGATATTCCACCTTGTTTTTTTGGAAAAGAAACAGAGGAGTCTCATTTCTCTGACAAATCTAGAGATAATTTTTCACTTAAGCTTTCCACAAATACTACTTTTGTGTCAATTGGGAAAAGCATTTGTACAATATCATTTAGCAAAAGTAACAGAATTATTTTTACACTGATGACCCTAAAATAAATCCAAAAAATGTACAACATTAAGGCTCCTTTTTTTCCTTCTTCTTCTGTCTAGGCACCCAATAAAGTGCTTCTTTGTATATATTTCATATAAAGCTTGACACAAAATTTAGGCAGCCCTCGATCTAACTCTGTTTCCCAGTTCAAATGTTTTTAATTAAGAACTTTTGAGGAATTGAAATATATGTGCCTCAACATCATACCAGCAATTTTCAAAGCAACAAAACATATGATAAAAGCAATAGGATAACCCAGGCAGCCCATACAAGCAGCCATATAGCCCAAGACATGTATTCTATTAATTACAATGGTAAGACAGTATTTTGCAAAACAAAATTGAGAATGACACACTGGAAAGCTGGTATTCACTCCTCCTGTTCAAATTGTGCTCTAATCCAGTGTTTCAACAAGCAGTACATAAAATCTAACCTTGTCACAAACTGTCTCCTTCCTTCACACTGTTGAAAGGGGAGGTGGGAAAGGGAGGAGAGGAAAAGAGAGGAAAACAGAGACATACATCCATATATCTTGTGGATAAAAGCACCTAATCCCAGCTGAGCTTCAGCACAATAACTCTTCTCCAAGAGCAATGTAAGGGGAGGTAATTTCCCAGCCAGGTCTTGGGAGGTGATGGAATATATGGATTCCATTAACTGAATACTCAGCTATGGAGTCCATTAATTTGTCCTGGCAGCCTGATGTTTGGCAGGGGCAATGCTGGTGTGCCTTAAGCAAATGGTCCATCGGCTGGAGAGCACCCTGGGGACTCTGAGATTCCCAAGATTACCTGGAGAAGCTGATGGCAATGCTGCAAATGCTTATTAGGCTGGTTAGTGGCACATACAAAGTTACCCCAAATGCTTTTAGGGACAGGAAAATATCATTACTGATGTTTTGAGTTGAAATTCTATTATCTAATCCCCCAAGGAGGACGCGGGACCTGTGGCACACTCCTCACTTGAAGCTGCTGTTGTCATACATTACAAATTCTTGGCGAGGGTCCCGAACGGGGAGCAGAAGGAAGGCAGGGATGTCACACACCTGCCCACGCAGCAGTGGCCAGAGTGGCCCCACAGAGCCACACTGAGCCCCAGGCACGGCTCAGGGAGCCGGGAGGGGACCCAGCTGAGCCACAGGCCACGGTGACAGGGGTGACAAATGTCCCAGAGTCACGTGGCACCTGTGCTCCTGCCAGCTGCACAACCCGTCCCGAATTTAGGGGCGCTCTGTGCCACCGGGAAACGCTTGCTTTCTGTGCCCTGCTTTAAAACAAACCCTGAGGAACACTGTAAAATGTTACACCTCTGTCACTCCACTCTTATGACCTAACCTTGTTTTCTTCCTTAGCAGTGCATTGGACTCCCTTTAAAAGGTTCGCCAATTAATTTGTGCTGCTAATGCCTGCCACACAAACATTCTGCAAAGAGACAGGAACAGAATATTGCATTTTTTTTTCCTTTTTGCCCAGCAGTACTGCTTGAATGTGCCACGCTCAAACCCGTTGAACCCGGTGAGGAGAGACACATAAGTGGCTTACATTATAAAGTAATTGAATGTTGACAGAGAACAAAAAAATAATTGTGCGTGTGTTCTGCAGCAGGGAGAATCTGTGCACCTTCTTCACACTGCTTTGCAAGGGTGCAGCTCTTACCTGGGTACAACAAATGAGGTACCAGCTCATCAGCTTTAGCAGAGGCGGAAAAAACTGCTCCCTGGCCATGAAAATACATCATTTTAAAGGCTTAATTTATTTCCTTTATTCGGTGTTATTAGTTTTTGGTGCTTTTCTGCAGCATATCAGGTCTGTACAAACCACAGTATCACTATGGCTAATCTATAATAACATAACTGTCTGGAGTTCATTCCATCTTCTGCACCAAGTCATGAAACTCAATTACTAAGTGAGAAAAAAATTGAAAAGCCAAAACAATGATGTAGAGCTGGTGTCAGGGTGTCAGTGGAGCTGCCACAGTTATTGCTGTGTGAAGCTGAAGCACTTCAGAAATTTAGAACTCTCCGAGCAGCCCGCTCCCAGCCCACGCAGGGCAGCACAGCACCAGTGTCATTCGCACTGCATTTATCAAGGTAAGAGGCCCCAGGTTCAACCTGTCTTCCCCCTGCCACCTTATTTTATCTTAAATAATGTTGTTGATGTAATATAATGTGTTTACACATTGAGCTTTTTTGCCTCTCAAAATAAACACTCCTCTGCACTGTGTTTTCAAATGTCAGTACATCAGAATTCATTGCAGAACCAAACAAAAACAATACAACACATGCATTTAATAGAGAAATAAACTGCAAAAAAAGAAACAGGTTTCACCATTGAATGGCATGAATAATGAATTAAAAACTAAGTTTAAATTATGTTGAAGGTCATAGAAAAAGCCTCAAAGAAAGAGAGTTAAACAGACATTAAAAGGAAGATTTAAATAGGTGATCTTTTAGTATTCTAGCAAAACCAGTCTGTCTTTCACTCTTTATTTAAATTAAAATACCACACTCAGTGACTGACCTTTTTACCATGGCCTGAGGGAGCAGGGTATGATCTTGTTAGAAAAGAAGTGATATTAAAAGAGCAATACTATTAAAAAGCAGAAGATGATGGAACCTGCAGATTAAAATTTGTTTGCTCAGGGAAGATTAACTTCTATGAAAAGGCTGTCCTTACTGCTACAAGCAGAGACAACTGCTGCAGTTATCAACTTGGTAACTAGTTTATGGACTGAGTTAATAAAGACTGTCACAGAGTCCTTAAAAACAAACAAACCAGGAGAGCCAAAGGACAGATTTGCTGAGATTTCAGCAGAAGTGTCCCTTTTTCAGCACCTCAGTTGGAGGCCAGCTGTGGCAGAGATGGACTTGTCTCACTGCCCTTTCCTCAGCATTGCCTTAAATGCTGTCCTTGGGCTTGTTTAACACCCTGACTTCTGTCTTTTAATCAAGAGAGGTCAAAGATCCTGTCGAAAACCAAAGTGGAGGGCAAGTGCTGGGCCTCCTGAGAAGTTCCCAGAAAGGTGTCTGAGACTGGAAGGGAGTGATGACATCCCTGTGAAGACCTGGATATTGTTATGGGGGAGCACAGAGATGGCTCTTTAACCATCCTCACCTGGCTTTGCATCTCTGGTATCAGAACACTCCAAGCCACACTCCAAAAATCCTACTTTCCCTCATTTAAATAGAGTCTGGCTCTAGAAAGAGAGAGCTAGACACGGAAATCATTAATGTCTAACAGCCCTAAAAATTAAATAGCTACATTTCTGATTTAATCTTTCCAAGGCTTTCCAACAGAGGCTCTTTGCTCACAACCTAACCAGGCTGTGCTCAATCTCCCTTCAGCATTTCCCACTGACAAGAGACTGAGCTGGTCCCACACTCACCATCAATTGCCACATAATTAAACATTGTCGTTTCAAAGTTAGACATTGCACCACTTGAAGACTAAGAAATGTGGTCTTTGGTCACTAAATTTCCACATGGATATTAATGGACTAAAGTGTCGTGTCATGTTTTATATGAAATTCATATAAATTAAATGGCTGGCAAAACCTAGGGGAGGTTGTGTCTTTGACTTTACTCAACTTGTCTGGTGTATCAATTAGTACATTACTAATTAAATATAAACCACGACAAGAATAAACTTCATTCAATGAAGAAACCAAAAGCACACGTCATGAAGAATGAGTTATTTAAAGGAAGGCTTTAAAATAAAGGTAATCACATGGAAATCCCAGGAAATCCCCAGGAAATCACATGCTCCTGTCTTCCTACAAGAAACCCCCGGTGAAAATCCCCCATTCACACTGTTTGAATGTTAAAATATTACACATGCAAAGATTTAAAATCTGAGTCAAAACTACAGCTTTTTTATCTCCTTTGGGTCCCAATAGGCAAATGTTGCCAGAAGGGCAGAACCATGAACGTGTTTATATGATATTCTGCAGTGTTTTGAGCAACAAAGATCCTGTTTGAAATCTGTTGTCTACTAATGATACTGAATTTGCTGAACAGGCTCAAAGACGAGGGCTATTGTACTAAAAAAAGAATAAACTGGAAGCTCTCCAGTTCTTTTGCTGCAGAGATTGAAAGGAGCACCACTGAAATGAGGCATAGCCTTCTGAAATCGTATCTGTATTTACTCATTTCAGCCTCCTCATGAGGGAAAACCCCCCCCAAAGTCACCACCCAGGCTAGGAAGTGTCTACCATTCCCTCCGGATGCACTGGAGGAACTGTAAATATTTTTGCTGTTTTCATTTGTGGCTGGAAAGGGATTAAAGCATAACAGTTCTGAGATCTAAAATTAAGTCAGTGCTGAGAGTTGGACAGATTTCTAAAAACAAAGAGTTCTATGAATTCATACACACTGTTTCATTTAAATGGTTGGATTTTTTTCCCTATCTTTATTGAAATTTCAGGAAAATTACTCTGCTGATGGGAAACATACAAATAGAACCTTTTCCTTTTCAGATCTCAGTATAGTTCTTCAGAGCAATTAGTCCATTAAAATAAACAACTATTAAAAAAAACACACACACACAAAAAAATAAAGAAGATAATTTGCCCTATTCTAACCTTGCTTCACTGCACAGCATTCCTGGGTTTTGGGGGATACAGAATGGAGCTGACTAATCTGTCTGTAACAAATTCTTTGAGATTCACTAATAACAAAAATCTTCTGCCCTTTAAAATCTCGACATGCAGAAGGAACTGGAACAAGAGCAAATGATCACAAAATGAGAGAATCGAGTTCTGGGTTTGAAGATTCAAAAAACAGATACATGATTTTATTTATTTTTTTTTTAATCAGAATCTATTGGCCTTAGCTTATGCTTTGATCACTTTATTTTCAGATTACCATGGAATCTTCACCAAAATTATGTCTCCTTGAGTCATTTTATGTAAGAGTTTTAAAAAGTCTCCAGGTTTAGCTAAAGATATTATCAAATCCATGGTGAGGTGAGATTTTCTCCATTTTGAGCCCAAAGTATTAAACATTGCTGGATTGCTAGAAATTTTATTTCTATTCACTTCCATTTGCAAGTAAAAGCAACTTCTGGATTTTGAAACAGGATACCAATATTGTGTCTTTCTGACAAACAAAGCGCAGAACCACCTTCACTGCTGAGAAAATCACAGCTATCCCCCAATTGTGCGTACAGCACTTTCCTCTGAGTGTGCTGGAGATGCTCCCAGAGAGGCTAAAAATCCCGTGTAGCACAAATGAATTCCCCAGAAGGAGGCACAGGGGTGGGCACGAGGGACCAGCCCTGAGTACAAGTCAGTCTAATTTCAGGTATCGGAGAGGACATTCTAACAGTGACACGAATAAGGATAACAAAATGTTAATGCAAAAGCCCTGTCAGAAATGATACATTTAGATAAATGGCAAACGTACTTGCATGAACTCTATCATTACTACTTCAATCACAGTCATACTTAAACTTTGGGGAGCTAATTTCATTTATAAATTCTGCTGCTGCACATCAATTATCAGCAGCATTCCCAACAGCGAGGCACAGAACTGCTGTGCCAGGGTGACTGATTGTCTGGCATTAGCTCTGAGAAGAGAAGGCTTGCAAACCACTTTAAATGTCAAAAACCTGCAACAATAATGGGCATAAGCACCAGTTATGTTCCTCTAACTTCTGTGCCTTCCTGGCAATTCATTATTCTGTCTTTTCATTGCTACGTACTCTCACTTATAAATATCAATGCCAAAGAGTGCTGATCTTCCTTACAGGGAATTTCCCGAGTCTTTATTGTGAGAATTATCTGATTCAAAACCACAGTTAACTCTCTGAGCTAAATATTTATGGTTGGTTTACCATCTCAAGATCAAGCAACAAAAATCTTGATTTCAAGGAATTAAAATCAATCCTTCAAGCACAGTGCTTCAGTTTAAGGAAAAGAGAAAAGCTCAGCCACAGTCTTTCTATAGAAATTTGCCAGCGTGGCTCCAGTAAAGAGTGCAGAAGGTTAGAGAGACTTACCCAGAGATGCTGTCTGTGAGCATGGCTGGTGTTACCACTCAATCACACGAGCCCTGACCAAATACCAGCAAGAGATCCAGGAGCTGCCTCCTGGCCATGCAGCCTGAATGTTAACTGCCTGTGACATTGACTTGTTTCAAGCCTCTTGTAGTGCTGCCACTATCAGTGTTATATTTGTATAGTAGAATAACATGAAATATTGATTCTAGAGTGCTTATCAACTGGCCCTGCTCAAAATACTCTTCCTACAAAGTTCAGCACTATTTCTCATGCAGAACCGGTGCTGTATATTTGTGCAGGGAGCTGCTTGTTCTCTCCCAGGGCTTTAAATTCTTTCCTTGAGACGCAAGCAATAACTTTTCAAAATCTTGGAACAGTGGAAAAGGATGCAAACAGTATTTTCTGAAATTGTATGAACTGCCCTTCATACTAATTTGAAGGATGCTGGCTGTGACAGAATGACTTTAAAAGACAACGTCTCTTCCACTGCAGCTTCAATCACTGCTCTGAAATCCATACAATGATCAACCATTTCTAATTGCAAAGTAATTACTAAATATTCTTGGCACGCTTTTTTGCATAGGGTCTTTTGGCCATTTTCTGTGTGACAATGTTCCAAGAACAAAAGCAGAGGTAACACACATTGTTAAGCTGTGCATCCTGCTCTGCAAGTGGGATGTGCAGTGGGACTTTGCAGGAACACACAGCTCTGTGGGATGCACCTCAGGGGCCGCAAACCGGCTCTCTGGGACATCAGTAAGAGCTGCCAGCGACATGTGGGCACAACCAGGACCAAATATCAGACTCAGAGTATCTGCCCATAGAAATCTAACTCCTTACAGGTAATTTCTGGAACGCCTCTGTGCATTTCTGCTATAATCTGCTGACTGCACTATGTGCTATCAATTACAGCTCACACAGGCAATCCGTGCACATTCCACAGCACCAGCCACAGACACCTTTCCCTCTGCTTTTCCCTGCCATGTGAATGCACCCCAGCACTTTGATTCATCAGGAACCAGGTTAAAACTGAGCTAATCATGCGGTCAGTGCTGTCACAGCACTGGTGTTTGTGCAGATAAAACTCCTGAGTGAGGATTACCTGCAGTCGGCTCGAGACCTCCTCAGTCCAAAGCAGACAAATTAACACCTATGGCACTTCGAAAAATTCAAAACTGTACTTTTTTACTGTTCTCTCAGCCTGTCAAAAATTCATTATATTGATGTACTTATATAATTAAGAAAGTCAGCAATTAACTTGCAAACTAACCCTGTGAAAGATTAGAAGTGCCCTTCCTCACAGAACTAAACAGAGCTACCCAGAGCTCGTGTGCTGCAGGGTTTTTTTCATTATAACTATTTCAATTCTGTTTTGCTTAAACCCTCGTAACCCTGAGAAGGCACTCAATAACAAAAACTTTATTTCAAAATGGCCAGTTGCTTTTCTGAGACTTCATGTAATAATAATGCATTTATTTAACATTTTACACCATGATGTCTCAGAAGAAAGATTCTATTACCTTGCTCAGAGAAGCCACACATACCCAAACTAGATACAGGCTTGTACTTCAAAACCCTGCAAAAAACCTTTCAGATTCAGCTGGAAGATACTACCCCACAAGTTTATCATGACCTGCAAAACAGACAAAAAACAACACACTAAAATCCTGAAAAGTTAATGAGAAAGAATGTTTTCCTAGTTGTATGTATTTAAGTAGATTTTTTTTTCATGACAGTGACCATTTCTCCTTGACAGTGAGAAAGAAGTTCAATTTACATCTATACAATTGTGCTTAATAATCTGCTGGATTATTGCAGTTTTAAGGCTTGCTCCCCTAATGAAAACAATCCTGCTACAAACACAGATAATCAGATGTCTGAAGAACTACTGTAGCTCTGATTAGCTGCAATATATAAATCATCTGTAGAAGCTCTAGTTTATGCATTTCTCCCGAAACACAGCACCAACCTCCCACTGAAACCAGCCCTTTGAAAGCCCCAAATGACAACAGAAAAGCCCAATGAGGAGGAGAAAACCAGAACTGCAACAACTGAGCTCCACACAACAGCTTGCTGATCACCGAGCAAGAAAAAAAACCCTGAATTTCTTCCAAACCTCAACAGCAAAATGCAAACATTTCCCCCACGCCAAAAAAATAAATAAATCAGTGTCGGCGCAACTGAGAGCAGGCAGTGCTTCCGACTCCCTGCAGCCCAAGAACACGGGGTTTGGGACACAAGGTATTGTCTTCTTGTTTGCAATCAGTTATTAGAAAATGCTCATCTGCTCTGATTCTCACACTGCACAAACACAGCCACCAACAGGGAGCTGCCAGTGCCAGGCTACGACAGAAACTTCTAGCTGGGCTCCCTGTATTTCTCCAGAGCAACAGGAGGGGTTTTTCTAGCAAGTGTATATTGATTATCTGTCAGGCACCATAGACAGATGGACAGTATAAATAGCAAACATTTGTGTGATAGTTTAAGATTTAGATTTTAATTCACTGTTAGGTGGGTTTTTTCCTAGCATTACTTTTATAAAGTCAACACCTCAGAGAATGAGTTATGGCACTGAATTCAGATTTATAGCTATAATAATCCTAACACTAAAATGAAAGTAGATGCTTTATTTCTTAGATTTTTCTCTTCAAAAAAATTGCTTTTGCATTCAGACCTGCTGCTATTTTGGATGGCTCTCTCCTTAGCAAGCAGAACTTTACTTCTACCAAGTGGACTTGTAGTGAGTCCAGCTGATGGGTGCACAAGCGCAATAATAACAAAAATAACTCACAGCTTTGCCAACAGCACATAAATCCAGCCATGCTTTGGGAAGGCTCTAAAAGAGGAAGAAATACACCTATTTCTGTTCCTTGCACTTAAGGACACCGGCACAGGAACCGGTGTGACTGACATTTCATGGGATTGCCTTGAACTACAAAAATGCCAACCCATCGTTCTTTGGGTTGTCACACAGGGGGTGACATTTATGGGACACTGTGGAGTTCACAAACTTTGCAGCACTGACACCCTTCAGGCCCAACTTTGAGCACTGAGATTACACAGAGTGCACTCTGGTGCTGCCCCATCCCTCTGGCCATTCCTTACTCCTGTGAGGAATTCGGTCTGGCGATTGGGTCAAACACTGAGTGGTTTGTTTACATGTGCGTGCCTTCAAGCAATTTAAACTTGAATAATATCTTGGCATAGGATCAAGCACCGCAAATCTGCACCCAGGACATTCAATGCGTGTTATCTCCTTTCATATAGCAGATGATACAAGTTTTACCATCAACAACCTATTTGCTGTACTTCCCCCTCTGAAATAACATATTGATGAGTCTTTAAAAGAATGCATGACAGTGAATATTTACTAAATATCTTTAAATAGGCCTGAAACCCTGTGTGACACTTGAAGCTGCTCTGCGCAAGCTCCCTGTTCACATCCCATTTTTGCTTCTGCTTTCTCTGCAGCACAAAACACTTCCCTCACTGCTTGGTAATAACACTCTTCCCCTTCCCCAAAAGCAGCACAGGTATCTAGGTCACCGTAAGGGGATAAACTGCTAATAAAAATAACCTCTCCCTTCCTTTTAGAATGTCTCTTTTTCTAAATTTCACGTGGGTATCACCCTGGTTTGGCTTTAGCTCCTGTGAACTTGCTTCCCCCACTTCCATCCCCTCTGCAGACACACCATGACCAAAATGACTAATGAAATGCTTACTAAATTTTAAGCTGAAAAATTTAGATGGATACAAAAGGCAAAACACGACAAGGAGGGTGAAGAAGGTTAATTGTATTAAATCTGGTGTCCCAGAATGGCTCATGTTAACAACACACGATCTGAAAATCCCTCCTGATGCTGTATCTGTAGTTCCAGATGCTGTTCTGAACTGGCAGACCAAGTTCTGATGACTTTGAGAACACGTAAATTCTCAAGATCCAGACAGGTGAAGACAGTGTCTGAAGAGTAAGGCCTGATATTGATCAAAACCTAATAAGTGCCAGCAAAACCAAAGAGGAACTGCCTCGGGACTGGGTGACACTGATCATAACCCTCTATAGGAAATCTGATCTGTGTATATTTGTCATTGAACACATATCTTTATCAAGTTTACAATTAATTGCCAGTATCAAAATTATTTTAAAGAGGGCATGACTACACTATGAAATTGCTTAGCACTTAAGGAAAAAAAGGTCCACTCAAATCAAGGGTAAAACCCACAAATGTGGTATTCTGGATACACAAATACTTATTTTTTCAATATTAAAACACTTGAACAAAAGTGTCCAGCAATTTACATAAACACTTGAAAAATAAAGCACTCCACATATATTGGCCTTGCACAGGAGTAAACTCTCTTGTTCTTTGGCAAGCAGCTTAGAATTGGACTATTTGATACACTTGATATGTTACTGCTATTTTTGAAATGGCTTCAGTGCCGCTCAAGTCTTCAGTAATTCTTTTCAACCCATCCAAATTCAGGAAATGGATAGGGATGATGAGAATGAAAATGTAGCACACTGCCCTTCAGCTCCTCTATCATTTGGAGTCTCAAGTATGTAATTAATGACAAGGGCATCTAGGGAACATAAAACGCACAATGTGCAGAACCTGAGGTGTGTTCTCTTCTACAACTGCCAGCACAATGAAATATCTGACATTTCACACTGATCCTTGCCATGATATATAAAAATCATTTTAAACAATAAATAAAAGTGTCCACCTACATTCACGTAATGCTAGAACTGAATAAATATAACACCAAAGTTGTGAGTTCGGTCCCTTGGGACCAGTCACTTAAGAGCTAGACTTGATGGTCCTTGTGGGGTTCCTTCCCATTCAGAATATTCTATGGTAAGCCTGCTATTGCACTGAGGCCCAGACTTTGCTCACTGCACGTGAACAAAGTGTTTCTTTAAAATTAATTTATGTTCAGACATTAATGATGCCTCAGAAGTCAAGACTGGGACCAACACTTCTTTCATTGTGTTCTGCTACGACCCCTTCCCCTGAGCAGCCAATACAGACTGGCAAAGAATCCTCCCTAATGCTGCCTCACCTCAGCCCTGTGTGCAGTTCTGGGCACCACAACATAAAAGACATTAAGCCGTTAAAGAGGGTCCAAAGGAGGCCACAAGGATGGCGAAGGATCTGGAGGGGGAGCCTTATGAGCACAGGCTGAGCTCACTTGGTTTGTTCAGCCTGGAGGAGACTGAGGGCAGACCTCAAGAGGGACAGAGGAGGGGCAGGCACCGACCTCTGCTCTGTGGGACCAGGGACAGCACCCAGGGAATGGCTGGAGCTGTGTCAGGGCAGGGTTAGGTGGGATCTCAGGGAAAGGTGCTTCCCCCAGAGGGTGGCGGGCACTGACCAGGCACCACAGGGCAGTGGGCACGGCCCCGAGGCTGTCAGAGCTCCAGGGGTGTTGGATGATGCTCTGGGGCACAGGGTCAGAATGCTGGGGTGTCCTGCACGGGGTCAGGAGTTGGGCTGGACCCTGATGGGTCCCTTCCAACTCAGCCTCCTCTCTGATTCCCAAGGCAGAAGCTGTGACTGGCAGCACTGCAGCAGTACCTGTGGCTGCAGTGCCAGCCCCGAGCTGTCCCCAGCTGTGAGCCAACAGCACTGGTGGCTGTGCCTGCTCAGCTCATCACTGGTGGCTGCCCAATCCATCATATCCACACAGACAGGACAACAGCTCTGGCAAACGTGGCCTCGCCTGCCGCGGCTGCAGCTGTGGCCCCGCTCAGCAGCTGTGGCCCTGGCAGGCACCCCATGGCTGGGGAGGGGGAAATGAGACACCAACTCAGTGGCAACTAAAGAGCAACCCACAGCTGATTGTACATGGCACCGGTAAAACATCCTGCTACCCAGGGAAGGCCCTTCTCACAAGCCTGCTGTGAAGAAGAGAAAAAAGTTGGGCTGGAAGAAAGGCTGCCCTTCTTGAAGACACGGCCAGTCAGGATTGCCATCCTGGGAACTGGGACGACGGAAAGCAGTCATGTTCCTTAGGGAGCATCTCGTACACAACCAAATACTCCGAGTGCAGTTTAAAAGTACATTAGAGCAGCACATGTATTTAAATAGGCTGAGCATTCAGGAAACAATCACGTCCAGCAGCTGACACTGGAGCAGGCCTTCCCCACACATAGAAATGGGGTGAGCAATGCATCACTCTGGTATTTGTGGCCTCCATTACTACTTCTCTATAAAATTACATTTCTGATAAAAATTTATGTGTCAAACATTTTTGTGATTACAGACCAAAAGTCAAAATTTGCATTTAAATAGATGTATTAAAAACTCGGCAGCACAGGTAGAAGAGGGAAATGCTGTTTTAAGGAAATTTAAATAGGGAGCATGAGCACAGAAGGGATTTTTCTTCTTAAATGATTTGAACAATTTTGGTTTTATTACTGTTCTTGGGTCCAATTCAAAGTCAAGATTTGAACCATAGCATCCTGTACCCCTGGACTCATCTCAGACTGAGCTCTAGAAAATAAGACTCTTTTCATCTTTCCATTGGGAATGACCCCATTTGTTGTAAATAAAGTATTTTTTTTTGTCCACAGTCCAAGCTGACACTTTCCACCAGCCTGCAGCCCAAGCCATACTATACTCTCTCACTCTCAAAGTTGTTCACTCCATTTTGTTTGCACCAGTCACTACGGGCTGAGCTTCAGCCAAGATATTTCTCCCCAGACAGCACAGCCATTTTTTAGGGAGATGAATTTTCAATGTACAACCTAAAAATTCACAAGCAATTCTCCCAGATAAATGCCTGACACTAACTAGCTCCTCAGATTTCAACATATTTTATTTTGCCCCTTTTTATTCTATAAAGCATTTCTGATGTTAAAGAAGTTCTTTTCCTGACTTCTCTCTACTATCTTTCCTTTCTTCTCTCTATGCACCTTCTTTTTCCTGCATCTTGTCCCAATTTTATCTTTAACCCTTGCCTTAAAAAAACCCTGATTTTATACTTTCAAAAGGCACCTAAGTCTTGCCAGCCTGTTATGCCAGGTCAGGTCCACAGCTCCTCACTATAAATATAAATACGGAATTCTGGTGATCTTTACAGCCCAGCTGGGATCACAACACACGTTCTCCATGTAAAAAACAATATAAATCAATGCCGTGTGGTGGTTTGTTCCCCCCTTTCTTGACAGGCATTCCAATCAGGATGATGATACAGCGTGAACTACATTATTGTTAAATGGAAGGAGTCATACCTGACCGTTGTCAGTTTTAGCTCTGCCGTGAGTCAATGCCTTCATAAACATGCTGGTTTTTTCCATGAAGAAACTGCTGCAGAATCAACTCAGCTCTTGGAAACACGAATGTAAGCACAGCACAAAGACATTATAACTAAATTACCATTTTAGGTGTGTTTGTGCTGTCCTCTCCACATAGTCTGTTCTTTCCTCCAGAATAACTTCTTTAGCACAGAGAAAAATGTGGCATTGTTGAGTGGCAACACAAATTTCAAATATAAACAGAGATTAATCATGGGTGGATTTCATAGCAAAATGCTTTTTCTACCCATGCAATCCCTAAATTTCTTCAAGAAATGTTCCTCAGAACTACATAATCAAAAGTATAAAGAACAGGACACAAGCAAAAGTCCTTTCCTATGTTGACTCACTGTGGCATTCCAGATAAGTGTTACTTGCAGCATAATTTTCCAATTATCCCTGCATAGTACAGAGCTTTTTAGCAGCCCCTTCCCAATAGTCTGGATCACAAACTGTGTACGAGACATGAGGACCCATCAATGCTACTGGTTCATGGACAGTGGCAGATTTAGAAAACCTACAGGAAACCTAAAGGTGAAGAATTAAATTCTCTACAGCAACATTTCTCCCCAAAGCCTGCCAGCTGCCTTATTGTCAGGACCAGCACATGCCTCATTGTCTTAAAGCATATTTCAGCTTTAATATGCATTTATAAAACATTTATCTACATTTTTACATACACATAAACCAGGGTCATTTTATAGAATACTGCAAAGAATTTAAATTATATTTTTTACAATATAATACTCAGGGCATAGGCAGGGTAATTTTTAAGGTAACAGATGTTACCAGACATTTATAGACCTGCTGTCTGCTTTCCTTTTACTGAAAATCTCCAACCAGTAGCACAACTGCTTCCTCTCCTGCTTTGCTCCATTTTTTCCAGGGGGTCCCCAGCTTTTTTTTGTCAGCTGTTGCACACACAGTAGTGTTTTCATTAAACTGTCCATTTAAAACCCCATTTTGTAAGATTCTTCCACACATTTATAGAACTTATCTCAATTTTAATGGGACTGAGGGACTTCAGTAAAATCACGGATCTCAGCTGTAGTTTTAATATATAAAAATGAAAACTTGGATTTTTATTTTACCTTCAGAGGAGGTAAATTTAGAAGCCATTTTGAGTTCTGAAGTTTCTAATGGACATAAACTTATAAAACAAAAAGTCCCCAGAAAATTCCTTCTCTCTTCAGTGAGCCTTGCAAAGATTATTTCTGAAGTTGCCATTTTCCTGACCAGCTAAAACACACTTTTTTACTTTGCTTCAACAGCAATTCCAATAGCAATGGATTTCGTGCGTGGATATATCTTTGTCTGAAGATACATTAATAAAATTTCACTATCCTTATTCAAGAAACCACACAGAAAGGAGTTGTTAATTTGTACAGCCTCTCTATTTGTCTTACCATTCAACTGTGTGTGATCCCTCGTTTATTCTCCTGCCTACTCTGCTTGTTTTCTTTTGCTAGAAAGAAAATATTTAGCAACACATGGGGTTTGGCCTCTCCTTTTTACACTGTAGCATAAGGCAATGGAATCATCTCTCACTTAATCCGTACCTCCTGTTCTTGGTGTACAGAGTAAAAAATTATAGTTGTTACCATCTGTGGTGTGTGATGGGCACAGAAACTGCCCCACAGCTGCCACCTCGTGCTGCTGAACATTCCCAGCCAGGGTGGGCAGTGCAGCCAGGGCACCGATGGTGCTTTGACAGTCTCTATCCCACTGCAATTTTGACTGGAAAATCATAATCTGGCCACGGAAAATATACGATACTACAAGGCTATCTAAAGAATTCTAATGGCTATGGCAGAGTTCGCTCCTGTAAACATACACCCACAGCCTGGGAATGCTCGCTGTGTCTGAGTTGGGAGTGCTCTGGTGGAAAAACTTCTTTCACACGATCACAGAATCAGTAAGGTTGGAAAGTGACCTCTGAGATCATCGAGTCCAACCTCTGACCCAACACCACCTGGTTAACCAGACCGTGGCACTGAGTGCCACATCCAGTCTCTTCTTAAACACCTCCAGGAATGGTGACTCCAGCACCTCCCTGAGCAAACACAACAGTGAGACCAGGGGTGGTGGCACAGACCGCTCCAATGGGAGGGACAGAGCCCGGGTAACGCAGTGTTCCTGTCCTTCCTACTGAAAGGTTCCTACATGGAGAACCGGACAGGTTAGCATCAGCTGCAGGCAATGATGTGAGAATGTAACAACCTCAGGAACTCCTCAGTGCAGAGGTGTTTGTTCTGCAGGTGCCTCTCTCTGTAAATACCACAGCAAAAAATGTTCAATTAATAAATGAAGGCCCCTCGAGAATGGGCCAAGGTCCAGAACTGCATGGTTTCACATGAACTGTCCTGTACTAATTCTTTTTTTCACAGAGCAATCTGCAGACTGATCTGGCCTACAAAAATCCTGGGCTGGTGCCTTCAACTAATAACAAGGATTTCCCTGGTATCACAGTCCCTGAACACTGGAAGATTATCTTTCTTCTTCTTCCTTCCCCAGCTCTGCCAACGTCCTTTCATCTGGAGAGCAGGGCATTAGTATTCCCTAAATGTGTCTTTGAAAAGGTTTACTCTCCCAGCAATTACTAATACAAGAGTTTCATTGTATGTCCAGTATGCAAAATATTGCGAGTCTCCCAGCTGTTTGGATCAGTTTTGATCCAGGCAGACAGGAGAGCAGCAAGGATGCCCCAGTGCCCTCTGCCTGCATCCCTGCAAGGGCAGCTCCAGAGCCGGGGAGGGACAGACAGACTGCACGAGCTTTGGAACTGCTGCCGGGGGATCAGAGCCATGACCAGGTTACTACAGGTTACACCCCAAAGCCACCCTGCTACATGCTTGGAAATAGCAAGGCCTGATTGTAAAAACGGGAGCCCCACTCAGGGACTGAACAAACTAAAGCACATCCGTAATTTGGGCAGGAAAAGGACTGTACTTTGTGTCTGCACCCAAAGTTTTGTTACAGCTACTGGATCAAGGAGAAACAGCAGGTTCCAGTGACCATCCTTAGGGGAGAAGAAGGCTGAAGACCAGCCCTGGAAAGCCAAGAGAGAACATGCAGATCAGACTTCACAGAGAGACACTGCTGCCTCTCACTGATGCCAAGTGCTTCACATTCCAGAACACACTGTAGCATTTACAGTCATTTTTAACTATCCACTTCATAATCGGGTTTGTTTCAGCAGGTACTTTAAATCTGGGGATGTCTAAGTCATAATTTGTTCTGTCTCAAACTTTTACCACCATGTAAAATTGCAATCAAAAAAACCCACGGGTCCTCTTTGTAGCTGGTGTAAATGGTGTGACAGTACACGAGAAATCCTTGCCAACACAAACTCATTTTCCGGCGCCTGGAGAGGACAATTGAGCTGTTTACATGCACCTTCTGAAACAAGAGCAGGCAGCACACTCCTAAAACATTTCTCAACATACCACATGCACCAATCCCTGTGCAAACAAGGATTTTCAGCGCAGGGCACAAGGGCTCCTCCCTGCTGGGTGACCTGACAGCTCAGACACACATCTCTCCAGCAAGGAGAGCACAAAAACTAGACTTGATTCCTCTGGCTCGTTGTTTGAATTCACTATTTCTGGTGACCAGGAGTAACATTCAGCATGACAAATAATTTAATGAACTACTAATTCAGAGTTGACCTTCAGTGAAAGTACTGTTTAATTACCCAGTGTTTCTGAAGTCAGGCAGAAGAATGTTAAACCATTTCCGAACAGGTGCAGGAGGCACATGTTAATTTTAATAGCAAAGGTCATTACATACGTATTTCTGCACTTTTTCCTGGCATCTCTCCTGTAAGACAATTACTTATGTATGTCTGCGAAGAAAAGAAAAACCCTTCGTCTTCTTTCAGCTCCAACTTAGCCAAGTCTTGCCTCCTTTCTCCTTTTTCCCCTCTATACTTTTAAATAATAATTCTAAATCCAATGATGAGAGGAGAAATATATTATCTTTCAAATTGAAGTGGTGAGATTAGATTAGTGCCTACATAGGTAAATGCACTTGTAGTACAAGTTATCATACTAATGTGTAAAAAAACCCCACTTCAAAGCAGAATTAAAGCACATTTTCATATAACCCTAAAAAAAAACCCCTACAACAAACAAACCCCACTCATGGGTCAGGAAAAAGAACATGGTAAATTAACTCATACTTGACAATCAGAATTGTAAAAATACTTTGTCTCAAAGCAAGATCAATTTCTACTTTAATCCAGGGATGAGATGTGAACCAATAACTTTGCAGAGAAAGAAAGGTTTCTTGGCCTGTCTAGATTTATCTTATCAGACTGCAGAGGTGGGCTTCATGTTACAGACTCCTTTTTTTTAATCCTATTGCCTGAGGAAGTGTGGAAACAGCCTCAAGAAAAAGTCAGCTTGAACAATATTGAGCTTATTCTCTCCCTCTCACTTTGTTTCATCCTTCAGGCTTTGATGCCCTTGCAGAACAAGTTTGAAAAGTAGCCGACCCCAGTGAGCACACGAAGAATGCCCCAGAACCAACTCCTTCCCACGATGTTCCCCTAAAGCAAAAAATTACATCTCTTATTTCAAATTATACTTCACTTGTATGGAAGGTGGGCAGTGGGAGGCAGTATCACATTTTCAAGCTTAAAAAAACCCAAAACCCCTGTAACTGTACGATTGGGTTTATGGTTAAGAAATGTAGCAGGGGATTTGTTCACAAGCGAAGGTCAGTAGTTGCAGTGGATGAGCTTGGTAGGGTGTGGTGGAATCTGGAATGCCAACACATTTTGGACTGAGCACACTCACAGCTGCTCCTGCTGGCTCCAAGAAAGAAAGAAACTGAAGGTTTTCCCGTTTTTATTTCCAAAATAATACACACCAACTTCTGCCACCTGCCACCTATATTCAAAGCAGTCATTCCCCAGGGAATGTTACAACAGCTCATTCATCCCTCAGCTTTACACACGGGGGTCTGGTACCACAAGCCAACATCCCATCCCCAGTGACAGAGTAGTGCTTCATTAAGAGTAAGCTACTATTTTTTATTATTTTTTTTTTTTATACAAGGGAAAAAAAAATCACTAAAAAAAAAAGTGAAGCTAAGAGTCTCAGAATGCCCCTAGAGGACATGAGCTAGGTAAGGTATGTTAAATAATACAAAGTGATTTTCACCAAGTTTAAGTGGCTGCTTCCCTATCACCCTGAGCAAACAGCCAGGATGCCAGGCTGGAGGCGAATTTCATGCCTTGTTGTCACAGGAAGGCTTCTGGCACCCGTACAAAACCTGCTGCCAGAGAAACAACTTGTCTCTCAAAGAAAACCTTTCCTGTCACTGGTCTGGGCATGAGATCCCCTCTGCCCCTCTGCTTTTCAAAGCTTGGCTATCATGCACTGCCCGCTGGAAATATAGTCTTGGTTTTAAAAGCAGACTTAAGTTGATATCAGCTTTGACAACCAATTTCCCAGTCCCTGACTGGCTGTGTAAAATCACGATTTCAAGGCCGTCTTAGCTGGTGGCAGCTTTTTCTTTAAACAGAAAAGGCTCTAGGAACGGAACGAGGATGCACCAGCTCTTTTCTGACTTTCTTCATGCTCTCCTGAGATGCAAACACCGTCTCGGGCAGAGAGTTACCCAGACAGCAGGGCTGCCCTTTCCACTGCTCTCCTCAGCACTGGTTTTGTGTTCCTAAATTTTGGTGAGAGTGGTCCCACAGCGGCATAGCCCACTGCATTAGGGCAAAGTGATGCCAACAAAATCTACCTACACAGCACCAAATTCATTTTGACTCAGAGAAGCTGCCTGACCCAGCCAACAGTAAAAGTGATATTATTTTTATATTCATATAGATTCCAGGCTTTCAGCAGTGAGAGCATTGTTTAAGCTCCAGTAGAAAAGAACAGGAAATTCAGGATGCTTTGGATGTGCAATGAAAAATGTTTTGGTTGAAGCTGGGATGTCACTGCTCTGAACCAACTAATGGCTCAGTAATTCCAAAGATCCTTTTGGGGGTTTTTGATGTGCAGGCATTCAGCTATCAGCAAGGACACCATTTTGATTCAAGTCATCCCTAGGTCATGAAATTAATATACACATTCTGCTCTATAATACTAAAATTGCCCCCAAAAAATGTATTTCAATAACGCAGATTACTATAAGTCATGTTTGTACCGAAACAAACATGAGATAATGGGGACAATAATTGACCACACTCTTCCCTAAGCAGGCCCAGATTATTAGTGGTTATGTTAAATATAGACAATCACATCCAAGCCATTAATGCATGCTTAAAATGCATCAATAATTCAGTAATTTTTAAGTTCAATCTGGGCAATCACCTTTTAAAGATAATATATAGCACAGCACTGCTGGACCATAAAGCATCAAGTGTGAAAAAGATGGAAACATGGCCAACTTTGCCTTTGTGCACATCTCAGTGTGTTTCAGCCCTGTTCTGATGGGTTCTTATGCCAGGACTGCCTCTCTCTGCAAAGCTTTGACCTCCCATTTAGGGAATGTGATACTGCAACAGTGCACATGAGAGAGCGGTGAAATCAGTAGAATGGCAATGCCGCAACTTGTGTACAAAAGCCATCCACAGGTACACCCAAGGAGCAGGCAGCATTTGGGGACACTTGCACTTCCACTGAGCAACTCTGTGACAAAGAGAAAAAATAAAAAACAAAAAGAGAAGGCAAAAGCACTCGGTGTGTCTCACACATCCAGGAACTAATAGCTCAGTCTCACCATGGGGCCTGGGTTCCTAGAGCTTTATCATTAAAGACTTTGGGCAGTCAACTGTGGTGGTAATTATCACATAAATTAACTGAGAGACAGGAAAACCAGAACCTAAGACAAAAATCTCACCTCCAGCAACAAAGTATAGGACTTCATTTTCCAGTTGTATTTTCAAACCTAACACCAGTGATGAACCACGGGTTTTTTCTGGAATATGGCTCAGGTTACAAAAGGAAAGCCTATTAGTCCATGCCATTTACCCCCTGGTATCCAGATTTTATCTGCTGACCTGTCACAACCAAACAATTCTGAAGATGTATTTTCAGATACAGGTGATTAGCACAGCAAGGAAAGCAGCAGAGTGAAAATTCTTTTTCAAAGAAGTGTTGCTTGCAAGGAGTGCAGGTAAAAAGAAGGAAAAACAAAGAACAAATCAGCTTGGCTACACTAGGTCACAGTGTTCAAAGCTGTATTTGGGGTGTGGAGGTTTTTGCTTCGGTTTTTGGGCTGGTTTTGGTTTGGTTTTTTTTTAGATAAGACTATGTTGCTTTAAAATAGTTCATATCCGTCTCAATTCTGCATGGGAACATTATCCTTTCAATGCATTCAGCTGACAATGCAAATTTCCACCAGAATCTCAAAACTTGTCTTTACACAACGGTTTAAATAAGAGCAGATGGCACTTTGAGATTTCACTACTCCATTGCACAGCTCCAAGACAGGTTCAAATTTTATCTCTGCTGTCCTTGACAGAGCAGAGCTATTTTTTTTAAGTTCTCCAACAGTGGACACCTCTCCCTGGCACTAAACCACTTCTGCTTTTAGGAAGTTTGTATTGCATTTGTCCTCTGTTTTAGAATATTTTCTGCTCATTTAAATTCCAAGTTCACCCGTCACACAAGATGGAATTCCGTAACTGTGGTGGGACAGATGCTCTCTACCCTTCACAACATGCTGGAGTTGGAAATGTTAGGAGATCACACTGGGCAGTGGCTGATACAAATGAAGGGTCACGACTATTAGCTAATTTAATTAAGTCAATCACTACTCTCTGTAGAAGAATATTCTCTCCTTTCCTTTTCTCTTCTTGAATCTCTGCTGAAATGTTACGATTCTGCAAGGGTCATCAGACCTTAACAAGTGGGTTACATGAACACAGCACTTTGACACTGTCACCACTGCACCGTTAAACATCACAGGTTGGACAGGATGAGGATGGACAGGAACTCTGGAGGTCAGCTGGCCCAAGCAGGGTCACCTAGAGCTGCCCAGGACAACGTCCAGCCAGCTTTTGAACAGCTCCAAGCTGGGATACCCCAGAACTTCCTTAGGCCACCAGCTCCTAGTGCTCAGTCACCCTCACAGTGTTTCCTGCACTTCAGAGGGAACCTCCGGTATGCGTCCACCGTGCACATCACCTCTTGTCCCATCACCAGGCACTGCTGAAAGGACCCTGCCACCCCGTCTTCAGGCACTTCTGTACATTGATGAGTTTCCCCCGGAGCCTTCTCTTCTCCAGGATAACCAGCCCCACGTCTCTCTTGTATTGGAGAGGCCAGACTGGACCCAGATCTCCACATGGAAGGGTCACCTCTCTCAATCGGACACTCCCTAAGCAGCCCAGGATACCATTAAGCCTCTTTGCCACAGAGGCACATCGCTGGCTCCTTTTACATTCCATTATACAGGTTTTTCTTTTACTTTTTCTGTAATATCCCTGATTTTCACTACATGCCACTCCTTAACTCCACCACCCTCACCTGCATTTGCTTCTCAGTGTTGGAGAAATCGCCACTCCACACTGTGAGGGTGTGAGGTCCTGGCACAGGTTGCCCAAAGCAGCTGTGGCTGCCCCATCCCTGGAGGTGACCAAGGCCAAGGGGACCCCCTCCTACTCTTTGCATGCAAACCCACGTACTGTTGCTGAATCAGAGGCCTTTAAAGGTTAATAAAAACCCCATAAAACATGGCTTTGGAAGTTACAGACTGAAATGATTTGTCACTGTCCCTGTATCATCACAGAATGGAAGACACAGACTTGGAGATGTCATATTACAGAATTCTGCATAAGAAGAAAACTGGCTGCTGACACACCACTGCTAAATCTGCTATCCTCTTCCATGTCATGGAACTCTAAAATGTCTTCCAAAGGACAAGAAATGACTTATGCATTTTTCTTTTTGGTTTTGCTTGCTTCATGCCCACAGCACCATAAAGATATACAGTGACATACAAGCTGGCTGAGCAGGAGGGCTTGGCCATGATATCAAACTAGTGACATTTGGGAAAACTTGGCAGGCAAGGACAAAACACCGCACCAAAAGGAAGAAAATGAAATAAAACACCACATGTAAATCAGACCTCTAAAACTTTTAAAAGCAGCAGCAGCAACAAATGAGCTGAGACTGGTGAATTAATCCAAGTTTGAGTCTGAGCTCCCATTGTCCTTTCTCTAAGGTTGCTTTCTGTTCCACCGCTCTCCTGTCCTAAGAGCACTGTGCCAGCTGGGAGGTGCTACAAGTCATTGGGAGACATTTTTCTCCTCTACACACAGTAACAAGGACTCGTGAATAATGTGCACATCTCACAATGCTTGTTTCACGGGCTGCTGTAACGATTACAAGTCATTAACTAAACAAAGAAAAATCTGAAATAATAATAAAAATAGGGAAAAGCCTGGAAAGAAAAACCCTGTCTCAATTTCCAGCTGAGTTATTACAAGCTTAGGGCAGTGCCTTTGCACGTGAGCTTGTAGCAGGATCCCCTCGCAGCCCCCCGCATGAACAACCCCCCCGGCAGAACCAGACACACCAGGACCCAGGACCATCAAGAAAATAAGGTCCCAGAAAGGGGGAAAAGCACAGGCTAAATCTGCATTTTTCTGTCTGCAAGAACCCACCAGCTCCCATCCTTCTGGCCACAAAAGAAGTATATTTTTTTTATTAGAGGATAGAGGAATCACTTGAAATATGAAAATTGGGTTTAAAGGCTCATTGTGTACAGGGCATGCACACACACAGATCTGGAGTAGTACTTTGGAGCAGAGTTCTCAGACAGTTGATGTACTTTACCCTGGAGTACTCTCACCACTGGTTTGATATATTTGTTTATGCATTTTATGAAAACTCTTAGTTCAATAAATGCTGCAAGATCAAATAGCATGCTTTTGAATTATGCAAAATTCTATTATACATATTGTAAATAAACTCCATGAAACATTAATCAACTTCAAAAAGGTTTCGTAAGAACTCTGTGCCGTGATTTCTCCTTGGTATATTTTGAACATTATGATTCTGTCGTATTTATGAGTATGGAGGTTAAACTTTTCCAGAAAGAAAACTGCTTTCTGCAACTGGTATCGAGACACATGCGACTGTATCAACTGAAATACCATTTAATTCCCCTTTTATGCCAAAGCATAAGGAACATAAAGCCACTGAAATGAGAAATGAAGTACAAATCACCACATGTATCTCAGTATGTAGAACACTACAGAACTGTCACTAAACTGCATTTGTCACATAATTGTCACAACTCCATTGTCACTAAAAGGTTGTAAATAGAACTTCTGCATTACTGTATTTTCTATATTTTTGCAAGCATTCTGGCTATAAAAAGAAAACTATCTCAAGGAATTAATGGGAAAACTTGACATTGAAATTAGTTGTTATTTATCTGCAGTTGACAAGTATCTTTCAGGAAGTTAATTTAGTTTTCTTCTGGTTTGTTTGGTTTTTTGGTTTTTTTTTTCCCCTAACTCACAACAGAAACAGTTCTTTCACCCATTTCTAGCCCCAGGTTGTTCCTCTCAAGGACACCACACCATCCAAACCACTGAGAGTGGCTCCCCTCGAGCCCAGCCAGCCCCTTGGTAGGTAACTCCAGCAGTCACACGCAGCAATAACCACTGGCACAGCTGATGCGGCTGAGGTGCAGTCAAGGCTCAGAGTTCACTTCACACAGATGTTCCGGCAAAGCAGGAGAGTTAAAAAAAAATCCAATAAACAATATCTCCATTATCTACTCAGGGAGCAGTGCCTTGCCCTCAAATGGACTTGCAGCAGTGAGAAATGGCATCTCGAGTGTTTTTCTTCTAATAAGTCTTTGCATTTCTTCCATTTCCCTTCCCGCTCCGATGAGTCATTTCCTTGCTCTCCCACCTCACTTATTTGCTGGTCCCTCGCTAACTGCAGCTTATTTGCACTTAAAATAGTCATTATGGTTCATAATATCTAAATAATTAGGCTAATGACAGCAGGTTTATTTCTGTTGATTCAATAATGCATCACCATTGCAAAGTCTGCTCATTTAGGAGTCATTAATAAGGCCTTGCACAAAATCACAAAGTGGGCTGGCAAGCTGCATTCAAATATACTAATGATGATTCACTCAGCTTTGGTTTTTCGCTCCTGAACTCTCATGGTAAATGGATTTATTTTTTCCCCCTCCAGTTTTTCTCCATTAAACACCCCAAATGTACTCCAAAAATGAATGAAAAACTACTTTCTCCTGTGTTCAATTAACTTGGGAACGCTGAAAAAAAGAGCAGCAAACTAAATATTGTGTCCCTTACCATATTAGTGATATTTATTAGTGATCATGTGATTATACTCATTATATCCAGCAAACAGTGTCAGCCCTCTCCATGTCCCAACATATTCTGGGCAGCATAAAAGGGTTGATTTTGATTGGAAAAAGACAAACACCTCCATCTCCACACAGATGTCAAACTGACTCCTCGATCTTTGGCTCAGCAAACACTTAAATTATAAGATCATTTTTGAACATTAATCAAAAAAAGGGTTGTGTAGCGAAGTATCAAACCTGAGTGAAACTGCATCCCTCACTATTGCCCCTTAAAGCCAAGGCACTGATTTTCTCCCCAACACATTAATAAAACATTTGGCACTCTAAAATAACGTGATCAGATGCAATTCAACAGAAAATGCCTTTCAACAACAGCTACTGCTACTTTAAAAGAATTAAACAATTTTCTTTCATCCTAATTCAACTAATACATTTTAAAAGCCAATGAATATCATAAATGTTGATTCCTGTCTTTAAATTTCTCATTACATATTTATAGATACACAATTCATGTGTACCAAAATAACATAAACACTAAATTCATAAATACATTTCCAATGCCATCAGCAGAGGTCAGATGAAATCAGCACTCCCAAGACAGTAAGTTTGCATTTTAAGTCTCTTTGAAACCAAACCCAATTTATTTCTTAAATATGAAAATGTGGCTACTGACTAATACTGTGCACTTCAGAAATCTTACAAACAGATGCCACAGTGACCTTTTTTTTCCCCTATCCCTCGGTTACTCATCACCCTGTAAAAGTTGTTGGTTTTTTCCAGACAGTTTTCCCATGTTTGCAAGTTTTTAAACACAGTTTTTAGGCCAAGACTTTGCGTGCTTAACTCATCTGAAGCAGGAAGCCTTGAAGGAGGATCCTGGATTCCACAGAGAAGGTTACACACCTGATAAATACTCTGAGCAGCCATTAACACTGAGAGAAAACGTGCAGAATTTCTCAAGGCAATAGTTCCCACAGCCTCACATGTTTAAGGAGAAGGGAAATAATTTAAAGAAATCACTTCCAGAGTAAGATTTTAGTAAAGCTTTGTCAAGACACCAGCCCCCAGAGATTCCCAAGCCTGATACTGTGTGTTTTCCCTTCTGATGTTATTAGTGTAAATAACCTCTGGTTTCACCAAAATCATTCACAGGAGCGTTCCATACCCACAGAGTGGAATTGAAGAATAATTAAGACAAAAACCTCCCAAGGATTCAGCAATCTGAAGATGAAAACAACACTCAATTCCAGTTCAGACATCTCTGGACCTTCATAAATCACTTTACAAAGAGGAAGGTGAGATCCTGGGCTGATGGGGGTAAGGGGATGAAAGCTCTTCTTTTTAAAAGCTGTTTAGCTGAACAGAGATGCAAATTCACACTTAATGCAGAAATCTTTGAATATAACAACCTATATTTTCATATAAAATATGGAAAATGCAGTGCATATTCATATGAGATGGAAAGAGAAACCCATCCGTTCACTTAAGAGTTGGACTTGGAGATCCTCGTGGGTCCCAAACAGAATATTCTGTGACACTGTGTGACATTCCAGACTGAAGGATCTCTGCAGTTCTTTAAAACCTACAGCACAGCTTCAATGGTTTCAGTCATTATAGACCTAAAATACCTAAATAAAGAGCTAATGCTTTCCAATTCTGCTTGACTCACCCTTCTGGACAACTCTCTTCTATCCAACACTTGCTAAAAGGCTCTACAGAGGGGATGTTGAATTCCAGCAGCCTCCCCAGGGCAACACAATGTTTGGGGGCAATTTCAGGTGAAAATCAGGGCTAAGCAGCAAAGAGTGAAAACTGCAGGTGAAGAAACCTCCCTTTTCCAGGTGTCCTGATAAATAATCATTAAGATCCTCATCAGGTAAAATACTTGTATGAACAGGAGAGGTGTTTCAACTGGATTGCATCAGTAAAAGTACCATATTCTTTCCAAAAATGATCAGTTTTCAGATGTTTGTGAAAGAATATAAGCACCAGTCTTGCCCGCAGTGATTTGCAAAGAGGGACATCCTGCATTTTGTTGTGTAAGGAAATATCGTACATTAATTTATAAAATCATTTTCACCCTGCCTATGTCTTTTGTGTCTATTCAGTGGAAAAGCTTTGTTGAATAGCATTATATAGCTTAAAAAAAACAACTTGCCATGAGTCATTGAGTCCATAACCCTTGCCTTATGAGTCATATCATTATAATATCAATATTCAAATCAATATCAATACCAATTTCAATCTATCTCTCTTCTCCCATTTCACTCAGCTGTCACCCTTTCCCAAGGTAAAGAGCTTTAGTGTGTTTTTCATGGCACAGCAGCTGTTCCATTCCTGTGATCCTGGCCTTCCACCTTCCCCTGGCCTGCACCTCTGGGATATCCGGGGTCACCAAAAGTGTTCCCACTCCAGCACAGCCAGTGCTGTGTTTTCTGTGCTCAATTTCTGCCCTGAAAATTGCTAAATATCCGATTGGCTTTCTTTGACAGCTGTCAAGCACTGAACTTCTGAGAACTCCATCTGATGTTTCCAAAAAACACTTTGGAGCAATAATAGTCTTGCATGCCCTCATCAAGAACAGATTTCCATCTATTATGAAGTTCTGAGTGGATTTTATTCTGCTACTTAAATCCTTCAGTTTTCTGCACCTTCCCAGTTCAGTCCTGGTTCTGTCTGTTCTGAATATTCCTTTCTTAACAGTATGTCATATTGCCCCTTTTACACACTGAATAGCACAGATTCCCACGGACTTCCATCTATCAATCCCCTCCACTGGCAAGACCCACCACGTATTCCTCCCAGTGCAATACCAGTGGGCCTTCCTTCGTTACACTTCAGCCTCCTGGTTCGCTGGATGTGCACCGAAAATCTCTCCATCACCTCTCTCCGTGCTGAGATACAACCCCTCGTTTCTGGTCTCCGCTGCCAAAGCGTGTCTGAGATTACTGCTCTCCTGGCTCTGCCTGCATTTCCCCTCTGCCCTCCTTACCTTCCCAGTGACCCCAACTCCTCTTTGCTCAGCATAACCTCTAGCTGCCATCTGCCCTACGTGCCCTTATATCAGCAGCAACTTCTGCCTGCCACTAACAAAGCACTGGGAGATCTTGCTGCAATTCTCTGTGATTCCTCTTGCGTAACTGTGTCATCACCAAGTGGGTTTTGCCTTCTAAGCTCACACTTTTTCCAGCTCTTCCACTGATATTCAGTTTGTCCACCCCCATAAGAAATGCATATTTGTAGGAAAAGCTTCCCAACTTTCCTACAGAGAACATTAGTCTTGGACTTGGGCTGATTTTCAGGTTAGAATGTTTTCAGGTGGCTTTCCCATATTTTTTAGGTCTTTATTCTTTCCCTCCTCCACTAAAAGCAATGGAACATTATGTTGTTTTTCTCTCCTCTCTTCCTTCAACATCGAGCTGGAGAGCACATAAACAAGGGAGAATATGCCCAGATGGAATAAAGCATGAATCCATGCAGGACTTCACTCCCAGTCCAGAGGGAGGCAGGAGGAGAAATGGGATGGAACAGAAAAAAGTGGGAGGGGAGGGGAGTGTACCTGGAGCTAATGAAATCCCACAGTGGGTGGAGACAAAACAGAACATGTGCCATTTCCCCACATTTTCAAACCACTCTGTACAATAATAAAGGTCTCCCAAGAAACCACGGATGCAGTGTTTGGATATCATGGAGGAGCATTTCTTACGGGGTGCTTCCAAGAGCCCTCATTTGGGGCCAATGTTCTCCAGCAAATCATTTAGTGACATCAGGAGACACTGCCACAATTTAAATATGGGCCATTTTCTTCAAGAATACGAAGCATGAAAGAGTTGCCTCCTAGTCCACTGAAGTGTCTTTTAGGGACAACCAGAACATGATACTAATATCCCTAAACCTACAAAGAATCATTCTATTTTGTTTAACTGCACATCAGATGGTACCAAATATTTTTAGCATTTCAAAGATTGAACTTTAGAGCTGCCTTACGAGTGCTCTCCGAAGAATGTTACTGCTCCCTCCCCTTGGAACACAATAAAGCTCTGGTAAAACCTGGGCTCTAATGATATTCATCAAGTTATGCAAATACAGGTTTCCTATGGTAGTTAAACATCAAGTAGAAAAGAAGAATTTTTTCTCCACGACCTATTAAATACACTGAGTATATGGTTCTGAGCACACCTGTAGGTTGTAAAACTATATGCTCCTGAACACACACCTTAAATTAACATTCCTGAGTCAGTAATGAGAAATTGTATTCAGCTGCCTAAAATCACTTGTGCAGTATCTGTTTTCATTTGTTTTAGTGGCATGTTCATCACAGCTGAGAGCTAGAATATTTCCAGCTGAGTATTATTTGAAGCCCCACAGTTCCTGTATTCAGAATTTCTGCCTTGAATGACACAGCCATCCCAATGAAACAGATTCTGCCCGATCCATTCAGCTCCCCCTGTCTGAATATTCCTGGTGTTTTAGTAGTAAAGGTGGTCCTGTCTCCAAATGGCATCAGTGCATGTTGGAGGGCACAGACCAGGCACAAAGATGGGGCTGCTGTCACTTCATCACTGCCCTTCTACCTTCAGATAGAATCCTCTGCACATCTTGCTGCTTGCACGTGATTTTTGCATGATTTTATTTCACATTTCTCCCGTGAGGATTCACCACTGATGATTCCTCGTCCTGCAGTCGTGCTGTTCTTTATTGCTACCTGATGTACTGCCAGGGAGCAAGGGGCAAAAAAGCCTGTCAGACAAAACAAGCCCTATTACATGTGGGGAGGGACTCAGAGCCAGGAAGGACAAACGTTTGGAAACCAAAAGTCATGCTGACTTTTTTTTCTGCTGGTTTCAAGGGATCTGAGTGGCAAAACAATTGTCTTGTGCTTCAATATCCTAACCTGGCTTACACAAAAGACAGAAAAGCATCTTAAATTATTTTGTCTCTGCAACTTCTATTACTTGTAGGCTGTGCAGATCTAAAAATCAATAGCACACAACAACTGGTCTTGATAAAAACACGATTTGTGAAGGATTTCAGTTCAATTTTTTCTCACTGCAGACCCAATATATGTATTTTTTACAACTGTGTCATTTAGCTGTGCAAACTATCCTTCAAGATAAGGGGAAAAAACCCGTGACAAAACCCCTCAAACAAACCCACCATCCCTTCAGTGTTTCTCTTGTCTTTTCCAGATGTGCTCCTAAAACCCTGGGGTGCAGCTGAAGGAAGCAGAAAGTTCACAGTGAAGAAAAATGGCAATTTTATAAGTATTGGGTCAGGCTGGGGTAGAGTTAATTTTCTTCACAGCAGCCCATGTTCAGGTGTATTTTGGATTTGTGACTAAAACAACGTTACTGCTCTTGCAGAGAAGTGTTTGCACAGCATCGAGGTTTCCTTCTCTTTTTTCTCTCCTCTTTTTCTCACTCTCCATCCTCAACCAGTGGGCTGGAGGGGGGCACAAGAAGTTGGGAGGGGACACAACCAGGACAGCTGACTTGAACTGCCCTCAGGAATATTCTCTCAGCACTAAAAGCTCATGGAATGCAAGCAGGAAGTTATGACACTTGTCTTCCCAAGTTTCAAGGGATGGAGCTCTGCCTTCCTGGAAATGACACACCTACCTGACCATGGGAAATAGGGAATTAATTCCTTGTCTTGCTTGCCTGTGCACACAGCTTTGCCTCAGTTGCACTATGTTATTTCAGCACATCAGGGTTTTTCCTCACTTTTACCCTCTAGATTCTCTCCCTCATTGCCCCAGGGGCTGTGAGCAAGACGGGGAGAGGAGTAGGGAGAAGGTTTGACCTCCCAAATAACTCACCCCATACAGGTAAACATGTCTCTTGACTTTGTCACTGCCAAGAAGATCCATCCAAGTCTGAAATACAGTAGTTGAACATAATTTGTGTGCTGGTCTCCAAGACCTGCCTCATCCAACAAGCACTCGGCCAACTGCTTGCCCACACAGACAACTGTTCTTTGAACCACCTGCCCAAATCTGCCCTGACTAGCATGCACTGATTTTGGTAGGTCACAGATAAATCTCTCTCATTAAAGCATTAACAGATGTGACTGTATTTTAGCACTGTAACAGATACAGGCTTAACTACTCGGTGAGAAATCCCAAATTGCCAAACCCCAGTGAGGAGTGCTAGAACACACTCCCATCCTGCTAGGGAGCTTCTAGAAAGGTCCACAGTCAGCAGCAGTTCTGAGAGGTACAGCTCAATTTCGAAAGATATTAAACAGTCCTGAAGAAGGAATAAATGTTTCTGTCAAATTTCTGCTGTTTCTTTTTCAATTTCTTAACTATGCAGAATGAGGATAAACAGTTCATTTTACATCAACAGATCTGTTCTTATTTTTCAGCACTCTCCTTCACAGCAGAGATACATTTTCAAACTGCCACCCCATATTCAAAATGTAAAGACCCATCAGTTATATGATTTCTAGGAGTATCCAGGAGCAGCAAAAATTCTCGCCTAGCATGTTGTTTATTTACTGTGCACGTGCTACACAAAACTAACACCACACCAGACTTGTCATCTCAGAAACTGACCTCAAATGTAATAGGGGGGAAAAAAGGAAATTAAATTCTCCCCACCTCTAACGCAATTATTACAACCCAAGACTCCTGTTCCTTCCCACGGCAGCAAAGCTACTCCCCGGGTGCAACAGTGACACGCTGTCACACGCAGTGCTGTGCCTGGACACAGCTCAGCAGCATCTCAGAACCTCCACAAAAAGCCTGGCTGCACTCAACTGCCCAAGTGCTGGCCATGGCTCTACCTTCCCCTTGCACAATTAGCATCATCTGGAGAAGTAACAAAAGTCTGTAAGCTCTTCAAAGAAAAAGGATCAAGTGGATATCTTCATGAAAGAATGCTAACACCCTTGACATGACCCAGATCGTCATCGGGACTGGTACATTTCAATTAGCTCTGCCCTGTGCTGATAGGGCTTCCATAGTAATTGCATGCCTTTCTTGAGGAAAAATTTCAAATTTTTATGAGACAGGAGAGAGCATGAAATTTTAAGTTCTTTTTCCCTGTTAAACGTAAAAATCATTAACAATAAAAGGTATTGGATTAGAGGGAGAGCAGCAGAAACGATGGCCCAGTAAGGGAGGCAATGATTTGGGATTTGAGAAACATGAATTCAAAGCCTAGTTCTGTTATAGTCCTTCTCCTGGCACATCAGTCAGACTGCTCAATTTTCTGGCTTCTCCTTCTGTAATAAAGAGATAATAGCACATACTAATCTCACAGGAATACTGGGACTTGCTATCTCATAAATGCCATGACGCTATGGACATGAACTTGATCAAAAACCTCTTAATGCTGTAATCTGGAGAATATCCAGAGTGCAAACAATTACCAGTGCAAGTATTTGAAGTGTTTACATGCATGTGAAAATTTTCATAATGCCTGAATAAGGAAATGTCTGCACTATGATGGTCATGAAGGAAATCTCTCAGTAGCGTCAGAAAACAGGATGCCAAGTACAGAAGATTCAGAGACTGAGGTTATTCTATATTTAAGCCCTATAGCTTTTACTTGACAAACTCAAAACACCATTTAGAAGGATGAAGGATGTAGAAAGTTCCCAGAGGAAGCCAGCAGAAAGAAACAGTGACTGCATTCTTCAGAGAAAGGAAGGAGGACAGAAGAAGTTGCTAAGATATTCCTTTACATGGACATTTGTACATAGCCAAGGGACAATTACAAAGCTAGTTTTACTTACAGAGTTATAGTTTGACACAGTCTATAATATTATTTCGAAAATCCTACTTGTGTCAGTAACACCAAGGTTGTGGGCCATTCACTTGAGAGTTGGACTCAATGATCCTTGTGGGTCCCTTCCAACTCAGAATATTCTGTGACACCTCTAAGTCTGTCTCTAGTTTCCAAGATGTCCTATTTGATTTCAGTGAGCCTTATGTTTCTGAATCTGCTCTGAGACAGTAACTGCTAAGTGCTTTAGCTGCCCAGATAAATCCAGATGTGATTACGTGCAGCAGTGATTAAGCACAGTCTAACTAAGGACAGTGTTGTCCTTTATTTCTGCAGGAAGATCTTAATTTCAGTGAAATGAGCAGCAGAACCACCTGTAAATCAAAAGTAGACCACTGATATTGTGGTTTGTAGCCCTTTCACCATTTCAGTAGTCACCAGTTCTAGCAATGGTTTAGCAGTGACTCATGTAAACCTGCTACCACATAACTGTTCTTTTCATTCAGGATCAGTAATGACTTTACTGACATAAATGTCAAATTAATGACATCCAGCAAAACAACATTTTCTGCCTCTGTGGGAAATGAAACCTTGGAACATGCAGACTTAAATAAAAGCCCAAAGCCCCAAGATTAAACAAAGGTAGAAGATTTACTTCCCTGTGCAGGAAAGCACATATCTAAAGAAACATGTCTAACTAATGGAAAAGCAGTATTACACATCAACCACCGAACACCGAATTACCTTCCACCACCACTAGGAAAAAAGAAAATCAAACACAGGTCAGGCTCAGCTACCTCAGTTAAGCTTCTTCTGAAGAGAAAACATCCATGAGAATATTCCCCTGCTTATCATTAGGAGCATGTAACTGCCTCGCTGCTTCTGGTTCTTAATGAATTCCTACAATAACTGTTGAAGACATCTGAAGATATTGCAAAACAACAATGAATAATATGACAGTGGAGCAGGTCCTAACAACTAAACAGTTCCCCATGCTAGCTCGGATGAAGTAATGGAGCAGAACTTACTGCATCATTTACATTATCTAACTACCATTCTTCAGCCCTTTTTTATTGTAATTTGCACATGTCAGTAATTCCAAGTGCTGCAATTTTAAAAATAATCAACTCTCTAGACTAACACTATCATTCAGACCACATCAGAATACAGAGAGATGCATAAATAAGAATATCAGGATTAAAATACTTTTCTTCTATATTTATTAGATTATAATACCAGCCTATTTCTAGGAGAATCATGGTATTTTACAACAGCTGTCTTTCACAGTTCTTTCTTTTCATGCCTCTCATGTAGAAATCCCTAAATCACATTAAACTTCTCAGATTCCTCTGTGGCATGCTACGTTGTTTAGGAAAATAGATTTATTGTCTTAACAACTTTAAAAGATGTGTTTAATGAGGGGGAAAAAGGACTCATAATCCCCTATAATAAAATATTTTCAATGCAGTAACAGCTCTTTTTCCATTACTTTTTTCCACATGTTTACATTTCCAAGGAAAACACAACTCACTCGAAAATGAGAGAAAAGGGAATCTACCAAAGGATGCAACTAGAAATGAACATGGAGCAGCACCACTGCCTCATCCTTTGTCTATTACTTTAAACTCTGCTGGCCAAGGAAAGGTGTTAAGAATAAAACTACACTTAACTATCAAACTTTATAACTACTCCAAAACACACGAAGAGTAAGAAAAACCAATAGAATGGCCAAGAATACAAAACTCCTCTCTCCAAAAAGCAATTGTATGAACTTCGTGCCAAACTGAACTCTTTTTTTTTTTTCTCCCAAACTCTTTCCAGAGAATTTAGGTGGAATACCAAAGAGGAATGCCTTTTAGTGCTCTGTTTACAGGTTTACCCAACGCACTGCAGGAATCAGTGCACAATTAAGAGGAGGTCAAACACCTAAATCCATATGTTATCAAGCTATACTTTTAAAATCCAGGATTTCTCTGTAATTGGATTCTTACAACTATACTTACAGCAACATATTTGATGATGAAATAGAAAAAATAGCATAAAAGAAGTATAGCTACAAATTACCCAAAAATCCGCCCGAAGCGAAAACACAAGAGATTTTTGCCAAGTGACCGATACTCGCTTGGTTACAATTCCAGCACTTGAACACACCTGGGCTGGACTGGGATTGCTGTTTCCCAATCTCCTCCTCAAGGATGGGGCAGGACAGCCCCTTCCCCGCTCAGCCACGTTGTACACGTGTCCCGTGGCCCGGGTGAAGAGCCCAACACGCCCATCCATATGCTGCTCCCAGGACCAACTCATCTCCAGGGCTTGTTACCAGGCAACACGCTGGGCTTGGGGCTGAGCCTGGTGACAGAGTGACCTCCCAGCCCCAGGAGCTGATGGATAGTCATGGTGCTGGGAGGGGCTGATCACGGGGGGAAAACAATCAAACAAATTACTGAGATCAAAAAATTGAGATGTGGAAGCGTTAAACCTTCCTCAAATTCCAAATGAGTGTTTTCTTCTTCTGGCTTGTCACAGAGACCAAATCTGTGCTTTAGCTTGTTGAAGGAAAATGAATCTCGTTTCCTCCAACTGCATTTATAGTTACTGAGGCACTGTACTCACAGTCAAATTAATGTTAGCTTCCTCCAAACATGCTGTGATTATCTCAGGGACCATTGTCTCCCAGGGGTTAGAAACCCCAACCTCATTCGTGCAATTTTTACCGGAATTTTTCTAACAAAAGCTGTCAATTGCATCACATTCTGCTAAGGGCTGGAAGGTTATTCTGTGAGAGAAAATACTGTTCGTGACAGAGGAGAAGCTGAAAGCAACAAGCATGCTGAGCACTACAGAATTGATTTAAATCTATCCTCAAGATGAACGGGCTTTTTTTCTTTTTTTTTTTTTTTTAAATCCAGTAAGCCAGGCAGTCTTTTTGAAATAATGAAATCTTATTTCAAAGACATTAAGAGGAAGATTGTGTTCAGTGCAGGAGAATAAATGCAAAACTCTTCTTTTTTCTAGCAAGGACTCTGTGCCTAATTTTTGCAGTGACACGGAACTTTGTGTGTTGGTGCAGAACTCAGCTACTAATATGAATACATTTGAACAAAAAGGTGAATCTAGTCTATTATTTTGTCAATACCCACGTGCAACACAGAACAGTGTAATTAGAAATGAATATAAACCAGAAATACACTCAGCCCAGTACAGAACAAGCCCTGCTAATTACCTACCACAAAACATTAGAGCATTGCAGGTTATTTTAAGCAGAGGATTACTAAACACTGGTTGAGGAGTACCAAATACACACCTACCAAGAATCACACACCTCGTTTTGTCTCACACGTCTGCATTTTAAGCATAAAAAGTTATATCCTGATTAAAAAGAACTCAATCAATGTTGTTTCCATGTATGTGCTACAACACAAAACTTCACTAGAAAATAAATTCCAAGCATGAAAGAGCAACAAGTGCTTTTGGATTTGAAAGCCTCTTCTCAAAGAAGAAAAGCAAAAAATCAGCACAAATACTTTTTGGAACTCAATTCGTGACGTTCCTTACTCTGACATTATGAGAGCGGTTAAAAAGGAAAGCATGGTGAATTAATTATGCATAGATGTTGGAAGGGGAAAAGGTGTCTGTGACTAATCTGTACCCAGAGTCATCGGCCAAAGCTAAAAGTGACCCAACCCAAACCCTTGCAAGGGAAATACAAATCACCTGAACCCACAGCCAGACCCAGATTATTTGCCAAGCATCTCACTGACGAGTCGCTGTTCAGTCGAGACTAAAAGCTACCAGACCTTGTACTTTTGGTCTGTTAGTTTTGAGATGCAGCATCAGCAACACAGGGTGGGGAGTGCAAAGTATTTCTTCTTTCCTTGTGGCAGCACAAGAGAGGTTTCAGTGTCGTTACAAGGGGGACAAACACAAGACAAAGCAGGACACTTACTGAGAGCAGGCTCCGCTCATGGAAACAGTAGGCACCACTTGCATGGGGCTGCTGTGGGGTTTCCTGAGGAGAGAAAAACACATTTTACTGCAAAGGAGGGATTCGGGAGCTCAGGAAAGGCTGCACGGAGGCTCGAAGACCCAACAAAAAATACCATTTCTAGTGTGTTATTTGGTCTGCCCAAGGACTGCACACATTATTGGGTCACAGGCGCGTTTTTACTGTAGTACAAAGCCAAACAGCAAAATCTGCTTATTGATGCATAAGTACCAACAAAGATTTTATTATTTATGTATCATTCAATGACAGTAAACATTTCCAGATGTTTTGCAATGTACTTGCAACCAAACCCTATGTTTTCATTAGGAATTTATCTACTAAAATAGACATTACTAAGCTGTGGCTGTAAATTTTCCCCAGCACAGGTTTCTGTTTCAACAGGAACACACGACTGTGACTGACTTGTTGTGTATTCTTCAACTGAAGACTTGAAGCTATTTTGCAAAAGTCAAATTATCATAAAATACACAACCAAGAGAGGCCGTTCAGAATACATTTACAAGCACATAGCTAGGAATTCCAATCAGGCAACATTCTCCTCCATGCCAGTCGTTTTTATTGATGAGCAGCTGGTGACATTTTAATGGATTATTCACTCAATTTCAGAAGTTACAGTAACTTCAGACATGTTTTATCTAACAGATTCTCCCTACATGTGTTTTCATTTCCATGTGCAAGTGGTAAGACATACTCCCTGATACAAACACTCCTGGAACTAGAAACGCTCTTCATAGTTTGAATTTTCAAAGGTAATTCACACCTGGGTCCCTGTATAACCAAATCATTCTGTAGATCAATTTTACAATTTTATATACTTAATAGTTTTGTATACTTGTGTATATAAAACCATACATATTCACATTTTTATTTCTATATATGTATGATATATGTGATATATAATATGGTATTTTATATATAATATATATTATAAAAAGTATATATGCATATACTTTTTATATACTTCAGTAAAATTCCAAACAGCTACTATATTGAATATTTTTCCACGAACACATAGTCTTCTTTATGTGTGATTTCCTTTTCAACAAACAAAAAATAAATAAATCGGTAGAGGATCTCTCTAAGGCAGCTGAGGATAAAGACTAAAAAGAACCAGCAGCACCAGAAACTACATGCTCTATGAACATCTCAGGAGCACTGCAACAACCACACATAACCGATAAAACCCCTTAAAACTTCAGAATCTGAACAAGGGACAGTCAGGACAACAAACACACTTGTGTTTCGGTCTCCTCAGGGCTGGGACCATCCAAGAAGGAGCCAAGTTCCCAGCTGAAGCTCCCAGCAGTGATCCCATCTGTCTTACAAACCCCACACCCATCAACTTCTGAGCTGAAGACGCGAGTTTACAAACTCTTCCTTCATCCTAAAATAAATAAATAAAAATAAAGACTTCTCCCCAACCAAGGAAATCCGTAGCCCTGCCTGAGCCCTCCCGCACAGCACCAGCCAGCTCAGCACAGCATCCTGTGCAGTGCAAATCCTGGGATATCAATGGCATTCCATCACCTACCCCACAGCAGGGCCCTGTTTCCACAGCAATTCCAGAAATTCCCTGTTACTGGAGGATACTTCATTTGTTACCCAGCTACTCAGGCAATATCCAAACCACCAGTGAGATTTGCAGTCATACTGAGGTGATTATAAGCAGCAGTTTTCAGCAGAAGGAAGCACAGCTGAAAAATGCTCCCGGTTTTGTGGAAATAAACCTGCATTGTGATCAAATCCTATTTACAAGCCTCAAGATAACCCAGCTGAATCTGCACTTGGACATTATACCTTATTTGAATTGTCATTAAGGCTGTCCACACAGCTACAACCAATCTCGTGGAGTAACACAGCATACACATTTCAATGTGCTATATTTTTCTTTCCCACAAATGCCATAAATTGTAGCAAAACATGAAGTTCTCCATTCCTAACACACAGAAATAAATTCCCAACGAGCGAGGTTTTGTTTGCAAGTGGCACTACGCCATTTGTATGTGACAGGCACATACAAGAGCAGCAGAGCCACCACTCCCAGCGCTCCCCTTGTTCTGTTCTGAGACAAGGCAAAGCCTGATGGAGAGAATGATGCTTTAAAATTCACTGGAAAATGAAAAAGATGTGTTTTCAGGTGAAAATTTCAGGTGCACGCACAAGTACTGAGAGTACCCAGGTGCTTCTCCCTCGGGGCAACAGCTCAGGCAGCCCAGACAAGCAGAGGTTCTTCTGCAGGGTCACTGAGAAACACAGCCCCAGGCCACTGAGGCTTCACAAATTTTTACCATGCCCAAGCAGTCCGAGAGTATTTTTCCAAAGAAGTAGACTCCTTAAGCATTAAAGGGAAAAAAAAATAAAAATAACCCAAAGCAATATTAAAAATTACTACTAATACATATACACAGTTACTATATTAAAAATTACTACTAATACATATACACAGTTACTAAGTCTGGCTTAACATCTACTGCTTCACACCTGTATCAAAAGTCTGCGTCTAAATTGATCTAATCTGAGATTTTTTAATTTTAATTGTGTTCTAAAAACGCAATTAAACAATGATATCTGTTGCTGCAAGTTAAAAGCCATTCCCTTCAGATAACAGCCAAATACAACAAGCAGTGAGTTCTGCCATCATTAGACTTCTAACCATATTACTTCTACTTTGAGGCTTTTTTGTTTGGTCTCAGTTTAATTTCCTGTCAGCCTTACAAGAGATTTCTAATGTTTGGGCTGTAGGATATGCTCTGATTAAAAATAATCTTCCCAATTACTGCCTGGCATGAGTCTACTGCCACATGCACTCTGCCACTGGCTTCTGAATTTCTGTCAGCAGTAATTGTGTCTGTAGCTTCTAACTGTAAATGAAAACCCAGGGGGCATATTTGGGTTCCAGTTTCCTTTGCCCAGCCATATCTTTTAATTTGCACTGTCTGTCAAAAGGAGATGTTCATAGGCACTAAAAGGAAATCCTTAGAACATCAGGTTAAAAAAAAAAAAAGAAAAGGAAAAGGAGAAAAAAAGAAATGCAACTGGAATAAGATAAACCACATTTGCTATTTATGCCAGCATCCTCGACACAGACAGAGCAGCTCAGTGCATTGATTAGCTCGGAAGAGGGGCACAAACCATTTACTGAGCCTTTCTGGCTGCTCTTTCCTACCATTACATTTAACTCTAAGTCTTAAGCATCACCTCATAATGCTTTTTTTTTGGTAAAGCAATCATTCTAATGAATATTTGACACAACAGTGTTATCACAATGGATAAAACAGTGTTCCTCAGCCTCTGGCTCCTGCCCTAAACTGTGCCATGGGGTTACCCATCTCCAGCCCTGCAGGACCCTCACACAAGGCTTCGGGCACCCTGTCTCCTGGCTCAGCACTGCACCTTCTGCCCAGCCTGGCTCTGAGTCTGGACTTTAGACCCACACTGTCACCCTGTCTCCATCCTCTCCCTGTCCCAATGCTCCTGGACTCCTCAGATGGATCCTGGTCCTGGTTCACCACCTTGCTCGGGGCTCTCCATGGATATTCCCTGTCTCCAGGACCTGTGCTTAGACCCCCTGCACTCCACTGGGAGAAGAAAGGCTCAGCTCCTGGCTCTCTTCAGGAGCATCCAGCTCCCACCAGCCTCCAGGACATCTGCATTTCCAGTCCCAATGCTTAAACCTGGCAGGCAATGCAGCCACACCACAGATGTGTGTTCAGGCTCTCCTTTATCCCCTTTTCCTCTCAGCTGCTGCTGGGGTGGAAAGGGGGCATAGGAATGCTGTGTGACAAGAGCAGGATGGAAGCAAGGGGCCCTGGGTCAATTTTCTAAAGGAAAACAATCTTTGGAAGGACAAAGCACTGAGCACAGACTGTACCCTGTGAAGTAAAGATGGGAGAAACTCAAGGAGTAGAAAAGTATCTGAGAGAATGTCCTCAAGAGTGAAACTTTGTGCAGAAGGGGAAAAGTCCAACCAACTTCACAAAGTACAGTCAAGAATGCACATACAGAATATACAGTATTACTGCAAAGAATAATATTATGAAGACTATTAAGAAGACAGCTGTAATTATTTCTAGATGCTAATATTTATTATAAAATGGAAAACACTGCAAAGTCCTGTGGAAGTAATTTTCCATCTCTAATCTGTGTGAATTAAGTACATTTTTGTCTCCAAACTTAAATGGCATGCAGCACATTTGGAATCCAAGGAGTAAAAAGCACAACTTCAAACACAGGAATCACAGAAATTTTCTTTGTGATAGGAGGACAAATACTGAGATTTGGTGAATGTGAGCAGAGGTTTGGCCAAATGGCATTTGAAACTGAATGGCTTTTCTTGACATGAGAACTAATTTGGAATATTAACCCCAAATGTTAATGCTCCGCGCCGTGTTGGTTGATGCTCCATTGATATGCTTGTACCTGTCTGTGAGGGGATGCAGCTGGAAGGTGAGAACAGGTCCCAGCTCTGTCCTGGACCTTTGGCACACCATCCCAGAGAGGAACCTGCCCAACTTCAGGGCTGTGCGCTCAGCACCTGTTCTGTGCATGAGATGACAAAACACTGCTAGCAGATAACAACTTCAACACATCAGCTGAAACAGCCAATTTCCCATCTGTACAGCGGAGATTGTGACCACCACTGCATTCCACCTGCTTGATATCACAGAGGCAAAAATGCCACAGGACTTAAAATATTGATTATTTCTAAAATATTGTACAAGCTGTGCAAGAAGTTCTTCGGGCCTCTCCTGAGCCCTACAGGGCAGCAGCTGCAGTACAGAAGGAGACTGTGCTATCTTCAAACTACCTCTGCTTCTGTTCCCATATCTCACTTGAGATGAAAGCATCATTTGCAAGGTATACACCCCTACCCATGACTGAAACTGCCAGAGCTTTTAAATAAATACCTATCTATTTAAAATACAAGTAAGCCACTGAATGGAAATAGTCATTCCTTTGAGTGAGGCCATGCAGGTGTTTAGGTATTTATTCAGCATAAAACTTGTGGTATTACAGTAAACACATTATGGAGCTGAAAGCAACACTGGTCCCTTAAAAATTCTGGCTGCCGAGACAGTTCCCTACAAACACAGGAGCCTGCACTGTGGCATAATCAGCTGCCCTGTGAGGGCAGGCAAGGGGCAAAGCCCCGGGCCCCGAGTGTCTCTGTCAATGAAGCCACCGTGGCTGCTCCTGAACACTTTCACAGCTTGTCATTGGGGTTTTTTTTGTTTCTCCTCCCTCTTGTGCAGTACAGCCTGTTCTGCCTCGTGAGCAGGTAGAGCGATTCCACCAATATCAGCAGGATTACTCACACGTTAGCCATGGAAACACTCCTGTGCCCACTCCACTAAATGATCATTTATCACAAATTCAGGGCAACGAGCCTTGCAGAGGAGATGCAGAAATAACAAAGTAATTTGAAAAAGGCTTAACTGTTCTCATCCACTGCTGTAGAGAAGCCCTTTCATCAATTCCAGTGGTGAGCTCTGAGCCCTGGACACCCTGCTCCTGACAAACACTAAAAAGCAGGAACATGATACTTCCACAACAGTGGTTTTACATTCAGCATCTTTAAACTACCGGCTTTCTCATCTATCACAGGTCAAGAAATGAATCATGCCTCTCTAAGCAATGCACTTTGGAGAGAAATCTCAGATGAAGAGAGAAGAAAAGTAAACTGAACTATTTTTAACAGTTTTTTAATAAAAATTTCGACATTGCTTAAGAGCTTTAGATTTTACTAAATAACATGTGAAATTAATGACCAGAAAAAAGGAAAGAAAACCAAACCAAAGCCAAGCCCACCAGTCCATCCAACAACTTTGTGATTTATGACATAATTATTCCTACAGAAACTCCAGGCTAAATCTATGAGCCATAATGGAAAAACAAGAGTTGGAGGGTACAGCACATTCCACTGACAGAAGCATGTTCCTTTTGCCCAAAAAACCTGAAAAAAGTCTAATTTGAAAGCAGAAGTTATAGCTACCTATATCAATTTTATCAAAAGTACTCTCACTCTTTAGGAAGTAAGATCTCAGTCTAAAAAGGAAGTAAAAAGTAAAATAATATAAATATTCCCTATTTGTAGATTTATTCCTGGTAGGTATAATGACTACAACTGATCTAAAAAGAGAAGTGAGTGTTTATTTTACACACAACAGGACAGCCTTGGGCTGGGGCTCTTCTCAAAGGAATTATTTGGTGATGGTGTTTCCAGCTGAGTATAACTGACTACGGTTGTTAAATGTCCAGTCACAAGCACAGGGATGTCCATGCAGATCCCACACTGGAGCTCAAGTGCTCACCTCTGCTCACGAGCACAAGAAGAGAACGGAGCTCAGCTGTGTCAAGGGAAAGCAGCAGATTTTTCTCCAAGAGCAAGGTGGTTTTAGTGGGAGGAAAAAGGTCCCAAAAGCATAAATATAAATGATGCAACCTATAGCCCAGGCACACAGAATGCGTCTCTGCAGAACCACCTGGCCCTGATTTGTAATTTGTAGAGAAACAAACAAAAAAGGTGGCTTGTTTATTGTTTTAAACTCCTGCTACATCCAAGTAGAAAGAAAACCGGATTTGTAAGCATCACACGTTTTCCTTCATATTTCAGAATGGCCAGTTCCACACATTTTTTCCTTCCTCTGTAACCTTTCCCAGTGTCCCAGGAAAAATCACAAGCTGCAGGTAATGGTACCTTCTCCATCACTCCCAGCATCAGGAGCTTCACAGCACTGAGCTGACACCTGTGAAATAAGACCACTTATCAATGAGGAGAGAGGTCAGAGGCTGCCAAGGTTGGGACAGGAGCCTGCTGGCTGCTGCAAATCTCTCACCAGAGCATTTGAGCCTGACACTTAATATTCAAACTGGATTGCAAGCTATGTACTCAAGGATAAAGCTGGGTAATAATAAAGATTCACAGTCTGACAGGCTCAGCATACAAATTCTCAGTGCACAGTTCATTTTGAATATTGTTTTTAATCTAAAAAGGAATCGGGAATTTTCCCTTGAGAAAATAAACAACAGTACTTCCCAGTTAGTGAGGGAAACAATGGAATTAGAAAATATAATTTTAGTCTATATAGATATTCCTAAAGAAGCACACATTTGATTTCCATATCAGAACACTGTGTACCCAGTCCTTGCCTTGCTCATCAGACGCTGGAATACATCAAACAAGGTCTTTTTGCAGGGCTAAATCCTTTGAGCCGGAAATCCGCCACTTTAAACCATTTAAGAATTGGCCCAAATTTCCAAAAATGTATGGCTTGTAATGAGCACCTCAGTTGTGAAGCCAAAAATCACTGCAAATATCTAAAAACTTCACACATATTATTGGAATTTGGTATCTAACAGTGGTCTAACTAGTCCCACATTGGGTCACCAACAAGGAGAAATTATAAATATTCTTCCACAAACTCCAGACTATTTCATTTTCTGTCCATCATCTAGAACAAGCTTCCAGGTGCTATTTACTCTTAATTTTATCTCTCAGTCTTACTCCTCTTTTAGATTTTATGTCATCCAGCATTGTTTAGTTCACAGTAAAACATTCATTCTTTATTTTACAGTGACACTGTAAAGTCACCGTCCATTTACTTTTTCCTTTCAATGTTTATTTTCCGACAACCTGACAATGATAATTTTTTTTTTGGTTGTTCTGTGAGTGTAATGTATGTAGGTGGTTTAAAATTAATGACATTATAATTAAATGCCTAATAGTTTTTACACTGAAAATACTGTTACTAAACATAAGCTCCCCTTAGACTCTTTTACTTATTTTGCATTTTTCTTCAGACGTCTACATTTCTATTACTAAATCTACCCCTTGCTTTTAAAATCACATTGCATCCAGCTTAACTACACCTCACTAAATCACCTTGTTAGTCATACTTTGATTCATTCCATTTCGTTGCCTTTCATATTTAAATTATTCCATTTCTTTTCCTACTCCACATATTGCCTTTGAAAATGACAAGTCTCACTTTGTGCAACGATTCTTTATCCTTCAACCTCACCCAACTCCCGCTATTAACACTCCATCCCTGGATACCTGCAAGTTTGCCTTCCAAAACAATGCCAAATGTCCACATTTGATCCCATCTCTTCATTTTCTTCACTTTCCACACACACCAAGCACTACGAGCTGACAAATTATATTTGTTGCATCATAAAATAAGAGAGAGAGATTTAACCTCAGGGATGCAGCTGGCAAGTCTGGCTCCATCCCCCTGCCCACACAGCTCAGGGTCAGGGGTTTTCTTGGACACAAGATACAAATAGTTGAGGCACAGCAGAGTTTGGTTTATACAGTGAAAATGTTGCTATTTTCAATCTGCAGAGGGAATAATCAGCCTGAGTCTCCAAATCTGTCCTACAAGTAGGAGCATTACAGCATAAACTACTGCCCATTCTTATTCTCTCCTTGACCAAAGCTACGTTTCTCAGGGATTTCACTCACAGTCAGCACTAATTTCTTAAAATTAGTAAGAAATTAACCAATAGATTCTAGTAAAAATTAAATACTTTTCTTCACAGAGCCTGAGGAAAAAAATCATCTCCAATGCTAAGCAACTGATCAGTACCTCTCTGTGGATGGTGCAGATATCAAAGTGGCATAACCTGCACTCAAATTGAGCAAGAAGTTGTTAAGATGATGCTAAAACTGCATGTTCCTCAGAATTGCCTTCCCTGCTGCTTCCAAACAAGTGTGTGAACAATCCTCACTGCCCAAACCATCGCTGGCTTAGCGCGCTCTCCGGTACTGCCAGCTCATGGGCAGAAGCTTCTCCAAATTAATTAATAAAGCTGCTCTGCTGTTCTTTGGCTCCCAGAGCCAGGAGCAGCTCTTCCAACATGCCCCTCTCCAGGAGCTGACCCTCTCCTGTGGGAACAGGAGCGAGGAGACCACAGCCAGCGCTGACAGTGGAGCGATCCCATCAGCAGCTGCTGTGCTGTGTCTGCCCCAACTTCCAGCTCGCTCCCCAAGCGCCAACTATAATGGCTAAATTATTATCTCTGTTCACGACTCAGCAAAAATTGTGCCCCCAAAACGTGATTCAAAACCACTGCCACATTCACCAAGAACCTGAGTCATCATCCCACCTTCTCTGCAATGACCAAACCCCGCCTGCACGCAGGGGAAGGTGTCTCCAGCTTTCCAGGGGTTAAGAGAAATCGTTAGGAGGACTGTGAGATAACTGCTTGCTCCAATGGAATTTTACCAAGTCAAGTTAAAAACAGCTCACTATCTCGTTACTGAATCCAATCCCCCTGAAAGCATGGGATACTGGCTGCTGTCACATAATGGTTTGTCTAAAGGAGTCATGACAACTTTTATATTCATATTTTTTATCAGGTTTTTTCTTAATCTTGCTTTGTAGAACATTTTGGAAATGCTTTTGAAACAAAAATCCTTCTTAGGATTAAGAACTAACCTGCTACACGAAAACAAGACTATTTTCTCTCTTCAAAACTACAGCTTCATAGTTTGGAGCTTGAAAAAGGTGTGCAGGAAGGAATGATTCAAGTCTTACAGCCACAACTTTCGGAGACCTGGTAAAATATCTTTGTCCTGTTTAAATATCAAAGCACTTCTGGGTATCACTTAGATCTACCCATCATAATTCAGATACTTGTGAATAATTCAAGATGTTATGCTTCAACTTCTATCAGCAATTCCCTTGAAGAGAAGCAGTAAGTAAGCATTTCTTATAAGCTATAGCATGGATCCATATAATTAATATTTTGACGTACTTTACCTGTCTTACTGTTTGCTCTTGTGCTATCAAGTTGGTATTAAATAAATAACACACTCAGACAACTTGTCCCACTTTTCAAAGCTGCTCCAATTTGTATAATTGCTCTCTTTGAGTTATTGTTGCACCTTTAGTCAAGTTACATATTCTGTTAATGTGCTAATAAATGTAATTTGCTGTTCCTTAGTGGGAACTTTTTTTTAATCAAGCTATCATTTTTATTGCAAAAGGAATGCACTGCTTGTGCTTCCAGGGAATCAAAATATCCTTTTAATGGTATGAAGTAACCTGCTCCACACCTTTGCCTGTTTGCTTTGGCACACTAAAGCAAACCAGAGACTATGTGCTATTATTCGAGTGGAAGAAAAATAGTAGCACTCCACTAACAAGCATCAGGGGTGACCAAAGGCACGTACAATCATATGAAAACAGCAATTAAAACGTGCCCTCGTTTTTCAAATTAGAATTCAGACAGCCTGTGTCAAAGTGACTGCAATGGACATATTAAGACTACGTGATTTTGAAATGAAAACAAGATGAAGAACAACTGATTTCAGATTTTCTTATTTGCCACTAGTGAAGAGTTAAAAACCTCCACTTCTTCAAGTGGCTGGAAGCACAAAGAATAAACACAGAGCTTGTAATCCTCAAGTAAACTTCACTTCTGCTGCTTTCAGCACTGTACTCTGATGCCACCCAAGAGTTCTGCACGTCTGCTCTCCAGACTCGTGAAGACAACACGTGGGGTAAACAGGGTGGGGGGACACAACAAATAAAAATAGATTGCTGAAAACTAAAAGAAAATTGCTGTGTTTATACTGCCTTCCCTCGATCATTTTCATTCACGAAAGGGGTTAATTTTGACTATTAATCAGAGTGGCATCTGTCCCCCCACCCTGGCAGGGGAGCAGTGGGCACGGGCAGCATCAGCTGCTGCTGCAGGGGTGGAGTCACTGGAATCGAGTTTCTGACACAGGAGCAGCAACTTCCACAGAATCACTTTTCTCAAGGGCAACCTCACTAATAGTGAGGGTTTTCAGTAGATAGAAGCATTCTGGATTTATTTTCAAACCTTAAATTCCCTTGGCAGAACAAACCAGCAGTGCTCTGACATCACCAACGCTGTCCATGAGGCAAAGCCTCAAAGCCCAGAAACGCACGTGTTATTCCATTTATTCCACTTGTCAGCTGGCTTTGGGAAAGCACAAATTTACTACACTGGCTGAAAGAAAACTCCTGTCATTCTATTTAAAACCTGGTGTTTTCCTACAGTTTCAAAGACAGATATATATAGACATATACATATATATATATAACTTCAACATGAACTGCAACGTATGTCTCGGGATATTTTTTTTGTCTTCTCTAGGCTCTCCTTTTATTTCATGGCAAAATACTTTGCCATGTTAGCACGTGGACTATAATAATAATATAATTATACGTGCACTGCAAGGGAGAAATACTTGGAATATCTTCTTCCTTGGGGATTTTCTGCAATGGTTGGCAACTCTGACTGACAGCTTGGACACAGAAGCAAAATGCCCACCAAACTACAGGGTTCATTAATTCTTGCACAACCCCAAATGCTTTTTGTGACTTCCAGTACATTTGTGAAACTGCTATTGATACAGATTTTACCTTTGATGCTACAGCAGTTTCAAAGCCTTGCAGTGTCTCACTGCGCGATCAGTTCTCTCATGTCAGATAAAGAAGTTCTATTTATGGCTATAATGAGAATAAAGCACACATTTCCTTCCCAAAGTGCCAAATACTAGATTGATAGCAAGAGAATCTCAATATAATCCTCTAATGCCTGAAACCCATTCAAGTACCTCAATATATCAAGTTTTAAATGTTTTATAATACCCATAAACACTCCAAGAGTCTAATGAAGCTTATACTACTGCGAGTGCAACAAGTGAAAGGTGGTGTAAAAATCAATTTTCTTTCACCTCAGCTGATTTATATTCCTTCCTGAACAAATTAATTTCACACTACGCAACTGGTTTAATAAAACGTCAGAGCAGCCCTACATAAAAGAGTTTTGTTCTTAATCCAGACAGAGATAACTTGAATAGTAGTAAAACAGCAGTCTGGGATTACTCTGCAATTTGGAAAGGCTGGTCTGACTTATTTCACATTTTTTCTCACTGACTTTTATTTCTGAACTTGTGAAAATGAATTAAGAAAAGCACAGTTCAGGTTTGCAGTGCAGAAATAACACTATAAACAATAACATATAAAAATCAACCAGGCAAGGATGGAAATATATCCCAGGGAAACAAGTTTGGAGCATTAGTCCCCAAACTGAGAATTAAGTTGCGCTTAATTCGAAGCCTACCTGCAATACTAGTATTTGTATTATGACTAAAATCAAGGGGATTGCTGAGCTCCTTAATATGGAGCGAGCAGTTAAAATGTGTTTGCAGCATTTCTGTCCTCTCTTACCCGAGAGAGCTGCCCTGGCATTTTGCATCCTTTCCAGCCACAAGAAATGCCTGGGCATGGCAGGGCTCCTCCTCCTTTTCCCCACCCCAACAACCCCAACACAGTTGCCTGGGTAATGAGGAAGAAGACAGAGATAAAAGCTGAATTTCAAAACCCACTCAATTTTCCAGCCAGAAACTGAAATAACTGTGGTGACAAACAATATACGTTAAGACCTCTGTGCACCATTCCTTCCACGTCTTCTTGAGTGTGCCCAATAAAAATGCGTTTTCTTACAGCAAGTGACTTAAAATTTCACCAGCTTAAAAAAATAGAAGCAATTACGATGCAACACTCTTACAGAGCTGCACAAAAAAAGGGAAATGTTCTGAAAACAGCTTTTTAAAATCATTATTATCTCTGTAGACTACACTGAGGATGGAAGTTAAGAATACTACAGGAGGGGATGGAACTGTTTTCTCCCACCTCACTTGCACATCGTCACGTGGCTTTCAGGGGATTAACCAAAGGGAAAAAATGCTCATCAACAGATGCAAAGCAAAAATAGCAACCTGGAATGTATGCAAAATGTGTGTAATAAATATCTACAACACAATTTGAATAATTTCAGAAATACTAATGCACCTCTGGAGTGTCTGTTGAAAGACTAATAATGCTTTGAGAAGTAATTCAAGTTTTCCAAAAATAGGCATGTATTGTAATTGTGCTAAGAATTTTCAGCCTGCACTTTGATTCTATATGCTTGCTACTGATGGGAAAACATATGACCAGCACCACTGCTGGCGTTCTGAGATTAAAAGTGGGATTTAAAGCTTCAGGTTTACGTTTTCTGACATTGCTTAAAGCTGAAAAAAACCTAATGTGCTTTGTGACGCCTCTGCCACTTCACCAGAACGTGAAGAGGCAAACAGACCGCAATTAGATTCATCGTGGTAACTTAAACATAAAATAATGCAAAAATCATAACTGAAGTGGCAGCTTCTGCCACCTTCTACCCAGCCCAGAGAGGGCTGAGACCCCCGAGCTGCCCTCACATGCCCTCCCACCTCAGCACCTCCTCCCCAAACTACCAAAGGGACATTGCAAACCAAACCCAACAGAAGAACTCCATAATCCTGCCAGGCACAGCTTTCCCACCACGACACCTATGGAATTACAGAGGCTGCATCCAAACGGATCATGCAAATCCCAGATTCTCCCTTTCTTCAAGTGGAGACACTTCAAGTTGGTAAGTTTTAACGATTCAAAATAAAAGCGAAAGCGCACAAACAACCAAGAGAGTGAAACATAAACGCTGAGTCTGTTGGGCAGGCTGTGGCAGGGGGACAGCACACACAGCTCTGCTTTGGGGAAAGGCTGTCAAGTACATTATTTATCTCCTTGTTGCCAAAACATTAAAAAAATACTGAAAAAAATATATGGTTTTGGAAAAATTTTGCCTGTCTGCCTTCAACCATTTAAGGGAGTTCCAAAGGAACAAAAAAAGAGAAAAACCATTTAGGAAAGGCAAATAAATTAAGGTTTGTTACACAATAAATCAAGATGTCAATTATTTTAACCAAGAACAACTAGAGGAACATTTGCTTTAACTCCATTTCTAAACACCTTACTGCATCAGTGATTTTCCTTGACACTGTGTAAGGTTATCAAGAGATTCCGCTGGAAATTGAATAAATTTAAGCAAGAATGGAGCCTTTACAAGAAATTAGGAACAAAATGAGAAAATCCTTGTATTTGAGGCATTCAGGTTAATTATTTTAACCTGGTAGACAAGAACAGGGTAAATCTTAGTTTCAACCTTCACAATTCTAGGTAAAATAAAAAAGGTGATGAGTTGCATGTTGTATTTGAGATTCTACTCCAGCCTCCACACCTGACCGGGTACGTTTTTAACCCACTGAAAGCCACAGGATGTCAACTGGCAGATCCAATTATTCCATTTGCACAGGGAACAAGACACATCGTGATGGAATAATTACAGTTGTCCTAGCACATTGCAAATGTTCATGTTTTAAACACCCCTCCAATTCCAGAATGATACTTATTTGAGAACCTTGGTTTCAACTAGCAGATTAATGATTCTTAGTTTAGCTTGAATGATAAAGAGTTGAGTCTATTCAGTTTTGCTTGTTCACAAGTGAACACGACGAGGCCTTTTTGCTTATTCCTTAGTCTCCAGCAGTGAGTGCCAGAAGAATGAACTAGATAAACTCAGAGAGATTAGGGGATCTCCTCTTTGGTGGCCAAGAACAAGTGCTGGCCTTTGGTGTCTCATGGAATGCAGCTGTTGATATGGCAAGAGTGCAGCCTTCAGTCAGAGGGGAAGCCCTCTCCTTCCACGTGAGTCTGAGAACAAAAGTCTTCCCATAGTACAACTTGTTTTAATATTTCTCTGCCCTGAAATACCTTTCTAAACAATATGTTTCTCAAGAACTGTCCAGAATCCATTTCTAACTCCCTGCTTGCTTACAACATCAGCAGAACAAAGGGTGGACCCAATCACCGACTGTACCAGAAAGCGTTTCACACCTTTGAAACACAATCACAACCTTCCACACAAGGACACAAGTAATCCTGGTAAACTCTACTACATCACACTCCTTCCAAGTGTTGCCTTCAGCACACAAATCACTGCTCACCAGAGCTGATTATCTCCCTCCTTGCTAATCAGGATTTCAATTTTCCTTTCCTTCTACTACTACTTTTGCCAATGTTTTTTCCTTCCAGGCACACCTACAAAGAGTCTGTATCGGAATTCCGATCATTGCCTAATCATCACGGTGCGTTTTTGCTGAGTTGTAAGCAAATTTGCCAAAAAAAAGGAGTCAGTGCAGATGGTGTGCTGGGGAAGCCACCTCTGAAGAGTGCAGGCTCCAACAGCAGCTCTTTGCCAACCACCAGAGCAGGATATTCCACTGCTCTTTGTTGATTTAAGGCCCGTGACACATTGCAGCTGTCACAACGAAGGGCACACAGAAAAGGCAGTCTATTGACTACAAAAATGCATTAAACCACACGAGTTTTATAAAGTATTCACCCGGCCCTTGTCTCCTGTATCATGTCTCAGTGTTATACAAGGTATTTCTCTCCGACCTCACTCTTTAGAGAGATATGAAGTTTGATGTACTAACTGGTACTTAACAATCAGATTTTGTCAGCTTTTGTGCTGAATGGCACCTTCCTTCTCCCATTGCCTTTCCCAGCACTGTTCACAGTGTAAATTATTGCCTCATTCTCAGGGAAGGTGACAGATCCCCGTAGCACTACATGCTGTCAGGCAAATCACCCTGCTGGCACATAAATCCTCCCTGCTGGCACAAGGGCACTTCCATCCTCTGCCTCCCTCCACTCTGCTCTCCTGGTGCTTCCCTACACACACACACCAACCCTGGAAGGGATATTTCCAGTTGTGTCTTTGGGAAGGGGCAGAAGGGATGGTGCCCTCACCCCTTTCCCCAGGGAGGCACTTTGAGGGTTTGTCTGACCCAAGATACCCATTTTCTCTCTCCAAGACAGGCCACCAAGGCTGAAAGACCCAAACTAAAACCAGGCACAGGTAACCCGTGCCTGGGAAGCAACCTAAACGCACACACACACACACTTCAACCCTTCCCAAAATTATCCAGCCCACCCCCCGGCCAAGTACCCTCCACATCCAGCTCTGCTGTTCTGCAGGCAAAGCCCTGTGCAAAGCTGAGGGGCACAGTTTAACTGGTTGATGCTATAATTAATACTCAGAAGATGAAACAGCCAATTACCAAGGTACCATCCTGTTAAAATTATTTGATTCCCAAACAAATCTTCTCCCTCAGTCCAACAGGAGATCTTGATACCTCATGGTGACATCTGAGGCCATAACTGGAATTCAGATTGCTCTGAGTGGAGCTCATCTGAGTATCATTGCACTGTCAGTGGGAGCTGCACAAGGAACTGCTCTGGCTCAACAGAGCACGTTATTCAGCACAGAAAGGAAGAATTTGTGCCTCAGAAGTTTGGACACATTAAGAGAAGTCCAAAAGAACTGCTGCTGAAAGAACTTTGTTTTCACTACTCTGCTCTAGAAAGACACGCAGGTCAGAAGTTCGAGATAAGAATCAGGCAGATGATGAATGAAAATAATTAGCTGGGGAAGCCTTTCCAGCAGCAGAAGGAACAAGCCTGTGAGAGGAGGCTGGAAGAGCTGTAAACAAAGTTAACCTCTGTCCTGTGGGAAGTAGGAAAGCCAAATTCAATTCAGAAACGGCACCAACACGAGCACAGCAGGCTTTGCAACACACCCAGTGCAAGCCATTCTGAGACACCTGGAAATAAAGAATTGTGATTCCCTTTGTTTACCTATAAACTACCCCAAAGCACACACCACTATTTTAGATCTCTCACTACCGCTGAGAAAAAATGCTAGGACACACAACTGCATCCCTCATTCGAATGTGAGGAACTGAAATCCAACGGCATTGTCACTTCAGAGAGATAAATCTTAAAACTGCCTGGAATATTTCAGTTTCAAATCTCATAGCAAGCTCCTCTCCTGGAAACATTTAAAGATCAACTCCAGAATAAATTCAGTGCTAAATTACCCTGTTCCTTCCTTCCTCTTTGTCAGGTTCAGGTCTTATTTATTCTAGTTTTTCCTGTCATATTAATACTTTATTGAAAATACAGCTTCAACTATTTTAAGAAAAGAACAGGTTTTTCTAAGTAATTTCATCTTAGACAAGAAATCACTTTGAAATAATGTTACAGCTCAGGTAAATTTATAGTTCCTGCAACCAACATAAAAGTGTGTGTTTTCCATTTTCTTTTTAGCTGTATATGTAATGAATTTCACAGATTTTGCTGATGCAAACACAACCCAGTCTGAAGAAATTTCTTATCAGTAACAGCAACAGAGACAAAAATCTGTAAACAATGTTAAGTAATAATAAAGGAAGATGAAGAATGGAGGATCTGGATGGGAAAAATCAACCAGAAGAACCCTTTTAAGTATAGTAAAGGAGGCATAAAAATTATTCCCATCCTCTCTAGTGGTAAAACACACCTACAGAACAATGCACAATCTATCCTAAGGATGTGCCTTTTCAGAGAATCTTGCTTGTTTTTGTTACTCTGCATTTGTTTAGTGCTCAATCCTGGAGAGAAAAACATATGAAATGGACCTAAAAATGTGAAATACACAAGAGAATCCTGGGACACTTTGCTACTTTAAATGAGCAAACTGTGATGGCTTTGGCATAAAGAACATACAAAGATTTTCCAGATTACTTAAACTACATTCGGTAGCAAATCCAACTACAAACAGGAAGCATTTGCAAGTAATTTGAATATTCTGTTCCCAGTCCTACCTGACTTTCAATGAATTCTCAAGACAGTTATTTCACCCATTCACCACTGTCTGTTTAATGCTTTATTTCAGTGTAACAAATGGTGTGATATTTTTAAATTATCGAGTACCTGTTTTTGCAGTGAGAAATGAAGAGCTAAATTTAGCTTATCTTTATCTAAGAATCATTCAGCATATTAACACAGTTTGCCAGGGGACTGAATTAGAAATCCCTGTGAGCACTGTCAGTGCTCCAAAGCTGATGCAGGTTGGTCTTCCTTGCATTGGGTTTCTGTTCATCTAAATTAATTGCTTTACTCCACTGAGAATCCTGGGAGTAGTCGAGGATGGAGGGCCTTAAAAGTGAAAGAGAACACAGGGAATTAAGGGAATGGCTGAACTATGGGATGGGCCAGGCTGTGGTGACAGCCCACCAGGAACCTCCAGCCTGGCTAATGACACCAAATACACAGCCTGACCACACCTTGTCCTTCCCACCACGGAAACAGAGCCCAACCTATACGGAAACATCCCAAATTTACACAGTTCATGCTGGGCAAGTTACAAAAACTCATCTTGGGTAACTTAACATCTTTATTAGCTTGGAGAAACCCTTCTCCCAGAGACACTTTCTAAGTAAAATTGTATTTGCAGTGAAGGACAAAGGACAGACCAAACAAGCCACTCAGATGAAGATTTTAAAGCTGCCTTCATTTCTGCCATGGAGAGGTGTCACTTGAGAACCAGGCTTAGGTTTTTTCTCCTTTATCTCCTGCAGTATTACATTTTTTGATGAATTTATCCATAGCTGCTACTCTGTGAACATGATGAAATATATTTTGCTCACAGCCCTGTAACTCACACAATGATTTTTGCTGTGTTCTTAGTCAGAAGGGAACAGTCTTCTTCCTGTTAGTGCAGAGTCCCTGGGACCTGGGCAGGGGAGAGAATCTGACCCAGAGAGTCACATTATTTATCAGTATATAGAAATTGAAAAATACATTGCACGGTGTGACGCTATAAAGTGTCAGGTTCACACACAGAAAGCTGCCCACAGCTCATATGCATGAACATAAGGGATTTAATCTACATGGGGAACTTCGGCACTGACAAAACAAATCAAATCAATTTTCATTATTAATAGCTGAAGTGGGAACCAAGTTCTAAGTCACTTCACTACTGCTAACATCAAAAATGCTAAAATCTAAGCATCTTCCAAAAAGTCTGCAGCCAACTAATTGCAGATTTTTACTGCTGGAAGAGATCTTGGCAGAGAGAACTGGACAACATGTCTTGATAAATCTTTCAAAGAGATGATGGAAATAAATTCCTAAAGTTTGGCCTCCTGATAGGTATTCCACTGCACAGTGGAAAAGTGAAATGTTTGGCATATAAGTAGTTCAAATGAGGTATTAATTGCATCTCTATTAAAAAAGCCCCACTACGTAAGTAAATAGTTGACCTGAGCAGGTCACCAGGGTGTCACACAGAGGAAACACAAGTCCACAGAATGAGCCAACATGTTAAAACAAATACAATGCTAGAATACAAAGAGAAAAATTACCTGAAAGCAAAGCCCGATATAAGTGTATGAAATTACTAAACACAGACATTTATAGAATTAATACTTAGTAAAATCATTTTTTTCAAGGGAGAAGGAGCAGGTCTGTCCACAGCAGGCTCAGAGTATCAAGATACCACACACCACAATTATGACTATTTTGCAAGTGAAACACAAAGCCAGTGTCTGCTGTTACTCATTGCCAATACCAAGAGCTTCAAATCGTGTGTGTAACTGCACTTCTCGGAAATGTCCTTCTCTTTTATAGAGCATGAGCTAATTTTAGAAGGCAGGATGGGTGCATCAGCATGGAAATAAAGGCTCTTTACAAGAGTACTGCTTCTGGGAAAAAAGGCAGAAACTGAAACTAGGTTAGATCTTGACTCTCAGAATGAGAGGGGGGGACTGGGAGATGAAAGACACCTGAACTTCTAAAGACCTTCTGGTGTCTGAGCACAGGCACAGGAGCACAGCGAGCTGTGGAACTCTTCAACTGCACTGGGTAGCAAATGCAGAGAGGCCGGGGCTGAAAATTAGCCCAAGTCTATCTGTCAGTACTTCCACTAAACATTTTCATTGTGGAAATGAGCTGCAGGCAATAATTTGGCAGTAAACAGAGGAAGATGAGGACAGGCAGTTCCCCAGTTGCTGGCCATAGTATGAAGAACATTGAAGATGAACCCACCATCTTCTCAAATCTGAGAGACCACTCAGAGCAGCAAGTTTTGGTCTAGACACAAGCCAAGGAGCAGGACCCATTTCAGTGCATCCTGGCCTGTCATGGTTTAACCCCACAGAACCACTTCCTGACACCTGGGATGAGGGATCCCATTCATTTTCTTTGTATGGAATAAGTAAATTAACTAAAAAAAGTAGCAGGCATCAAGAAGAATAAGCAATGCCCCTTTCATCTGTGTTGTGTTGAACCATTTTATAACCGACATACACCCACAAATACATCCTTAAATATCAACACCAAATCACAACAAGCATTAAGTAGTATTTCATCAGCAGGGCATGTATCATTTTATGGCATTTAAAAGACTATTTCCATACATCCAAATACCAGAGCAAATTACTTCAAACCAGTAACAAACACAAATAGTTAGAATGTTAAATGTGGCATTTTAATTTGTATTTCAAATTGCAACCAAGTCATGAACTCAGCTTGACTTCAGAAATACATTTAGTGATTCAGATAAAACATACCCTGTGTATGAATATAAACCCCCCAGACTGGATCACTGGCTAATAGAGAGCTCACTTGCTTTTAAAAGGTCTTGGCTGCTTTTATTTTGAGCTGTTCTCTGCCTGTCTGGTCCCCAAGAGCCAGACTGGACTGGTGCTGCCTCTTGGTGGGCCCATGGGGGTCATTATGGCACCTGCAGATGAATGAAGTTGTGAAACAGCCTTGAAAGCCTTTCCTTTCCTTCTCCAGGACAGAGCAGAATCCCTGAGGTGGTGAAGTTGAGGCACAACCTACACCAAACCTGCAGTGCTTTTCTTGGAGTTACTCAAGTGATGCAAAGCAAGTAAAACCAGTGCCCCTCTCCTCTTTGTTTTTCACGGACACTGCTGACGTACTTGGGTTTAGCTCATTACAACTACTAAGGTCAATGTATAAGGTCCTGGATTTTATATATGTGTATATATATATTTCCTGCAAGTTCCACCCCAATTTCCTATTTATCACCTACACAGCTGTTCTCTGTAATAACCAAGGATTAACAAGGTAACAGCACATCCATTTGCATCTGCTTGGTTAATCAGCTTTGCTCACCTTCCTTCCCATCTCTTCCAGGAGGTAAAACAACCAGCTCAAATTTAAAATCTATTTGGGCCTGGGGATTAAAAGCCAGCTCTGGTTCTTCCTCTTGGGAAATGCTTTCTTTGAAGCACAGGAAAGATTCAGAGTCCTCGTGGCGAGTCAGGAAGGTAAAGGAAGTATCACAAGTGGAAATAAGGAAGTCAGGATTTCCTCTAGATTTACATCTTGGAATTGATTGACTTTGGTGCCTAAGAAAATAGAAAAGTGTCCTAACCTCAAAAACATATGGAAAGACCTCATTCTGTAGGGTTTTCTGGTGTTCTAACAAGGTCTAATTCATTTGCAGTGCAGCCTTTCCCTCAGGGCACTGGTCTTGCAACCAAACACCTTTTTAATTTGTAAGAACTCAATGAATTTTCCAAACTCTACCACAGAGCAAATGAAATAATGACTTAGAAAATATTAGGGCGGAAAAATGGATAGGAAAAAAGCCATTGAATTTACATAACAAACCACATTGCAATAGTCTAGAAATCAATAAATATGGCTGGAGTGAAGGGGAAAAAGATCTTTCAGTACAAGGTGAACCATTTAAATCCAGCCTAAGCAAGCCAGAACTCAGCCTAAGGAATTTGTAACTAGTCAGGGTTCACATTATCATTCTACTTTCAACTTCTACTGTTTTAACTGGTACATATGTAGAGAAAATGTATTTTTTACTTTTCATACTACAATTAATAATTCAACAGAAAAGGGAAGAGGAAAGGCATATTGTAGCTGTAACATTTTGAATTCCCCTTATCCATCTATGCCGAGTTAAAAATAAAATTACTATTAGAATTGCTTGATGTTATTTCTTCAGTGCCTTGAAAGAGACACCAATCTGCAAACTTGCTCCAGTTCCAGATAAAGAGTTTGACTTCAAGTACCTAAATTATTTAACATTTTATTCATAGAGCGTCGTTTCTGCCAAGGTAACGTGTATATTGATACACTGCTGAATCAGACTGCCTTCCACAAAGAGTATTTTGGGAGCTGCCTGGATGCCCAGGAGAACAGTGTGGATGTAAAAGCCTCCTGGGGTGTGTTTGCCATCCGTAGCTTGCTCTGGGAGTGCTGTGTTCCTGGAGGAGAACACTTGCAGCCCTTTCCTCCAGACTAACTCACCAAAGTGCTTCAAGGTGCTTCTCTGTTTGGATTATTTCCTACCTTCTCAGACATTTAAAAAGACACCATTACCCTTTTTGCTGCCAGGCTGATCAGCATCACAACTTTGCACATGCTAAAACAGCTAGAATAGTGGGGAAAAGGGCAGGAGTGAAGGCATAAAATATACTTACTGACAAATTACGTGGGTTTTATTGACTAAGTTCTCTTTCCTTCCGAGGAAAAGAATTTCTGGCTTTCAGGAATCAATAAAAAGTATTGGGTTTATAATGATAGAAAAACGGATACTGTTTAATTTATGAAAGCATATTGAGATCCCTCCAGGCACGGACTCATCTCAGCCCCAGTGTACTGGGCAAACTGTGAGACAGAACAAATGGCAACTCAACTCAGGGAATTCAGGGTTTCCTTGATTATTCAAGGGAAATTGTGAATGACTTGGGAAGCCCCACATTCACTGCGAATGAAGTTTAACATCTGTTCCCCTCATGTTACCAGAGTCTTAGTTTTCCATTTCTATCATTGAAATGCAGATTTCCTTAAAAATTAATAAGTGGGTGAAACAAATTAATGAATAAAACAAATTCTTTTTTTGTGTTTGATTTTTTGTTTTTGTTTATTTTTTTTAAATTCAACAACTTCTTTCTGTTCTGAGAGACATATCCTTTCTCTTACCCAGATTATCTGATCTAAACTTCAGGAGTCAGGAGAAAAAGGAATCTTTTTAACACAGCTCCACCTCAATGCATTTCCCATTCAGGGACCACAACTCCTCCTCTGAGAACTGCTCTCTCTCCTCTCACAAAGAGGTTACCTGAGAAGAGGCAGGATTTTCTGAATTTCCAATATTAAAATTCAGCAGACATCACCATTTTCAATGCAGCCATTAGGAAATACAAAAGCATAAAATACAAAAACCTCAAATCCCACGTTCACAATCCCATTCAATAATATGGTCAGCCAAGTAATTACAGCAGTGCAATGAATTTGACAAACCTTCCATACCTCTTTGCCTCACCCATCCTTCCAAGAGAGACAGAAAAATGGTGTTCAAGGCACTCTACACACCATCAAGTTAAAAGACACAATTCAAATCAAATGGGTATTTTGGACAAATCACTAGCACAAATCCCATCTTATTGAAAGCCACTATTTATGGCCATTTATCTCAGATACAGAAGTCCTGCACTGAGAGACAAGGGGTACCTGACACACCCTCAGCCAGCACAGACACCAATAAAATGCAGCTGAAAATGTTACACTGTTCATTTAACATCCATTTACCACAAGATTCCCCATCTGAAATGGGCAGGTGTTCAGAGTGTCATCAAAGTTTATGGACTGCTATAATGGGCTATCCATACCTGTCTAGGACATTGCCATCTCCATCAGAATAAAACGGAAAATGAGCAACAGGCCATAGACGTGAAGGATTTGTCCCTTCTCAGGATTAATTATGTCATGTGAGTCATTACAGTGTGACCAGCAGCAAACATTGGTGACACAGGACAGTTTCCAAGTGATTAGTTTTAGGATGCATTACTCAAATGAACAGATAACCTCACTTGGCTGAAACACCTTTAAAAGACCACGTTGGGAAGCAACGTGTGACTTCTGATCATAAAATTTAACCCCGGTGAGTGAACTATTGTTTTTTAAGATGAACTTCTAATTTGGAAAGAATGAAAGGATTAGCAAACATCAAGGCACTTGAACCTATTTCTTCTCCTATGATAACACTTGTAACTTTTGGCCTGTCTTATCTGTTCGGGGGAATTCCATTATGAGAGCATGAGGGCTGTGCTGCTCTTCCAAAACAGAGACACTTTTAATGGCAGTTTGGGAAACGTGGCCTTTTGTACCTCCCTAGATTGACTGTAAAAGCTCCCTGTCAACTGACAGCAGCATCAGTGTCAGTGCACACGAGACTGATGGGCTCCATATGAACAATTCTTCCTGCACTATTAACTGCCTATGGCCTCTTCTGGGTTTTGCAGAAACATCATTTTAAAAGCAGTAAAACAGCATTTGTTCTTTTTTTTTTTTCTCTAGTGGAAGTAAGCAATATTTAGAGGTGACACTAAAGGTACTCTCCAAGTTTAGAGTACTGGAACTTGTGGCTGACAGTTCCATCTTCTATTTATTTATTAGAAACGCAAGCTACAAAATTGGAATAATTTTAATGAATAATTTTCTAGCGGCCTCCAATTTGGGCTAATCAGAATTGCAAACTGGACAACTGAAGATGAGCTCTGCTCACAAAACAAAGTTATTATCTATCAGTTTTCAGCACTAACTAGGATGTATGACCTAAATCAGAGCCCATCCCCTGAACCCCTGGTATAAATAGTTTAACCAGGATCACAGAGCAGAATCAAAAAGTATCTCAAGTTCTAAGGGACACCACTCCAAGTCCCTGCTTGACTTCCTAAAAGAAAATCACGTGACTTGGAGCATCATCCAGATGCTCCTTGAACTCTGACACTGGGGCTCTGGCGCATTGGCAACAAAATGACAGGAAAAAAATAATATTTTTTTTCCCCAAAAAAGAAAGCAGAAAGTCTCCCATTGCACTTGTCTGTTCCTTAATATATGTAAGGCTGGAGGCAAAGGAAAAGCAGTTCTGTCCATCTCCACTGCCTTCTTCAAGGTGGTGTCAAATTAAATACAATGAATGCCAACCCCCCTGACATCTCTCCTCATATCTGCACTGGGGCATCTCAAAGTGTCACATTTAGGGACAACCACGGCCAATTATAAAGGTTGTACCAGTTTTATTTGAGAGCATTTATATTTGTTGGTCCAATAAAAAGGTGTGTCAGCAAAGCCACCCAGCCAAGACCTTAGTAAGTACTTGTCAGGAGCTCAGGCTTAAGATCTGCCCTTGTCTAACTCAGAAATAGCTATACTGAATTTTTTCTGATGGTTTCTTACACCCTGCACATTCTGAAAAGCCAGACTGTATCGGTACATGGTGTAACTGCACCTTGGAGCCAAAATATCCCCTTGTGTTAGTCTGTTAATCCAAACACAGTTCATGTTTTATAGTTACATTTCCATCCTCTTTGTAGCACTGACAGACAATGCAGACCTTCACCTGTGACTCGCAGCTCTGCCAACCAGCCTACGAAACTGAAATAGCTCTTTCTTTTTGCCACTTCTCCTCTTACCACTCTAGTTTGCTGTTGTGAAACTATCAAGCAGCAGATAAACTGCACAGTCGGATCCCACACAAAACTAGAGACACCAGGAACAAAAGCTGAATGAGTCCTGTGGCAAAAATATCAATCTATTCCCAAAACTGAGGGAATGCTGAGGACCTGTGGATACTTTGATCAGCTACAGAAGCCTCATAGGTATTATTTTCCACTTCTAAAAGAAACCAACCAACCAAAAAAACCCAACAAAAACTAATTATAAACCAAGACAACATACAAGTCTTCAGTGGTGGATTCTCAGATAATACTTGACCAGAAATGCAAATGTGGCTCAAAACTGCCCCTGTAGACCATCACCTCCCCCTGGTTCACAGGTGTGGAGTTTGGTCAGTAAGTACACTAAATGTATAATAAATCTTGATGAAGTGGAAACAGTTGTGTAAACTGAAACTAAGCAGAAAATGCCAAAGTGTACAAATATTTACTAAACAAGCAAAGAGCAGCACCTTGCTAACACAGAGGCAAATACTTCTCATGTTGCATTGTAAGTACTTTGCATACAGATGTAACTCAGGCCCCAACCCCATCCAGCTGCACTTGAGCTCCGAAAAACACTCCCCGAATCCCACAAGGGGCTCCGGAATTAGAATACTAGCATAAAAAATGTAGTTTCCTTTCCATTTCCGTACCTTGTTATTTACAGTGGCAGAACAGAGAGCAGTTTCCAGGAAAAGGATGGCACTATCCCTTTTTAATTGCTGCACTGGTGGGTGGCTGCTGACATGCCTTGCTTGCCTGGGCACACACATTTCTATATATATTTATATATGTACATGTCCATGTGTGTCTGCAGAGATGTCCACATACAACACCCCTAAATCAAGCTGTAAATGCAGACACTCAGAGCTACATCTACCTAAAGAAATTGCTGTCACAGCTTTCACAGTAACTTCACTGAATATTCTTTAGAAAACCCTTCAGTGCCAGGACAGCATTTACTGTGAATTATTAATTTTTCTGCAAGCAATTTATTTACTTCAAACAAACAACCACCCCAAGAAAAAAAAACCAAAAACCTCCAAAGAAAAGCTCAAGTCTGTGTTAAATATATAACCTAAAAGTGATGTTACACAAACAGTAACTAGATTAAACACAAGAACATGTGCAGGTACATCCTTTGATTGAAGTGTTCATTTAATATAATTTAAGTATCTGAAATATTCTGCTTACTTGATTAGAGTAGATTGTTTGCATTTTGATTTATTGCTTCAAGATCAGTATTCATTAAGTCACTTAATATAAAGGCACCCTTACAGCTGCTACCCTATTAAAGGTAATCATTTTTTCCCATTCCTGTTTATAGCACAGTCACTGTTAAAACAAAAGCAGTCTGGAGTCATCCATTAATCACAACCACAGTTTCCAAGTGTAAGTATCTTCGAAAGCAATTCTTGATGGTTAGGGATTATGTCATACACGGAAATTACAAATTCTGTTTTGTCTCCAAAATTCAGATGACTTGGATTGTCATGTACGAGAGGAACAGTTACCCTGGGCTAACTGTGCAGGTCGGGGGGTCACATTTAAAATCTTGGACCAAAAGTTGCAAAATTGCTTTCCTAGCAGTGTTTTAATCCTCTATTTTTGGCTCCTAAGTTCAGGGTGTGTTTTCACTCAAACCAATGTACTGAAATCAATGCAATTTCTCTGTAACTTTACTAGAATTTTTTTAATTTAGAATTGCAAACATAGCATTTTATCTTTCAGCACCATTGACCAAAGACTAACCTGGTTCAGTGCTTCTGGCTGGTCTAATTTTGCGTTTATTCTTTGCCCAGTACCAAAAAGGACAGACTAACCCTGTGATAATGACGTGTAATTAACTGAACCACTGGCCAAAAGAGATTATAATACTAATAAAGTTGTAGTAGGTGCTCGTCCCTTTTGTTATCTCCTCTCTGGAAGGTCAGTAGGAAAAGCATCACGAGACACAAAACACAAGATTTGACACACACCAAGTTGAGCAAATTGCTGTGAACGCCTTGTTTTGTGGCAGGTTATTCCATGTTACCAACACCGACTCCACTCCATCCAAACACAGGACACTGAAAACTGTGCAGGAGACAACTCTTCGCTTTTACAGACACTAAAGCAATTAGCAGCTGTTAATTCAGCACCGATTAGCAGTTTTCCTAGCATTAGTCAACACAAAGGCTGGAAGTGCTCCCTTTCTGATGTACAGAGCCAAGCCATAACTGACCTTCAAAGCCATCTTCAAATATTTATTTTTATTTTTTTAATGATGCTATAAGTCATAGGAAAGAGAGGTTTTGTTGTATTCCACAATCATATCAACAAATCAGAAATGCAAAAATAATCAATGCCATTTATCAAATCCCAATCATAAAAGCATTACCTGAAAAATTCAGCATTATGTCCTTATACAAAGCAATTTTTCCTGTTGCTGGATAATGCCATTTAATATCCTGATACTTCTAAAAATTAAAATAACCCAAGTTTTGTTATACTTCTTCACTGGCACATTGCAATACTATGAAAGTGCTTCCATCAACACAGATGTGTCTGTTTGTAATAATAACATGGTCATTCTGAGAAGCAGCACTTCCACTCTGAGACTGCCCCGTGCTGTTTGCCAAGACATTACACATCCCATCACAGCTCCTTTGCTCCTGGAAATAAAAGACTTTTTCATAAAACTCTTCCTAGTATCCATTTAAATATCCAACTTCATACATTGTTACACTTATTCCTTCTCTTTCTGGGGTTTCTATCGAGAATCATTACAATTAATGGAAAAAGTTCCATGGCCTCCAAGGGATTTCATCTATTCATCTTTCCCTTCTGTCAAGAAATGCTGATGTTTAAAGGAATCGTGTTCCTTGTTCTGTGTAGCTTCATTAAAACTGCTGTGGCACAAGTACTTCAAAGGCACAAGGTTTTTAAAGCTCTGAAGAAGCTTGGAAAAAGTTTTCCTGGTAATATATTAAAAATAGGTATTTTTAGTATAATAATGCTTCAGCGAGGCACTGATAAGGTAGAGGAGATAATAAGAGAATGTGGTCAGAGAAGCACAGCTACAGAAAAATATCAGCCAAGGCATCTCGGGAGTCAAAGGCAGAAGCTTCACTTCCCATTCTGCACTGTAAGAGTATTTGAGTAGACAATGCACTGCTAAATTAACAACTAATTTCAGCTGAAACAATAATAAATGTTCGGTCATAGTCCACTGAAAGAAGACAAATCGTAGTTAAAGTCACTTGCACATAAGTCACCTTACAGCTCACTTTTTAACCCTGACTCAAACTGGAGGGGGCGGGGGAAGAAAATAAATCAAAGCCATATGTTAAGACCAGAAAATAAGCTCATTTCTTCTGTAACCTCTTAAATGTATGTTTGCTGAGACTTATGAAATAAGCATGTATTATTTTATAATCAAATCCATTGTATTTAAACAATTACACGGTGACCAAAACTAAGGTGCACCTGGGGTAAATAATGGCAAGGAGGATCTTTATTTCACCTTAAACACCTCCCATACTTCTCAAACACTGTGAGCAATTTCTAAATGTTCAGAAATACAGTTGATTTATTCCTTCTGAAATGGGCATTTAATTTAAGATTAAAGCGTTTGGAAAAGGAAAGGACAATTCCTACCTAACACCTACCGAGAAGGTACAAACAGACAAACCGTGTTCTCTACAGTATATTTTGCTCAGAATTTCTTACCATGCAGAACTGGTGGTTTACTCATCCATTACACCACTTTGCGAACTTTTAACTACAGCCTTTGAATATGTAATTGATGCACAGATCCCACCTGAACATATATGTGGGAGTGGAACTGACACAAGGGTACAAAAGAGTTAAAATCACGTGTTAAATACCTGCACTTGTGCTTGTTTAAACACTTTTAATATAGCGATTTTCAAATACACCATGTGTTTGAGATGATAGAGCATAGAAATGTAAGTCACACTGGTTTACTACTGCAGAAAAAAACCTTTTGGCACTAAGTATTATAAAAAAGAAAGTATGTGGTACTGCATTTTTCTCTTTTTATGCTATTTCCCCCACCACTCAATTAATAAACTACATTTTGCTTTATATTTACTAAAAAAAAAGGTCATGCACTACTTATTCCCCGAGCAAAACAGTAAAATTGGCTTTGCCTGGTGCCAAGGACCATCAGCAACCACTCAGACCTCACTCATAAGTATCATAAAAATTCTTTCCAAGAGGCTGCTTGAAACACACACACACAGACATGGGCATTATTTCTCTCTGTCCTTCCCCTACTTGATATTTCCCCTGGATAACACCAAGCATAAAGGCTCTCCCATCCCAGGAGAGCTGTCACCTGAGAACACCAGGCTGAAATCTTCACTCACATTTGGAGCCATTATTCGAAGGCATCAAGAAATTTCTTTTATAACCCAGAATAAGCAGGAATTCTTCACTGAGCCATTTTTCACATCTCAACTCTAATTCCAAATAAGCCTTTTAAATCCAGCAGGTGCCCTCATGGCCTGTCCCAAGGTTTCCCCTGGGCAGTGCTGGAAACAATCCACAGAGCAGCTCCAGTTCCTGAATAAATGAACAAAAAGTGCGTGTGCCATTTTTCCTCTTACTGTTTCAAATTATTCTCCTGTCCATATAAACTGGACAATTCTTTAATGAAAAAAATAATAGAGGGCAGCTTTATTAGCCCAGGATATGGAACACAGTGCTGTGCATTGATGACACAAACAGCATTATTTCCAATCTCAATCTAGCACAAACAGAATGATAGATTTTCTGTACAATTTTTGGGAGGGTAGTTGCTTGTTCACTGTGTAAGCTTTGAATTTTAGCACATCCTTCAGAACACGTTGCAGCTCTGCCTTCTTCTGCTTAAGCTTTGAATTCCCACAGTTACGGATGGAAGAGGACAAGTCTCTCCCCAGTGATCTGACATGGACTTCATTTCCATTTTCGCTATTTAGCTGGTCCTTTTATCCAGCTCTTTTCTTCAAGATGATTCCTACATATTACATTGGACCAGCATCTCAAATTTTGCTTTGATATTATTTGGGAATTAAAGTTGTCAGAGCACTGGATAAATCATGACACAGTTAGGGGGCTACAGTCCATCTGTGTCAAATTCAAGAAGCAACCAAGGCCTATATTCTTCTTTGAACACAAAAAACATCAGTGCTATAAGTGTAATGAAAACAGCTCATTTCTGTTCCAGTAAATCTCTGTTTGAAGCTTTTATACCACCTTCTCAACCACTTATCTCTCCTAGAAAGTTCCTTATTCTCCTAGCTGCATGAACCAGAACAGTTTCAGAGAGAGTACCAAATGAGGCTCTGGATATAAAATATTAACCCAACAATTTCAACTAGGAATTTCAGCAAAGTCCCATTCCTTCTCAGATACCCACCAGGTACTGAGCACTAATTCCTACAGCTATTTTTGTCATCCTCTCAGCAATCCCTAGAGTCTAGAAGTTCTTCATTTCTTAACCCAGCACCCATAAAGACAAGTCAGCTATTCTTGCCATTAACCCTCCTCTCAGCTTTCAGCATTTCTAAGGAACTCAGTTTTCTCCATTTCAAGCTCTGAAGACCTCAAAATTACTTTCTTTCTTGGAAAAAACCCCCACTTTTAAAGTATGTGGTGTTCAACAGCTATGAAAATTACAGATATGGCTGTTTTATATAACTATTGGGAAATATGTTCTTGTTGGTAAGTTAATCAGGACTGGGCAATGTATTAAAATAAAACCCCTCAGAACTCTGAAGCTTATTAGGAACCTAACGTTGTTTCTATCATATAGGTTTTGTTTATAGATCTTAGAGAACCCACAGGAATATAAAAGCATCCTCAGCACTTTACCACTATTCCCAAAAAGCACGTGCATGCATCCCCTCCCCTCCCCAGCCCAGCAGGCTGGCCAAATACACAGTTCCAGTTTTAAGATCTATAAATCCTTAACCACACTCTTCATCCTGTTAAGCCATATTTAAAATGAACTCCTGATTCAGCCATTCCCATTAAACAAATCCCTCTTACAGAGCCTCTGAAATACAGGGGGTGGGAAAAAAAGCCCACTTTGAACTATCAGACAAACAAGGAGCGGGGAAATATCCAGGAAAAAATATATTAGGGAGATTATTTTGAGAAATGGCTAATTCCTCACCCTTTTACCAGCGGCTGTGCATGACTTGGGCAGGTAAGCATCTCCCTGTGCTCCTGTGACCTTCCTATTTCCCATTCCTGGACTGGAAGCACTTCAGGGCAGGAAGGGAACTTAACATTCTTAAGAGCCTTTATCTGAAAGCCTGAACCTGGAAGATTTTGAACGAGAATTCAAAAGTATCTATGAGTCAAAGTGAAAAAAACCCAAATTAGGTCCAGCAGTTCAGTGTCAGGACACTCATTACATTGTCAAGGAACCTTGGGCACATCACTTAATATCTAGACATTCTTCTTTCCATCTTTAATAGGAACAACAGACCCTCCCTTGGGCAGCAGCAAAGTTTCGGGAGGTCCAGCTCACTAAAGGCTGCAAAGTGCCCAAGATTTCTGAGCTGTGGAAGCCTCACGAAATGCCAACTCAAATTCACCCCCTGTGAGAGACTCTTCTGCCTCTAACTGAGTGGTACGTTCTTACATCGACCGGGGCAGTAATTAATTACTCCTGCAAAAGTACGACAGGCGTTACTTTGGCAATTTAAACACCCGGGGCAGAGCTACCTTGAAGGAATCAGCCAAGACAGGTTTCTCCCTCAGCTCCGGGAGCGCCCCTCACACCCCGCGCTCACACGAAATGGTGGGCGCAGCCCCGGCTCGCTCCGGGGGACGTTTCTGGGCTGCTCCAGGCGTTCTGGGGAGCCCTTGGCGTGCGATCGACCGCAAAAACGCAGGAAAATGGTGACGTTTCTCCCTGCCGGGACACCAGCGGCCTGGCCGACCCACCCCGAAGCCCGGGTACCTCATGATCACCCAGCCAAGGGTGCGTAAGGCTGTGCCCGAGGGTGCCTCTTGATCAGCCCTTTCCACCTCGGCTTCACCCAGGGTGCAAGCCGGAATGCCGGTCCCACTCCTCGTCCTGCCCTGGGTCGTCGCCCTTCGTCCTGCCTGCCTCTCCCCTTCGTCGTCCCTCATCCCACCTGCCTCTCCTCTTCGTCATCCTTCGTCCTGCCTCTCCTCTCCATCGTCCCTCGTCCTGCCTCTCCTCACCCTCGCCTTCCCGTCCTGCCTGTACCTGGTTCCCCCCCACCCCCCAAAGTCCTTCCCACCGGTGGTGGTAATTCTTTCCCTCGTTCCAGCCTGCCCCTTTTCCTGCTCCCTCAATAAAGTCGGTATCTGTTCGAGACCCAACATAAGGAGTTGCGTGCCTGAATCTCGCCTTCAGAGCAATCAATTAAAACAACTGGGTTACAACTTCGCACTGGATTCTAACACCCCCCAAGAGGGGTGCTAGCAAAAATGAGGATCGTGCTCCACTTCAGCACTCCACGAGGCTCTCTGCTAGGTTACATTAAAATGACAAATCAAACAGATTTGGCCTAAATCAAGCAATTGCTGTGAGGAATCAAGAGCCCACGAATTAGTCTCTAATCCAACCTGTTCAAAACTCACTGAGTTGATGAGCCCAAGCACTGCTGGCAAAGGAACAGAGGCTCAGCGAGAGCAAAGGTCTGAGGCCACAAGGCAGGGGAGTTGTCACTGGAAGGTACGTGAAGAAAAACTCCTTGCACGTCAGGTCTGGGGAAAAAGAAGAACAAAGTCTGAAAAGACTTGATGATTCCCACCTCTGAGTGTAGAGAGCCTAATTGGAAAGGGTGCGCACTTCCCACTGACATCTCCAGACAATCTTCATCCTTTCTAAACCAAGATTTCCTCCTTGTTTTTTTTTCCTGTCACAAGTTTTGTTCTTCTCTGAGCGTGACCAGAGCCCTGAGAGGAGCCCCCTCCACTCCCACAGCCAGGATTCATTTCTTATGGCAACAGAGACGGATTTCTGAGAGCGGGACACAAACATTTTCCTCAAATATATCAGGACTGGCAACCTGCACATGGAAATGCTGAGGATTCAGATTCTGTGCCTGCCTTCCAGAATTCTAGATTTCAGTTTTTTCTTGTTTCTCTCTCTGTCAAGACACCAAATGATGACCCTGCACAGCACCAGGTTGGCCTGTCTATTAGTGAAACTCCAGATCCACTACACGGTATTAAGCGATCTTGCGGTTGTGATCTCTGCTGCTCAGTGCAAGGCAAGGATATTCCTAGAAAAATTTCACACTAAAAAAAAATAAAACACGTTTTAAGTCATGCTCGATCCACAGGCAATTCAACTCTTGGATGAACTGAATGCACTCTTGGATGGATCAACCATGTAAAGCCAACGGGGCTAAAAGGCAAATCCTCTCCAAGACCGCACGAGCAAAGACAACAGGATAAGGAGTAAAACATGTTTGCAAATGATCCTTTAACACAAACCAGAACTAAGAAAACACAGTAGATTTGGGGGGAGGGATTCATTATGAACTTTCATCTTATTGTCTTTAACATTTTCTTCAGAGACACAAAGAAGGTTATGGGTAAGACTTTGAAGAGCACCAGAAAGCTCATTCTGATGTCTCAGAAGATTGAGGAAACCTCCCCCCACTTCAACCATGAAACTCTCCCAAGACTTCCTAGCATGTCTGAGCACCCAGAAGACACCACCGTGCTCACTGTTTAGCATCAAGCACATTTCAGAACATCAGCAGATTTTTTACATAAAAAGCAGGTGTTTCCAATTCCAGTCTCCAAGTTAAGTTATGCTGCTTGTCCTAAAATCTGGATTTTACAAATCATTTGTATATTTTAATTCTGACAGACACCACTTCATTTATTTAGGCATTTTCTGTTTGCTAACTCAGTTGAATAAGCTGCCTATGGTTTTACAGGGTGCTGCTCAGCAACAGCAATTCTGTGTGAGCAACTCCTCGCTACATTTAGATGTCCACTCACGCATGCCTACAGACATAAAAGTTTCATAAATTAATACATTTTCAAGGTGACTTTCTTTAAACAGCTCAATTCAAAGATAACAATTTTTGCCTTCTGGCACTTACTCTAGGAAAATATTCATTTTGCATGACTAAGTCTGTGTAAAAGGCAAAAAGATGCCACTACTGCTTTTAAAAATAAAGAGTTGGGGGATAAAAAGAAAGGAAGTTACATCTTTTCTAAATTCCTCTATAGATGCTGTCATGGGAAATTTGCTCTGTAACTTTAACTAGACAAAACCTTTAGGTCAGCCTTGGGCTCAGCTCAGCAAAGCTCCAAGTCACCCAGGCAGAGGCAGAGAATATTTCAGGTTATCTTTGTTCACTCCCTTGATCCGTGTGTTCCTGTCGGAAGGAGGCTCCATGGATGTGGAGCAGAACAGCTCCAAGCACAGATCACAGGGGTGGCCACGGCACTGCCAGGGCTCCCTGGAACTTCCAGCAGCACCAACTCGGGTGGCTGTTCCCAAACAGACACACAAGCGCATAAACGTGGGAAGCAAACACAGCTCTGCAGCCGGGCGAGGACAATGGCATCTTTTCAGTCACACAACAAAGCAGGTAAGCGGCTCACTCCTGGAGAAAGGCAGGGAAAGCTCAGCTTAACCTTCTTAAATGCCGACAAACTCACAGGGAGAAAAACAGAAACAGATTTCAAACACACATAGTTTGTAAATAGGATGAAAGAAGGCATTGTGTTGGATTGCATTCTCTCTTTTGCACCTAAAGACCCCAAACAGAACACAACATCCATACAATAACGTAACATTTAGGTTAACAGAGCTAAGGCTAAAAAAGGCAAAGGACAATTCAGCCGACAAGCTGGCATTGAAATTAATTCCTTGGCTTATGCATCTGCTGCAGAACTCGCCTTCCTGGTATTTTTGTTTGAATTAAGATGCTACAAAAGTGAAAAATAAACAACTTGTTTTCTTGGGAGTAGTGAACTTGTTCTCAACCTTTGTGAATGTTGCTTGGAGAGGGCACTGGTGCTCCTGGTGTCTCTACTGCTGCCTGAGCTCACAGCTTTCTGCTCCTTTCAGGAGGTGTTTCATACATTCACTAAGTGATGTGTAGGTACTTCTGAAAACACCCCCAAATATGAATGAGATTTCAAGAGGAAAACTCAGAACTACTGCACCAAGGTAGATGAGATGGGAAAGGCACACAGCAACATCTACCTTACACACAGACGCTCTTATTGGATATATAAATGTGCAAGTATATTTGCACATGTACATTAACTGCATATATCTACATATATCTGCATATATGTTAGCACTCATTCCATGATGAAATGTGTGTTGGTGACACACTGTAGTTGCCAGACAAGTACAAAATTGGAGAGACACAGACCGGGAATTGTTAAATGTGACATTCATGGTAAATCTTATGCTCTCATTTTGTACCACATAAGTCACTGGAAACCATTATCTCTAAGGAAACGATGCCACAGAAAAGGGTAGGAAAATGATGCAAAGACTACACGTGGAAAGAAGGAAAATTTATGTGTCAATTGTAAGACAATGTTCTTATACATGTGAGAAGCACATTTTAGGCATCTCTCCGGATCCAACAACTGCTTTTCCTTTATAGTGTTACCCATTTTGACAAACACAGATCTGAATCTCCCCACACTGCTGGAAACCAGCTCCACTCCAGACAAAACACTCGTGTAACATTCTATGTCACGTAAATATTGTGAAGATACAAGTTTTTCCGGCAGTTCCCTTCCAGTTTCCCTGTAAGCAGAGTTAGAGCCAATTCTCCTCTTCTCATTTATCGTAGTTTAATTTTTCCTATTTAAAAGGCAAGGGAAACAACAGACTTTTGAGAAGTATATATCTGAACCGAAATTTTTTGCATCTATTTTTGGCATAATTCCTGCATTTAAGGTACATGTATGTTCTATACACAGTTGTTTCTGTCTGAATTAGACTTAGAGGAAAAGTCCTCATGATCATAGCTCTGCATGCCTCAAAAAGAGAGCACCAGAGAAGGCAAAGAAAAGGGATGTTAATGGGAGATTAATCCACTGGAAATAATTACACAGGTCACCTTTCATTTTTAGTATATGTAGTCCTTTGACAACTATTCAGAGAATAAGACTTATGCTTATCAGAGTCCTATGATAATCATGCCAAGAAATTAATTGCTAAGAAACAAATATACTGCTATAACTCATTTCCATATCCAGTTCATGGATTTTTATTTTATTCCATTTCCCCCAAGAAATCGGTGTACTCACAGATTTCCATGAGAGTCAGATTTTCATGAGAGTTCAGCTCTCATTTTGGCACCCAAAGGAGAGCCAGACTTTGATAAAAGCTCGGTGCCCTGCAGAACAGGAACTGTGAGGAGTGGAGCTATTTTGAAAATCTAGCAGCTGCTGTGTAGGCTGGGAATATGAAATGCTGGTCCCGAGCTCTTTAAAAACTGGCCTTACCTAACTAACAGCATAATAAGCGAGAATCCTAAATGTAGCAAATGACAGTTTCTTCTGCAATGTCCTTTGTCCTCCTGCAAACTCGCTCTTTCAGAGCATTTCAAGAACTTTGCATTACCATTATTGCCACCAGCACCTCGCAGCCTCCAGGTACAGCTCTGACCTCTCCTTCATGGGGCAAAAAGGTGATTTTTCTTTCCCTGATTTAACAGTGAAGTTGCCTCATTACTGGTACTATTAGAATTTTAAACCAAAATAGCGGTTAGCATTTGACTCAGGAGACTCAGAGTGTCACCCCAGTGTCACCCCAGTGGTCATTGTCCCTCTCCAGGTACAACCTTAACAGTCTGGGAAAAACAGACACTTGGTTCTGAATATCCTTCATCAACTGCATTGTGCCCTCACTCTCTCAAATTATGGCATTTAAAAATTTTTAAAAACACATAAATGCTAATAATTATGAATGCAATATTACTTTTCTGCAAAGCGATAACGCCAGAGTCATCTCGGATAAAGAAAAAGCAGCCCAGCAACGGGGTTGGTGCTTTGCAGACACGTTATTCACACCGTGTACAGTGCACAGGCACCACCTGCTCTTCTGAAACACTTCACTCTCACCATTTCTTTACAATCCACACTGCCATTCATGCTATAAAAACCTTCATTCCATCACCACTTGGGCTGCAGAATCAACTCCAGGATTTTTTTCAAGACTTGCTTTCCTTTCAGATGCTCTTGGGCAAAAGGCTTTGGTTTTGAAACATTTTTTCAATGAAGAATTACACTATCACAAATGATTGCAGAAACCTTTTGATACTTGGGTAATTCAATCAAGCTCACATTCTCCTACAGGGTTTCATAATTTTTTGGTCTTTTTTTAGAGATGAAAGAGTATGGCTCATGCAAAACACTCCACCAATTCATACGGCCTGCAAAAGGCCTTGGCAATTTTGTAAGGACTGGATAAAGGTGTCCATATGTGTAAGCCATCAAGAGGAGAGACAACCCTGATTCCTATCCATGGAAGATAAAAATCTGGAAAAATCATGGTGAAAGAGACCTCTAGAGATGTGTAACCTGTGCTTTAAATCTTTTTTCCAAGTTATAGTCAAAACAAACTCAGATGAGGTCTCCAGCTTAAACCCTAAATGCTCCGCTTGGATGGCACTGACACAACCAGTCTTGTAAGTTCAGGCAATAAGCGTGGGTTTATGCAACAGCCCCGTGAAAAAAATATTTTGAAGAGAGTTAAGATTTTGTTTTAAAACATGAAACGTCTCTAAACAAATTATATTAGCAAAATTATCACCACCACTAGACAACTACATTCCTCATGGTAATTTTAAATATATTTTAAATTTAATTCCAGTTGTCACATAAACAATTACACGCATTTTGTAATCATGCATCTCTAATCAACTTTGGATCCCAAATTACATTTGTCTGGAAACTTTCAAGCATTTCACTGCACAGTCATGAACCAGAGCCTTTGCAGGGATGTGGAAACACGTTCACTGCTATGTATTTGTTCCAACACAGGCTGCTCCTCCCCTGTCCAGGCCACGTGGAATAATAACTATCCTTTAAATTTGCACCACAGACATTGCATGAAAAGGATTTGGGGAGCATTCCTCTTCCGAAAGCTAAGAGGAAACTAAAATTCCTACAAACGTCAGGACTGCGTAGATGAAGTTGAGCGTTTCAGCCCCTTGGCAGGGGTTCAGGCTCCGAGCAGGGAAGGGGGTCGCTTGTGTCCCCCCCAGCTCTGTGACCGTGTCCACCTGGGGACCAAAGCCCTGTAGATCCTCCCACTGAGAGCCCAAAACCCAAACACTCCCTGTTCCCAACACCATCCCAGCTTCTCCTCTGCCTCCTTCCATCAGTGCACCCCCCTTGCACATCCACTGAAGGAGCAGACTGCTCTAAAGTTAATTTCAAGTCACAAGTGGCATTCATTAATTTGCCACTTCCCCCCTCTTTTCTCTTGGCAATTACCTGTGGTACGCAACCTGAATTTTAAGACCGAATCACAAGAGCGCTGTGCAAGTGACACACTCTAAAACGCAGACTTTCTCTTTTCTTTTAGGTAAAATTAAGCTAATCTGCTCTGACAGAAGAGGGCTCTTTGCAACCAGCTAGTGAGTCTCCCAAATATGAAGCAGTAACCCAAATGTCAATTACTTTTCCAACAGCAGACAAATTGCTGGCACGCTAATGCAATTTAAGGACAATAATTAGATAACAGGACTACAGAGTGTACCAGGTGACAGAGTTGCTGAGATAATAGAATCTAGTGTCCTACTTCTTAAATATTAACATCATTCCATCTCAGTCAATCCATTTATGGTAATTTTAAAAGGGCAAAGCAAATTCTTTTTATTGCTAATAATATTGTGCTTCTCCAGCATTAGCTTTGAAGGTTAGCAATTTACAGGGTCAAACCTTAATTCTATTATTTCCATTTTATTTACTTTTCTTTTTTAATCTCTCCTCTTTGAAGTCTTTTTCTATTATAGAGATTTTAAGGCACTTGATTAAAAAAAATGAAACCCTTGAAATGGGAGTTCACTGTGCTCAGTACAAAGGAGCCACTTTCATCACAATCTGTTTATTATACCCATTTACAAATTCCCAAACTTTTTCTATCCTCACATTCTATTATAAACTCCTTCTCCTCTGAGTGATCTGGCTAACTGTATGTCAGGTAAGCCAGGATGCCATGTAACATGTCCATGATTTTCCCAAATAATCCCAGTCAAGTGGCTCTCCATAATTATTCTGGGCAGAGGAGACTTCACTGCTTCACTCAAGTCCTAAATATCTGTTTGCATCACCAATTTATATTGGAATATACTTCCCCCCACCTTTTTTTTTTCCCTCCAACAGTCAGCTGGGAGACATTTGTTTTCAATACAATCTGTAATTCTTGGTACCAGACTTCCTTTCATCCACAAAACTAATGCCCACTGACATACTGAAATATCCCCACCCTGATCAGAAAGACCAACACTTGGACAAGAGAATAACATTTAGTTTGTCAACTAAGACCTTCACAAGAATGCAAATTTTTACTCATTGGGTTTTTTCAAGTGAAAAAGGACAATTTAATCATAATCCAGACCATGAGATACTGTGTTTCTAAAACATCCTTTCCCCCATCTTAAACAAAATAAAAGCTTGAAGGGCTTTATTACCCACCAGCCAAATCAGCTGACTTGCAGAAACATTTGTGCCAGTCTCCCAAAGCCATCCTTGTACCCTTCAGTTAAAAACAAGCCTAGTGAAATGCAGTTTTACATGTTCTCAAGTGTTTGCTAACAGGTTGCAATCAATTGGACACGTTTGGGTCCTTGAGCCTACAGCACTTCTCTTTGGGAATACTCAGCTTCAATACCATGGTTTGCTACAAGCTGTGGGGTGGGCAGAGGAAAATGAAAATATAAATATAGCAAAACACCGAGATCGTTCTTTCCTGGCACTGCGGGTTCTGTGAGCATAAAAAACCTGAGGAGCCCTGTTCGTGTGACATTGTGGTACCTGGTAAAACAGACTTTGCTCACTTTTTGTCATATACAAATGCTATTTTTGGTTTTTGTGTGTCCTCTGGGCTACACTGGAGCAGATGACAACAGAAATTAACATCTTCACTGGAGTTTGTTACCCTACTGATAACGATAGCAATATATAAGGCACTGCCTGTACCTCCTCAGTTAAACTCTGATCAGAAATACATTACTACCTGATTAGGCCATATAATCTCTACTCATGAATCCCCTGTTATTCCATGTGCATTTTACCTACACCGGGAAACAGATCTGTGCGTACCTGACCAATTTATCCTGACACCACATCAGTATTTCTTTCCCACAGGAGAATTCTTGTTCATTTTGACTGGCAATGGATATGGATTTGTGAAACCAGCAACATAAATGATGGTCCCATTCTGAGGATTTGGTATCTCTGACCAAGGGGCAATAACACCTGCAAGAACAGCCAGAACAGCTAAAACCCTAAAAAGCCCTTGTGTATTATCTCAGAGCCCTGTGACAGAGCCACGACTCCAAACTGAAATCAAGTCTTTTGGAAAAAACCAGAAATACTAAAACATGTACAGAGTAACTCACTGTGTAACAGGCAAAAAAAAAAAAAAGGGCATCTGGACTTACTTTTTTTATTACTTTAAATACAGTTAGAACCCACATTTGGCTTAAAATGAGATTAAACTGTCATGTCTTCAACAGAGGTGGCAAACAAGAAGAAACCTTGGAGGTGAACACTCATTTCTCTGGGATTCATGAGCCCCCTTGGTTGTGCCTGTTCATCATACGGCGCAGCAGGAAAATTCTTGGCTCACAACACATTTTGGGGAAAATTGATATCAAAGCAAGTCAACAAACCTATTCACAACTCCATGGGGCCTGCTGGGATTCATCCCAGAGTTCTGCAGGAGCCAGTGGATGTTGTGGCAGGAGCCCTCTCTATCATCCCCCACGGGAGGCTGAGAAGGTCCCTGCTGATGGGAAGCTGGACAACATTACTCCAGCTTGAGGAAAGCCCTGGGGACCTACAGAGCTCTGTACCTGGGACATTCTGAAGGCAACACTGAGAGGCACTGGAGTCATTCTCTCAGGAGCTCAGCTGGGAGCAAAGCCCACCCTGCTCTGGGTGGCTCAGGTCCCCCCCCAGGGCGCTCCAGTGTCCCAGGGATGTGGAGTGGGAGCCTCTCATGTCACGCTCACAATGCACAAAATAGATGAGACATTAGAGAAAGCAGAGAAAACAGAGTCTGTAAAAATAAATTGCAGAAGAGACTGAAAAATGGGCACTGCTACGTGGAGAGTACTTGGATTTGATACACATTTATAGCCCAGGCTTGTATAATTTTAAATCTCCTGCTTTTAAAAGTGAAGTGACAAAAACAACAAAGAAGAAGGGACAGCAGGGAGGCATAAAAAGAAAGTTACCAGGACAGCAATTAGAAAAGGGATAACTTAATGGAAGGCATGACAATGAGCAATATGTGTTAATAACACACTGTATAATTTAAGAACTTACATAACTCCAGTCCTAAACACCTACAGGATAAAACCCCAGCAATCAACACCATTCCCTTACACGTCTTTCCAGTAAGTGAACCAAAAGACAACCTTTCCACGAGCCTTCTCGGTTCCATACGTATTCAGACTGATAAATCATTTTTCATGCCTCTAAGCACAAGGGCTTTCCCATTTCTTATGGATAGGAAAAAAAACTTCTCTGGACAATGAAAAATTCTGTCTTTATTCTTCTTCCTGCCCCTTTCCACACGACCCCTACTCTGCGGCCCAGGATAATGAGAAATGAATATAAATGAAATAAAGGGACTTCAATCTACCTCTATAAAGAAAATAGTCTTCTTTTTATTTTTCCTTGCAGTCCAACATATTTCAAAAAGGAAATAGCTTCAGGACTTGCATGCTTTTAGAAGTGTATATCTGGCTCTGTCATGGTAGCCTAAGAAAATCCCACTCCTTAAAACAGAACAGTTCGAAATTACATTGTTTTCACTATTTGCCCTACCCCATGATCCTTTTTTTTTCAATTACTTCATAAATAACTTTTTTCTCATTAAATACTCCTGTTTTCTGTCTCTAAAATGCAAATTTTTCTTCATTCTACATTTCTAAAAGCATAAACCACTGTAACCTATTTCTAGAAGTCTTTGTAGCTCTACATACTACAAACACTCCTAAGTCCTCCCTAACTACTTAGGTCTGAAATAATAAAGCCTCTTTGGAAATAATAAAATCATTGGTGCCTTCATACAGAGGAGTTACATCAAGGATTTACACTGTGCTTACATTTGTGCACATATTCTCTCCTTTCAGTCTTTCCCTTTAGATAATTAAAACAATCTTGCCAAAGCCCATGCTGGATGGTACAGAACACAGCCAAGAGAACCACTAAATCAGTTACAACACTACTTGTTATCCTAAAATAAAGGAAAATAAAGTCAAGCCTGCTGTACCCGCTGGGGGTTTAGTCCCTCTGACACACTGCAATTGGGATTTACATCTTCTGTGCTCAGGCAAGCAGGTTAAATTGCTTCTACTGTGACATTTGTTAGTTCTGCATGCTATTTTCTTCCCATGAACACCAAGTGTTCACTACCCTCACTTCTTTGTTCCCTATCCTGCTTCTCTGGTGCTTCACGGGATCCCAGAAGGGCTGAGGTTCAAAGGGGCCTCTGGAGATCACAGTCCATCCCTCCTGCTCAGGGCAGGGGCAGCCAGAGCACTTATAAACAAACCGAGCAAGCTTCAAAGATCAAATTCCAAAATACAATTCCGAGTAGAGAAGAAACCAAGGGAGCGAACCCACAGCTCAGGGTGCCCGGGTAGCCGTGGGAAACACGCTGAGGATGGCACTGATGGAGTTCGTGGGCGCAGGACTGAAACATCTCCCCTCTCTACAGCACTTATTGCACAGAAACGCTGTTGCCTGGAGCTGGCAGGACACCCTGCAGCCATGTGAGCTGTTACTTAAACAGTGGCTGTCAGGTCTCTTCTAGGCAGCAAAAAGAAAAAGAAATAAGAAAAAAATAAAGGGTAGATAGTGAAGTAAAAAATCAATGTAGCTCAGTAACTGACCAGAGGAAACAGCAGCGGGATTAACAGGGAAATGGAAATACTCAGGAAAACCAAAAACTTCAATGGATTCCGTAAGGTTGTTTTGAGAAACCACACAGGCACACGTCACCAGGAAAATACAACTCCGGGAAAAATGGCATAAGCAGCAGTTTGTCCAGCGGAGTAGGAAACAACTTACTTGGCTTTCAGGAACACAGGACGGCGGAAGGAAGGAACCCAAAGGAAAAGGGATGTCGGGATTCTGAAAATCTATGGCAGAGAAAAGAGGGAGAGACAATAATGGATGGTGTAAGGTGGGATGATAAAATGGAGAGCACAGAGGAGAACAAGACGACACAGTGGGAAAACAAAACAGGGATCAGGGTTTACAGATGAATCTGAGCCCAGAATTTATGGAATTATTGTCATAAGATGAAAGAGGGGATGGCACAAACAAATAAGGAGAAAAGCCAGTGACTTCAAACATAAAAGAAGGTAACAGCTGCTCTCCTGTTTCACCAAGTTGGATCATTTACCACATCCATATTTCAAACAGTAATTAATTAAGTTGTACTGGAGCCAACAACAGCAGGGACTCTTTATTAATGAATGCATAGATCAGATAAACAACTGTGCTGAAGAGGAATTTTACTAGTAAACTTTAGCATTACTATTTCCTATAAGAATAAAGATGCACAAAACAGTGTATCTGAAGATTTAAAGGTATGAAAAGTAAGAATTCGGACACTATTTTCATCAGCAATCAAAAGTTTTCTACGTGACCACAACCGAATGATTCAAAAGAACTATGAAGTATTGCAATACTTCACGATACAGAAATAATATAGATAATATTTTAGCATTTCCTAAGAAAAAATTCAACCAAACCACTCACCAAAAAGCACCACTTCCTCCCAACCCAAACCAACCCAAAAATATGTATTTTTTTACACCAAGCTGTAGTAAATTGGAGCACTTTTCTGAGCCTAATCAGAACATCCTGGCTGCTGTTCAATATGCAAACAAGTCTAATTACTCTCTCTGGCCTGTACCAAAAATGTTCGCCTTCCCTCTGACATCAGTTTTCCTGTTTTACCATTGACTCTGGAACACTGGGTTTCCACGTTTGGCTGATCCAAATCAAAACTCCCAACAAATACAAGAGATGCACACACAGACCTACCTTGCAGGAGACGGGGTAAACAACCTTCCATCTGAAGAGTCTTCTGAGCTTGAAACCACCCAGCTGGAACTTCCCACTGCTCAGTGTACGTGGGCACTACCCACTTGGCTGGGCAATAGTTACTCCCTATTTTTGGAATTCGGTTCTACTTTCTTGCTCAGAAAGCTGAATTTAGCTGCTATTCCATTCCTTTATTAAGCATCCTTCAACACATTCAGTACCCAAAAATCTAGTCATCATAAAGGAGGAGTTTGGATACCAAACTGTTTTTTATAGTTTCTCTCCAAGTTCTCCTAATCCTGAGTGCTGGCAATTAAGTCACCCATAAAACTCAAACTGAAGGTTGTATTTTTCAGCTCTCTAGGCAGGAAGGATGGAAGGAAGGAGAGAAGGATGGAAGGACCTAACCCATAATTGCTTAGTCATCTAAGCTCAGTTCCCAACCACCCAAAACAGAAGCAAGAAGCACAAGAGAACTGCACCTGTCTTCCTAAACAAAGGTATTTCGAATTTTTGAGCTAATAAATAAAGCAAGAAGACACACAAGTCACTTGGCAGATTAAAGCAGGAGTAAAACTGAAGCCATACAACTGAGAGACCGTGGAAAATCACAAGTTCAACATTCCCATTCTCTTTTAGCACAGAAACAACAATTTCTACCTTGTCCTTAGCTTGGCATGAAAATAACCCCCAACTCTGCGCACACAGTTTCATGGAACACAACTGTGTGTACCTTCTGTCATTTCTGTTCTGTGTAGCTTTAAATACAACACTTCTTTTCCTGTAACAGAGCGTTTCTCCGCGTTATTCTTGCCCAGTATCAACTAGTACTTATTAATTGTCTATTGACTTTCTACTGTCTGTGACAACAATTCTGATGAGTCAAAACCCACTTATTGCTAGTGCCTTTTCTCATACACCTTTCCTCAGGATTCTTAGCATTTGTATTTTACCAAGCCCCAGCTCCTCCAGCCAAGATCACAGTCCCTGCAATTCCAGCAAGCCCTGCCCAGAGGCGAAGCAGCACTTTGGTTCCTCTTGCACAGGCACACAGCTGTGACACTGTAATCGAGGGATCTGCCTGAGGAAACCAGGGATGCCGCTAGGAGAGATTAGATTGAAATCTAAAATCCTTGACACCTCGCTAAGTACTCGTGACAAGATTGTGGAGAATGCCGGATCTTTTCACCTTTCTGTAAAAAAACCTGAATATAATCGAAATAGATTGACACCATCTGCACTTTGAAATGAAATGGACGTGCATTTGCATTTTCCTAGGTTACCTCTATTATTGACTACTTGTATATTAAATATATTTCTAAAGCTGAGCACGATGTGAAAGTATTTTATTAAATACTGTGCGGTTATTTATTTTTATCCTTTGAGACTGCCCAGTAACACCCAACAGTATCAAACTCTTAGTACCAACCATCACACACAAATGGAAACACCAGCACTCTTGACACAAGTATTTACAGCAAACCCTGTGAGAGAACTACTAGCTGGACTAATCCTCCCTTTGACATATTGGAATATGGGATCGGAAGTCTCTCCAATTGTTCTCTTATGAGCCACGGCATTGGTGAGGTGGCACCAAAAAGGGAAGCCTGTGCCTGAACTGCCATCAGATGCGGCACTGCCAGAGTCATGTCCCAGTTTTAGATTTCCTCTGGGCACACATCTTCAACACCCAGAAATCCTACAGCAAAAATCCCGACCACTGGACCCCACAGCAGAGCTGTAGGAAACTGCCCTGGGAATAAGAGCTGTAATGACCAGAGATGCTGGTACTGGAATATGTAGCTGTGTCCATTAACAAGGAAGTAAAGGAAGATGGGGATGTTTGATTTACTTTCCCTCAGCTTTGGCATTCTCTGCATAATTCTTACACAAATCCCCTCAAAACTCTCCGAATGTTTTGCACAGGCAAGGGCATGCTGGCACACAACACATTAATCTTCATATACCTGTTCCTTGTGCAGTGCCAATAGACACAATACCCCACATAATGAGAGAGGTTATCATTTCCCAGCTCCTAATTTATATCAGGCAATGGAATGTCAAAAACACTGGTGAAAAGAGTTTGTGTCATTACCAATTGCACTGTAAAGATTTTCCTTCCTCCCAAGAGCATTTCACCATAAAGGCTGAAAAATCTGGAATAATAATAATAATAATGATAATTTCTGTCATTCAAAATGCCCAGAGCCTGGACAGTGGTGTGGGGACACCTGACCTGGCCAATAAATCAGGAATATAAGCACAGCCACTGCCAAATGACACCCCCAACATGTTAATGGAAAAGTTTAGCTCTCTACTTCTCTCTCAGCTTTCAATGCATTACTTCCTGACAGTGGGGAAGTGCCCACTGTGACTAAACCAGATAAAGGCATTTTAAAAAACCACAATCTTTACATAAATATTTATATAAATAAAATAAATTAATTCAAAATCTTAGTAACATTAAGCAAGAGACTCAACTGTAAAAATCTGATGCTAATAGAAAGTTCACACTGTTACAAATTAAGATGAAGTGTTTTGAAACAAAGATTTTTAGATACCTTCACTTGAAGCCTTAAGTAGAAAGAAGCTGAGTTATAAATCAGAACTTATGTTTATCTTCTCTAATACATTCAAATGTATTCCGAAAATGGTTTTAAGACATTAATTTTGATGCTGAATATTTTTCTAAGTGCAATTTTGGATGTTAGCATTGATACATTAGTACATCACAGGGTTATAACTAGCCTTTGCTGCTGCCACCTGAAGACCATCCACACAATTCACTCACACACAAAGCACCTTTCCAGCTACACAACTTTGATCTAAATCATAAATTGATTAATTTTTTTTCTCTGAACTTTATCCCCTCTCCCTGGCTTCAGAGTAAACAGTCCTTCACAACACAATAGTGTGTGCACTGTTCATGCTTTTTGCTCAGAGGATCAGCCACGTGTAAAATAGGTGTATGTTCTCTACCTGGCTACACTATTTTGCTACCGGGTTAAATGCATGATTTCCTCTAATAGAATGCCAGTGTGGTCTACATCACATTTTCTACTTCATAAAGAGCAAATGAGCTGTGACCACAGGCTCCCTAACTTAATGCAAAGTTCACTCGGTGACTTCTGAGTTGAAACTGTCCCTTTCTGCCATGAATCAATAGATTTAAAACACATTAATGCATCTCCTCACCAAAAGGTTTAATCCCAAGCGACTAAAAGAAGTAGATCTAACTCAGATTTATCACTCTTGGAGCTCACCAACCTAAAGGTCCTCCATCTCTACGATGTAACAAGGAAGCTGAATTGATGGAAAGACACCCACCTGATGCAAATCACACACCTGCTTATGTGTCCAGGTACCTTTGTACCTGAACATCAATCTCCAGGCTACGTCTGAGTCATGAAAATAAGGAAAAGGCTGTGTGGTGGCACTGCAGACCAACAGTGAATCTCCAGGCACCTGAAAATGGTTTAAGCAGGAATTCCTGAGCACATTCAAATACATTTTGCTGCAGGATAAATTAAGATTGAGGAGCTAAATTAGAGAACTAAAGGTTCTGTACACACAGAAGTTCCTTTACAATCAGCAGGTACATGGAAATTTTTGCTGGTCATCTCCAGGATTGAAACTTAGGCCATGTTGTCCTTATCATTGGGATAAAGTAGAAGCGAGAAAAAGAGAGAATTAAAACAGAATGGATGTCACCTGAGGTCAAGACTAGGATGTCTGTGCTCTGAGTAAGGGGAAGAACTCTGTTGGTGCTCCTTATGGAGCAAGCTTAAACTTACAGGAATTGGAGGCCCTCCTATAAAAGAGCATAACTTTATGAGAAATCGACTTTTTCAAAGCACAGAACTGAAAATGGGAACTGAAAGCACCAGCCTAAATGCAAAATGGGAACCACAGAAAAATCAATGACTCCAATTTGTAAAGAAAGCACAAATCAAATACTGTTAATATGATATATAAGCACAGTATAAACTATTTATACCACACACATTAAGAATAAATTGCTTGAATAAATTCTGTTATTATGAAAAATACTGCATCCAACATGCTGACATGTCAGGAAGGTGCAAATAATAACCCTGACGATATTAGCACTGTATGCCGTTTCCCAGTGATCTCCCAGGATCATCTGGTTTCACCTCAAGCAGCTGTTTAAATCCCTTTTTTGCATCACCAAACCTAGTTTTATTTGATACTCGTTATCAGACGTGCACTCTACTACTTACGCTATTACCGTACTGCTTCACTTCAAACAAGGATGAGAGACAATGCTTTCCATTCTCAATGTAAGGAGGTGTTGATGGTTTCAGTTTGGGGATGAAAACATTGCTGGCTGCTGAAACGCTCTCTCCTCTCAAAGCCAGTAAAAGAACCCTTCGAGAGGGAAAGAAGAATCCCCGACACTACAGAACAGAGAGGGAATGCGTTCCCACCCAAAAAAAGGTCAAACCCAACCCCAAGATGAGAGAAGTGTTGTACTGGTAGAAGAACCCAACCTGTTACCAGTGCTGCTTCCCACCCTGGGCTTTCACATGCTCCAGAGCGTCACCTGCACCAACAGACTGACAAATTCAAGCCCATATGCCTTCCCTCAGCCTCTCTTTACACTCAGTCCGCATAAAAAAATCCTTATTTTTTTTAAAAAAAATCATTATTTTGCAATAAAACACCAGATTAATACAAAAGGAGGGGGCTTTTTGGTTCCCTCACTAATCAGTCCGAACACACCCACACTTCCTGCCTCTGTCCAACAGCTGAAAGACAATTTCATTTAACAGCTTTGCAGAGCATATATAGAATAAACTGTAACTGAGGGCACCGCATAAGCATCTACACCGTGGAAATTATCATTGCAAATGTATCTTTCTCACTATCTCAAAATAGTAAATAGATGGCCATGGGTTTGCCAAAAGATATATTTCTTTTCCCCCTGGGGACTGTTTCTTCCCACAGGGTCTGAAGACTAACAGCAAAAGAGAAAACACAATGAAGAAGCTCAAGCAGCTGCTGTCCATGTATTTACTTTTTTTTTTTTTTGCAAGAAGATGACCAGGAAATACATTTGTTTATTGTTGTTCTTAAGGAAAATGTCCCTCAACTTCCAAGATTAATTACAGCAGGGCTACATTCTTAATATGACAGTACTCATAAAAAGCTTACTTCAGGTTATTAATTCTCCTTATCGAAATTGCCTCATCTGCTCCAACACTTTATGGTTTATTTTGTGGGATCATTAAAAATGCAACACGAATTGAAAAGTAAACAATCCAGCTGCCACTGAAACAGTCAGCTCAGAGCTCCATACTGAAAGGGAAGGAAGGAACTAGGGTAAACAAATAATAAAATTGACTTTCACTTGCAACATTGTCCCTTTTATTGCTTTTTCTGCAACTTACAGGTAGTGAAATGGGCTGACAGCTCAGCCTCTCTAATAAAATAAATGCAGGGACCTGTTTGTGTATTTGTAAACCCTTCCAGGACAAGCAGACCTGCAGAATAATTGAGGCCAGAAGGACAGATCTCTGGAGGTCAATTAGCTCAACCTGGAGCCCTTGCTCAACTTGGACCTCCTTTCAAAAGGACACAGGTCTTCTCATGGCCCTGCCCAGCTATGCTTTCAAGACCTTCAAGCACAGAAGGCCCCCAAGTTCTCTGGCCCCGTGGGAAGGTGTTCCAAGTATTCCTCCTCCTCTCTCCCCCCATTTCCAAGGAGCATTTCCCCTGGTGCCAACTGCACCGCTGCTCCTTGTTCTTGTGCTGTGCCCCCTGAGAAGACCCTTCACTCCTACTGCCTTCAGAGGTGCCTGACAACATCATCTGCTGGGACACGACACGCTGCAGCCTCCACTCAAACCCTTTCTTCTTCTCTTCGGAACGCTCCAGATGTGGCTTCAAGAGCATCCAAAAAGAGCAACAATTAAACCCTCCTTAAGCCCTACAAAATAATCATTGTTTAAGTGTAAATGGCAGTAGAATGGGAGCATGTGGAGGTGAGCTTTCAGTGACCAGCAATATCAGGATGTCCATAATAACGAACAGGAGTAATCCTACCAAGACACTAACACCTGTGTGCTCCTGACTCCAGAGAAAATGAAGGAAAACTCTCATTCCTGGTTGGTCAATACGTTCATTACACAAGAATTAGGAGAATTGCTGCTCACAAAACTCCAAGTTTAACAAACTGAATCAATTCAATAAACACAACAGTCTCATGACCCATTTCCTCCCCTGTTTAAGCAGCACATACCAAGGGGCTCACACTGGGGGCATTTCTGCACACAGGAGAGGGAGGGCAAAGCCAAATTCCAGCAACTTCAATCCCACGTCCAGAGCCAATGCAAACTATTATTAAGCTTTCCCTTGTTTGTTTATTGATATAATTTATTTGGCATCCAGAATATTATACAGGTGCTGCTTCAGCCACCTTCCACCTGCTGCAGATTTGCTGCAAAGAAGCCCTGCGAGCCCCCTCGTGTTGGGTCCATTATCAGGCACTTGCCCCACTTGAGCCTCATGGAGGAGAACACGTTTAATGTCCCACCTTAATTAGCAGAACGGGCTGGGGAGGGCGAGTGGCTAAAGGACAAAGCAGCGCCTGTGAAGGACGTTTCGAATCTTATCGGAGGTTCCTGTGCAAAAAGAAATACAAGTTCTCTCCCCGCCCCAGTCATTAGTCAGATAGAAACTGCTCTGTGACTTGACATGGTTATAAACTGGATTATCACAGTCCACGCTCCCGCTTTATGTGGTTTATCAGGAGATGGATGATGGGCCACTACCAATTCCCCTTCGTGGGCTTGGACGTATTTCCAACCAGCATGGGAAAGGTCTGTGCACGTGCACAGGCAATGATTCACCGCACCAGCCTTGGGTGGGAGAAAGGAATCTTGAAAGAGCAACTTTTTTTTAACAAATAAATCCAATTCTTCTTATACAACTTGTCATTTTCTGATAAGGACCCAGAGCAGTAAAGTTTTTTTTTCTTCTTCCTTTTTTTGCCCATTATTTTCAAACAAATAAATGCAACAGAACACGGTTTCCAGCTATTATCCATCAGTTACGTTTTTCAGTCAAGCTGCATTTTGGGGGGAAAGGTTTGCTTGTTCTAGTCCATTTGGTTTCCAGTTTTTACAGAGTTATTTTATAATGTATAAAAATTACTTCACAATTTTACAGATAATTTTATTATTCCAAATTATTATCTACAATCAGTTAGTAATAACTGTAATACATACCACAAACGTCAGAATTTACATTTTACATGTTTACAGCTGTCTTTTATATTTTCATTGGAAGCATTTAAACTGAATCTTATGCTGCATAAAACTAATTTTTTCATTCACTTGAATTTCTGTATTACTTTGTATTTCATGTTTAAGCTGTTATCTTTTTGCCCTAAAGTATGAACAACTCACAAGTAACTATTTTCCAGCAGTAACTATCTACAACTGCTCAAGACTTCCTTTAGTTTAGTAAGTATTGATAAAGCATTAATAAAGGGACAAGTGTCTAGAAAGAGACACGATTTACGATTGTTAAATCCTCTTGAGTTTCAAACTGACTTCCTTCAAATCTCCTGGTTATTTGCAAAGGATTAAATGGAATTTTAGCACAGGAAACATATGTTAATAACATATAGAGTCACTGCACAGCAATTATATTTCAGTTACATCCTGTGTTCCTTTCACTGCTTGCAAACTACCACTACTACTAAAAAAAATCAAAACAGAAATCCCAGAATGTTTTTTCCCCAATCAACTTCAACTCTTTTAGGAATACCGCAGATTCCCATCTTCTTCCTCCCTTGCTTTTCCCAGCTGCACATTCCATGTCCCAGGTACACAAGGTGGTATTGCTAATGGATTTCTCTGTTGCTGGAAAGCAAAATCCAAAGCTCTGCCGAAACAAGCCTTGCACGTTACCCTGACAAAGCCAAAGACGGCACCAATAAGAGAAGCAACCAAATGGAAATCACGTGCTGAATGCAAGCAGGACACACAAGGACCTCTTTGGAGGGAGGGATGTTTTGGACCCGATATTAAGGGAGACAAAGTCCTATCCACACTCTTCTATTTCCAGTGAGATATCTAAACACGACAAACACGTGTGGTGCCACTCGTGCCACTGGGACACGCAGCCCACGCTCCTGGAAACCCAAGCAGCCCCGAGGGATGTGGAATCCCCCAGGGACATGCTCTGCATTGCTCATGAGCCACGAGGACAGAATCCCACTCCTAGATTTTGGAATTCTGACAGAACTCTCTACTAAGTTTTATTCAGGGAAGTGGCTTAACTTCTCCCGTAACATTAAAGATGCTGCAAATGGAAAACATTTTAAATACAAAGCTACGTGAACAATTATTTGCCAGCTGTTATTTTTCTCTCCCTACTCAGATTTGCATCAACTATCATTATTTCAAATATCAACTCTGCTGATAGTTTAGCTACTAAACAGCACACAGCTCTCAGCAAGTTTGTTTGCTTTGCTTTTTTCTGACCAGTCATTCCTTTGCACAGAAATTTGAGTCGTCTCCCACTGAAATAACGAAAACTAAGACACTGCTAAGATTTTCGAGCACTCTACCAGTACTTTTCCCATACCATTTCCAAAAATACACTTTCCTTACGAAGAAAAGTAGGAGACAGAGGTTTACAAGATACAGAACTCGTACCTTGGCACACAACGACTATCATGTTCCTTACACAAGCTCATCGTTACCTCCTGGTTATTTCATGGGAGGACAACTATGGCAACATAATTAGCTTTCTAATAAAGCACTTCCCCTACATCCAAAGTCTAAAATTTCATAGGTATCTAGCTGAGGACTAGTAAAGCAAAAATAAAAATAAAGGACTAATAAAAAGCAGCTAGCATAGTCTAATTATATATATATTTGACTAGATTTAAAATGTGTGGCCAAGCTGTTATTTAAAAAAAAAACTGTTGAATTTAACCCTCCACTCAAGAAGTTCTTTTTTTAAAAAACATAATACTCAAGACATGACAAATGCTCTCTAAAACGTTCCACCAATTTGACTTCCAGGCAAACCTTCATTTGCAATCTGCAACTGCTTTATGTTTTAACTAAAGACGCAAAAAAAATTGTTCCTGGTTTTATTCCCCAGAAATTATAGTCAAGCAAAACCTGACAATCTGGTTGCACATACTTGATAAAGATTATAAGCTTATTTTTCAAACCCCGTGTCAGGGGCAGCTTCACTTGATGCACACGGGAAAGACACAGGGCACACCTTCTAAAATACAATTATGAAGCAGACACTATGAATCCACCGTAGTTTGGCTCTTGGCCATAAACTATTCACTTTAAGGGGTGAAAAAAACCCCAAAAACTCCAACAAAACGCCCAACAAAATACCAAATCTAAGCAAAGTAAAAAAGGGGCCAGGTAAAAATTTTAGTACATACGCTACGCATAATAATTTGGTTTTATTTTAAAGATATTTAATAAGAAAACTCAAAATGAGGCTGCTGGTTCATAGTCATGCAAATCAAATCAGTGCATCTATTGTTATGTCACAGTATGTTTCTGAAATATTAAGCCATCAAATTTAAAGTAAAAAAAACCCAACCCAAATAAACCCAAACAGAAACTCACCCCTTAACCGAGATGAAACTGTTGTAGAACACACCAAATTTTGCTGCAAAGGGAAGCTGCAATTGTCAGGTTACACCTGGAATTATGATCTGTATGAATCCATATGCATTATAATCCATTTCCAATTTTAATACTTTTTACAGAATACTTTGTTACTGTTTTAATACTGGGACTAGAACTAAAGGATGATTTTCTCTTGTTACACACAAACTTTCCTTTCCAAACAGCATTTAAATTTCACATCCAAAAAACCTCCATATTTTTGACATTTCCCTTTTTTGGCCCGGCGATTATGCATGAAAACTAATTACATTTAAATAATATTTTGTAAATGTAAGTAACTGACCAGACTTTAATTCCTGGTGGCACTAAAAGTACCAAAGAGGTGCTTTCAACAACTAGACAAAGCAAAATTTCCTTCTCGCTATCATATAAATTATCAAGCCAAGACACAGCTCAGCCAGAGCTGGGAATGGAGAAAGTGTTTTATGCCTCTCCAGCTGAACCAAGTCGGTGACCACACCAGAATGGAGACCTCCTAAAGCATGGCAACAAATCCACAAGGGTCATTTCAGCAGCACTTGAAGAACATGTCTTTTAAACATCTAAATAAAGACATTCAGAGGCTCATGTAATTGCCTGGAACCTCTGGAGTCGGTTCAGAAAACAAATTCTGTCACAGGATTTCCTCACGGTGAAGGGTCACCTTAAAGACTAACAGGGGGAGACAGCAAGTCCATTAGATCAAGGGACCAAATCCACCATCAGCTTGACATTCACATAGGAGGGGAGAAAGGTGTCAGAAAATTAGCCAGCCTTTAACTGGGCACAGACTAATACCCAAAAAGAGTAAAGAAGCGCAAGGGAATTGGATATCAATCCATTAGTGGCAGCCCTGAAATGGCTTGTAAAGAGGATGGATGGAGCAGGTAACATACGAGCTCAAGGAACCCATCCAGTGAGTCACTGAGCAAGGCGAGCCCTGCAACACTAATAAGCCTCAGGAGATGAGTTCATTAGGATTCTAACCCACAGGAGGAAAGGCTGCACATTGCAAAGCCAGTTTTTGCAACAGCAGGTACTCCTGTAAGGTGTAAAGTCTCACGCCCTGCAATGCCAACTTACTCATCTTAGGAGTATTAGGCATGATACCTCTACTCCCAGCCCCGTGAAACATCCAGTCCTCCCCGGGACTTCCAAATAATAACAAGGAGTGCAACGCAGGGAGCTTTGGAAGAACGAGCCAGAATAAGTTCTGGCCTATATGACAGGGCATCTCTTTAAAGTGACACAGTAAGACCATAAAGGGACATTATAAGGCAGGCACTTAACTGAGACTCAGGGTAATATTCTCCACTGGGAGTATTAGCACTTAATTGGGAACAAACTAACTGACTGCCTTAATTCTGATGTATTGCACCATCTGTAGAGTCCAGGTTCTAATTGATAGGCCAGCTGGATGGGGAACAAGGTACAGCATGTGAAATGCTACGTTTCTCACTCATCAGTACTTTGCTAAACTACTCAAGTTTAAATTGTCCTTTCTGTTCAATGGGCATTGTTTTATGCTTATTCCTTGTTAATTAACATATTATGAAATAGGTCACAGCATTCAGTGCCTGACAAGACTGTTTGTTTCAATCACCTTGTTATCTCTCTCCATTATAAAATCACCTTAACAGTGCCCAGCAAAGAGGTCGTGGAGGTGCTCATGGCCATGATCTTGGGCAAACACATCACTAAGTTACAGGGGTTTCTCAATTCTTATATGAGCTCTGGCAAACCATAAACCAACCTTCCATTCATTTTCCAGCCTAGCCACACTTAATAGGGAGCCTCAAATCTGGGATCAGGAGGTAAAACCAAGTGGGTTTGGAACCAGTGAAGTCTGTAGCCTCGTCTTGTTTTCATGCTACTGCTGAGGTAATTTCATCTGAGAAGTACAAACTTACAGTCGGCTTATTCCAAAGTATGGCAATTTTGCAAACCTCTTAAATGTATTTTACAACAGGTTTCAAGAGTTGCTGAAGAGCGCATGCACCTTGAAACAGGCTTCCTCCTATTCAGTGTAACAACACCCAAAAGGATTAATCTCCAAGTCCTGATGGCAACAGCAGATGTGGAATGGGACACATTTGGAGTACCTTGCTTTCAATGGTATGCAACTACTCATGTAAGGATTTAGCTGTTTAACCTGTAAGACAAAGGAAAACATCCTTAATATGACCCTATGTAAATCCCTACCACCTTAGTATGAAATGAAGTTTTGTACTGAATTGTTTTATTGATGGATTCTGTGATTGATGTGTATTTGCGTTAATGTAATAGGGCAAAGAGGACAGGTAAACAGAGAAACTGAAATTCTGATGCACTGATAGTGCGTAGAAAAATCATCAAGAAATGGCTAACTGTAAGGAGATGCCTCGTCTGATGCTAAGTTAGGATCCAAAAGGTCCACTCACATTTTCATTTGGATTTCAGAAGGAGCTGAACTGACAGTATGTGCCCCAAGGACAGCAATTCCCACCGTTATCTCACATACAAAAGCACCACGGAAGGAGCTGCTGTCGTTCCTCGAGCTTACACTGCTCGACCAAGCAGCATGGCAGATGTTAATTCAGAGAAATAAATACTGCACCAGGGTTGAAACCACAAAACTCACGATCTGCTGTCCCATAAATAAATTAAAAAAAAAGCCAACAGCTCCCTTTACATGTTGGTTTTTGCTGTTCCCCCAACAGACATAACTGACTTGTCTGCATTCCAAGATGTTATTGATGATAACATTACACTGTCTCTGTCATGCAACCAAACACACGTGAAAGTTATTTGGTCTCTGAAAGAATTCTATTTGAATGAGTTTTTTCTTTTTTACAGAAACACATTTCGAGAACAGTGGTTTTCAAAAGCAACTCAGGAGCCAGTTTATCTCATAAATGTTTCTCTGACATTTCAAACATTTCCTAGGGGAAGCCAAAATAACTTGAAGCTTCTTGTCACCTGACCCACACTGCAAAGTGACCAATTGATAAGCAGGAATATGGTTTAAAAGACCAAAGATAAAGCACAGTATGCAAAATCTAGTTTTTATTCTAATGTAATGTAACATACATAGACACATTTTCATTGCCTACCTCAGTAAAAGCACAATGAGGCAAAGAGCAAAACCATATCAGACAGAATTCACTCTTGTTCTTACGTTTTCAGACCTCAGTAGAAATATTTTTGGGGCACATATATAAGATGTGCTACAAAATTTTAATAACAAAATACAGTCTGATCAATCTCAAAGATGAAAACAAGACTTTTTATGCTTTAAAATGCACTTGATATGAGCACAAGTGTACGATTCATTCCAGCTAACCTTGCATTATTAAAATGCAATAATTAGGAAAGATTATGACCCAAAGTGGAAGAAGGGGCTGACTTTTAGCCAAGGGGAACACACAAACATATCCAGAAATCTTAAAAGTTGAAGCAACAGCAGGACATGATGTTAGTACTGCAATTTCTGTTAACAGTAGAGATAAAAATTGGTGGTTTCATACTAAAAACTGGACATTAATGTAAATATTTGAATGTTTAAAGAACGGTTTGCTGACAGTTAAAACTGTGTTGATTAGTCAGTAATCGGTACATTTCACTAAAGCTGTTTCCTGTCTCAGGAGTTTCAAGTATTAATAATTGATGATAAAAGAAAAACATTTTTACAATCCCTAAAGAGGAAAAAAAAAAAATTCTGGTGAAAAGTACTCCACAACCTGTTCTCCAAACTCCCCCAAAACACGTTACCCATACTTTCCAGCAAGAGCTTCTCACCAACAGGGATTTCCTGGGCTAACTCTAATACTGGAATTCAAGCACATACAACCACTAACACAAAGTTCTTTGACCGGGATCCTCAACAAGCAGTCCTGAGGAAAACTTCACTTTTTTGGAAGTGCTTGCCTCACTGATTCCATTTTATATCTCAGTGCTGGCTTTTATCTTTAACTATCTTAGGACAGGTCTTTACAGCAAAGGGACCACAGAGAGTTTTCCTAAAAGTGGATCCCAGTACAAGCTCAGGAACTTTGAGTACCCAAAGCCTCGAGGAGAACCGAAGGATCCGATTTCAATCTCGGCTTCTCTTTCACAGAGCCAGCACATCTTCCCTGCTTGCTTTAATAAAAGACCTTCTCGTGCAGAATACGTCAAAATCAAGAAAGCGAGGTGGGGAAGGTGCATTTTTCAAGTGCGATCAAACTGGGGAATTACTGAGTGCCTATTGTGGATTAAGGGAGGGACGATCAAGGAGGAGAGTGACAGAAGAGCTGAGAGAAAAAAGAGAATGAAGGACAATTTTGGGGGGGGAAGGTGAGGAATAGGACAAAACCAGAACAGACCAGACCCAGCTGAGTAACATTTTTTATTTTAAGAGCCCCTTGGCTATGCCTTGGCTCAGTTTTATCTGCAGAATATATCATTTCTCACAAATTTTCCTGCAGCAGCCTTTTGATGAGGTAGCACAGTAATAAATGGGGAGATAATTTGAAGTGTTGAACTTTTATTGCTAGTGAGGAATAAAAGGATTTTCAGGTCCCTGGCTGAGTCTGCAGTTCTGACAGCTGGAGCAGGGAGGGAGAGCTCCCCCAGATTAAACCACTCACAAAAGGAGAATAAGTATGGATTTCTCATAAAAATAACTTCAGCGATAAAACACAGCAGCACTGAGTACTCTTAAGAATTAAACCATGATTACCGACTGCGTTTATTAAGTTGGCCTGCCATTCTCAAACCAATGAAAAAGTGGGGACATGCACACACACACAGAGTTTTCACAAGCACTGGGAATTCACCAATGTGCTCTTTGCATCCCTGTTAAATCACACAGAGCCCTAAGGGTGCAGCTTATAGAGAGAACCAGCAGTGCTGCCCCAAAGCACTGCTCACTGCAGAGAACAATTCACTGCGTGTGAACCCTCACCCAGCTCAGTTACATTCATTTTTCCCCCCACATATTTGTGAAAATAACATCAGAGAATCCAAAGAACAAAGGATTTTAGAGAAGAAAGACTCCTTTAATAACAGCCCACTTTGAAAAGTACAGCTGCTTTACCTGAGCTTTCAATCTGCTTTATATCCCACCACCTTAAGTACGAGATCTAATTAATAATGGCATAATGATATACGATGGCATCTAAGGATGGCTTATGATTTCCATAATATATTTACATTCCCCTCCAAATTAACAAAGCCCATTCCTGGTATGGTGTTCTGTCCTGACACATCTCCCTGTGTGGTTACAACACAATCAGTTTGGAGTATGGACTTGAATTAACTGAAATGGAACTGAAAAGCAACTCATTGACACTGAGAAGGCAAACAAACTGTTGACACTAATTCTGAGTACTTCATCTCCCCAAGGACACCAGCACGGGGGGATAAGAATATGTATAATATATATCCACACACAATAAATAACCTGTGAGCACAGGTACAGTTGAAAACAGCAATGGAGAAGTCTTAAAAATAATAAATATCATAAACACCTTAAGGCAAATTAGCTAAGCCTTGGGACAACTCACTGTTGCCCCTTTCAAAAGAAAAAAAAAATAAGGTAAATAGGCTGTAATTGATCCTTAAGATGTGGTTTAAAAATATATATATTTAATGACCTCCCCCTTGCCAATAACACTCCAACTGCCAATTAAAGGCACGACAATATTTTGAAATACATTGAAGAGCCTTTCAACATACCCACTTTCTGAAGACGTAATAACGCTGTAGATGACTGAAGTAGCGTTTCTAATAATGTCAGCGCTGTGCCCCCCTGCCCCGGCGCTGCCCCGGGCGGGAGGGGCGGCAGGTGCAGCGCGGCCCCAGCAGAGGGCGCAGTTGCCGTTCCGAGCGGCCCCAAAGAGCCGGCGGGGCTCGCACGCTCTGCGGGCTCGCACCGCAGTTATCGCGGAGGAGCCTCGCCTAAAAAAGGGGTCCCGGCGGCTTCGGAAGCGCCGTTTTCATTGTCGGCGAGGGATTAATACACGACCCCGTGATTTGAGCTCCTTTCTAGTATTGTTTTTAACGAGCCAAATAACTTGGTAAACGCGACTGCTGGGATGAGTTACTTCGTTAGTGGGTCTGAGGTCCAGCGGCACAGAGGAATCGCCCTGTCCCTATCGTTCTGTGCCACCCTCGGGCAAAAGCAGGCTCATTTCTCACCACAAGTGGGGGCTCTTTCACCCCCGGAACCTGCACTGCCCCTGGCCCGGGGCTGGCACACCAAGTCACTGCGCGTTCCCTGGCTGGCGCGCTCCACGGGAGCGCCGACCACGGGGCAGCTTTCCTACCGCCCAAAAACCAAATTCCAGCTTTTCTGCAAGGCCTGCTCTGGCCTTCAGCATCCCTGAGTGCTCCACAGCAAACACATCTCCCTGGAGCAGGGCCACGCTGCTCCATGTGCCACCTCAGCGTCACCCACAATTGTCAATTCAAGCCTTTTCTGCTGGACCGAGGCACAGAGACAGAAGAGAAGAGCTGGAAGAAATCAACGCAACCTACTGACACTTTAAAGATACTTTTCCTGAAGAACAGAGATGTTGCTACTGTTGTATGACTTGTCTTTTCACTTTCTCATTGTTCGCTGAAGGATAGGTAAGAATTTAGTCAGCTCTGGACAGCTTTTACATCAAAGACCCAAAGCAAGTCAATAGGTTCAAGATAAAATCCCAAATACCTTTGTCATTAAAGGTAAAGTTTTACCTTCACCTTATGCTTGTTAGCACTCCTTCCCCCATCCTGTCTAAGGTTTTGGTCCGACATGATGTATCCAGGTTCCACTGCTTTAACCTTCAAGCCACTCTGCTCCTTCCTGCTGATGAGAAATGCCCTCTCTAAGTCAGCGTGTCACCGACTCGTGACAACTCCCAGGGGACACCCGTGCATCTGGTTACAGAGGATGGTCTGGCTGCCAAGGAATCGTGTTTGCAACACACTCTGTTCTACAACTCCCGGAAAATTCTAACAGAAACTGATTTCACAGGAAAAAGGCAAAGGAGGAGGCTGGAGACAGCCAACAAAAAGCCCACCTGCAGCACAGGAAGGAGATTGAGAAAGACTCTGAATTCCTCAGCTGTGAAAGCTGCATCTTCTCCTCTGATTAACAACTCCTTCTGCCAAGGGGGAGATAACTTGCACTCCTTCAACATCACATTTCTGATTTTGAATTCATGCTTTCATGTATTTTAAGTGCTCTGGGTATTGAGCAATTGAGGAACCATAAAATGCATCACCAACAGGTTACCTTGCTCTATGGATAATGGTGCCAGCAAATGCCAGAGGTCAGCACTATGACCTGAAAAGGCAGCAGAGGTCTAAACAAGATGCCAGATAAAAGACTGAATGCCTTATGAAAAACAAATGTGAAATACTTTACCCCTCATATTAATTCTTTAAAACCAGCGTTCTTCCCCTCTTTTCTAAGAAGGGCTCTGTTTTCTTTGAATTGAGGATTCCAAGCTCCCTGTGTAGAAAACTGTCTAGAGGATCGATGTGTGGTGCCTCTTTGAGGTAAATACTCTGAAGGACAAGTTTCCTGGGATGTATTTTCTACAGTAAAATATATTCTCGTTAGTTATGGGTGTTTAAACCCACGTGGACTACGCTGTTTGTCCAGTAGACACAATTTAAAATAAAAAGCCATAAATGGCACAAACATCACATGGTAATTTCCAGCCAGGTTCCTGTAGAGATGCTCCCAAGGCCATGAGGTCCATGACCTGCCACACAAAGGAATCTCTTCAACTAAGCTGTCTGGACAAGAGTTAAAAACATCAACACTCCAGAGAGGCCTCTAAATTCTGACCTGAATTACACCTTATGCCAAAAGCTGTCTCCTGAATTATGGCAGCATTCCCAAGTCACCTGGAAGTAAACACTCCTCTGGAAATTTCCACGGCCACTTAGTATTTCGCTAGGAACATTCTAATGAAGAAAACTACAACCACTAAAAAAAAACCCAACAAACCTTAAAAAAAAACAGTTTTCAGATTATTTTTTCTACAAATCAATTACCAAAACCTCTATTAATTAATTTATTCCATTAGCTTAGACAGTATTATACCACATAATAATTCTCACTTTTAAGATGGCACATGATTTTATTAGTGTATTCCATCAGTTCTGGAGGTTGAAGGCTTCCGGGTGGAATCTTTTCTCCTCTATCTAATAAAGGTTATTAAGAATTTAAATAAGACTTGAAAGTGAGAATAATTTAGACACCAAAGTAATGGCTATACATATCTCAAAACAGTAGTTCATTAGTAGGCTGATATTCAGTCAACTAGATGAAAGTTTCTCATTCATTTTACCAAACAGCTTTCCACCCAGCTCCTGAAATCCCAACCCAAAAATCTGAGCCGCTGTTAAACTGCAGGATTCAAGGTAAGGAAGAAGCGTCAAACTCTCTCCTTTGCTCAGTATCTTGGTGGCTACAGACAGCAGCTGCTTCAGGAATAAAAGGGAAGAGCAGACATACCCTGGTACTGCAGCGCTTTAAAAATGCTAATTAATTAGACCAAATACGCCTACTGAGTTCAGCACCTGCACTGGCACTGCCAAGGTCCTGCAGCACCTCCCAGCAATCACACAGATGCTCGACCAGCCTCCCTCCCTCTCAGAGCAGGACTTATGTCCACCCCGAGGACTGCATTAAGCCATATTCATATTACCAAAACCAGGGAGCATGCAAAATTTATTATATGCATGCTACAGAAGGCTAAAATGCTTAATTCATGCAAGCACACGCCCTCCAATTCATGGCAGTGATGAGACCTGAAACTACAGTGCACCACCTTAAAGAATTATATCCCATGGCTCAACTAAATATTTGTTCCTGATTGATTAATTTTCTAAACCAATATATGATAAAAAAATCCAGGGCTCCATTTAACCAATCTGCATAGTAAAATTATGGCCAGCAGCCAATTTGAAGCGAGCTGTTTCTGCTGAAGAGGTATCTGGGGTCCTTTAGATTCTCTCTACTTGGTGACCCTTGGAGTGGCTTAATAAAAAAATTTCATGGCATGTGAATCACTGAGCAAGAAAAGAAAAACTACTGAAACCTGATTACATTATCAAACTCTATGAAACTGCAGCAAATTATTTTATAAAGGTAATATTTAAACTCTGCAACAGCGTGGATCACGTATCAAAGTTAACAGTAGCTTGCGCTTTGCTTTTCCATACGTTGAAAAGAGGAGTCCCGAGGAACGCACAACGCAAGCGAGGAAGGAAAAAGCCATTTCCTTTCTGGATCAGCTGTCTGCAGTAAGGTCAGATAAAGCATGGTTCAGTGCTAATAAATAAACCCTCCATATGCCGTGTAAACAAAGCAGGGAAGGGTTTTTTGAAGCGGCACTGCAGCTCTGACCTAAGGAAGCCGCCAAGGAGACAGTTTGTCATCGCTCAGCAGGTTTCCTCCGAGCCCCAACTCGCACAACCGCTTGGCTGTCTGATTGAGGTGGGAACCATCTATCACCAACCTCCCCCTCTGGTTCTCCATCTCCCCCGGTCCTTGCCCTGGCACCGCTCGTGCCTTCCCTGCTGCCCACCCACACGGTCTCCCCACCCCAATCAGCCACTGTGCTTGTTCGAGTGCAAAGCAGAGCAGCAGGGAATGAAAAATCACCTCTGCCCAGCCCATCAGTGCCACAGCCAGCACCCTTGGAAGCACAACACACTTAAACACATCCACAGTCTGCGGCTTATCCAACTTTTCCCTTGCCAAAACCCACCGGGACGGGCGTAGGAGGTTGTGCAGGGGCTGCTGTGCCCATTCCACTGTGGCACTGGGCACACCAGGGACAGTGCCGGGGCTTGTCCCCAAGTGGCTCAGCAAACACACAGAGCCCCTGGGCTGTGACACATCCCCTTGGCAGGGCAGAGATCTCAGTGATGGAGCCAAAAGGACTGTCAGCAGTGACACAGGACCTTCAGAGGCCAAAGCCTGCAGGTGTGTCCAGCTGTGCCCGTGCAGCCCCAGGCACTGCCACCAGCAGCACCGATGGCTTGGAAACCCCCACGGAACTCTGTGACTTCTGAACCCGCAACTCATCCTTGGGGGCACTGGCTCACCAAACCATTACGTTTCCTCATTTCATTTCACCTCCACACCAAGTGGGGCTGAAATGAAGAACGAGGAACTCTTCTGCATTTTCATTTTCAGTTTGAAATCTGCTCATTGCAAATGCCACTCCAGACACACACAGGCCCCACTGCCATCAAATCTGAGAAGGATGAGCGTTGTTTCACCAAGAAGCAGCCGAGCATTTTAGTAGCTAGCGGGATCTATGTATGATGACAGCATAAAAGGCTTGGTTTCAATTTTTGTTTTCCTTTCTGCAACTTGATGACAACCTCACTTTTTTATATTACCTAGAAAATTAAAAGACGGGTTTTTTTTCCCAAGCATTCTTTTTAGATGTGTCTAATAATCACCCCAACACATACTTTTGGCTTTGTCCTTGTATTGAAAAACCAGGCATAGTTGTGCAGAGGGCCCCTGACTGATGAAGATCTATACCAAAGTGCTCAGAGGTTAAAAGAGAACAACTGTGGTTAAAATGAGCATTTCTCAACTCACGACATGCTTCAGCGTGCCTTGCAAAATCCACAATGTGACTTCCAAACTTGTCCCATGCTCCTTTCTATACTCTGCCTCTCAGCCTAAAAACAATTCAGAAGCACCACAATAGGTTTCTCTAACCCTATATTTGCACGATGCACACAGTATATTGCCCATTTTTAAAGTGGTTTAGCTGGTTTTAAAGAGAATAAAAATTTGAAATGAGTGTACATGCCACTTGTCTAGTTCAGAAGTTACAGCCATTCTCCTGTATAGAAAAATGAAACCCTTGTTAGAGAAGCATTTTGCTCACGAGTAAAATAATCCAAAATAGAGCTTTACCAGAAGGAACGCATGAGGAAAAAAAATCCTTCTAGTTCTTATCATTAAAAAAACAAAAACAACCAAACCTATAAAAACCCTCCTAACTGTAAATTTTTGAATTGCACAGGTAACTGAAAATGAAACCCTCTTTTCATGAGATGAAAAATTAATGCTCTGTAGCTGTGTGGACAGCTCTAACAGAACCCAGACATCCTCTGTACCACAGGTCATAACTGCATTCTGACCAGCCAGGATTGCAATGCATTCGCATTTTTAATCAATACTTTGGAGAAGAAGCACTAAGGAGACAAGGCTTTTTTCTTCGAGCAGCAAGAATGCTGCCGAGTGAGATCTGACACGTCTCTAAAGGTCACATCAGAATTCCACTCTTTCTTCTCTTAGGAGATTTATTTCTTCACAGTGATGAATAATACTATTTTTGTACTTCAAATAAATCAGGTGTTTTCTGTAATTTTTACTAGTCAGTTTTTGACAGAGAAAATGGTAATACTGCTTGCTTTTCTCTTGAACGGGTGAAATTAGCCCCTCACTGTTAACATTTCATATATAAGCTACACACGCTGCAACAACTGCGCTCCACATCACACAGCGGTTATGGCACACGCAGCCACCTCGGTTGGCAGTCAGAACCAAAACCGGTCTATTAATCACATCAGTTACAAATCTGAGTAACAAATGAACTCGTCTTCACGTAGTCGAGGGGAACACCGAGAAACTGGGAGGTAACATGAGTGAGAGAAGTGAAAGACTTCAGGACAGCTTCAGTCACTTCTGCAGTGGCACGATGGAAACGGTGGGGAAATCTGGAGATAAACTACAGGAGCATTCAGCAAAAGGACAAGCTCGGGGTCTCTGCATATTGGGGATACTTTGGCAAGTAAATATTGGCAGAAGGTTGTTTTCTTGGACAGTTGCCATTCAGAACAAGTGTTAGCTAACAAAATCGGACAGACTCTACTAAACACGGCCTGAATTAAGACTTCTCTCTTCGACCAGTCTTTAAACACATCGCTCTGAAGTTATTGCAGGTTTACAGAAAAGAAGGGAAATTATTTTTTGTCTTTTATTTCTTTTTCCCAGCTACTAAAAATCAATATAGTTGCTTCCATCCAAGTAACACAACTGCAAGAGCAGAGAAAAATCAGCTTCAAGCAATTATCCGTGTTCATAAATCTTTGTTCACAGTCACATTAACCTTCCTCAGCTTCATACAAGAGGCAAAGTGGGTTGCAGGAGAGTAACAGAGATCAACAACAAGACTTGTTTTGATTTACTTCAGATAAACTGCATTGTTTGTAATCACGTTTTCAAGCATTTCCTGGACAGTACTTGGGTTGTCTTTTCACTGAATCACTCATTGATATTTATCCAAATACAGATCAGCACTTGTTCCCACAATATTACCAGGTGGTTATGGTTGCACATGACCATTCATCAAAATAATTCAAGGAAGCAGCCTGCACAACACAAGCATGAATGCACATATGGGCTTGCTCTGACCAATAACCACTAATTCTCAGTAGTTTTTTGTGGGAAAGACCTAAAGAAGAGTCAGAATTAATTTTCTAATGTCAAACTAAATGTTTAATAAGCCTCCCGAGCTTACTTTGCATTGTTGGACTTTCTACAAAATGATAATAAAAATATAAATAAAAACACCAGACCCTGACAGTAATAAAGAAATACATGGAAAGCAATTATTTTCTCCACTCCTCCCCCACCTACCAAGCACGATTCCCTCGACACCTGAGGATGGGAAGCATCCAGCACGTCCCCCAGCTCTTCCCAAGACAGAAGCTGACATTACCCCTCCCAGCCTGGCGCTGATGTGCCTACAACTCGTACAACGAGCCCTGACATTTGTCATTGTACTTAGCAACAAATGCATTACAAGAAATTACAAGGGATGCTATCAGAAAATTGCAAAGCCAGTGAGTGTTTCGCCTGGTTACTGTAATTCCTCAACACTGCTCCAATCTTGTGCAAATTAGAGCCACTTACAGCTCGGAAAACTGACAGGAAACCGAATGAGGTTTTCATTATGCTTTTAATGGTCTTCTTGGGTTACTTGCTGCAAAAAAGATTCCCAAGCACAAGCACTAACCCAAAAATAAAAAAATAAAAGCCCAACCGAATTCCCTTCCACAAAAGGGAACCAGGACTAGCATGAAAAAACTACCCCTGAGAAGCCAGGAGGGAGGTTTGATTTACGCTGCCTCAGTGTTGTGAATGTTTCTTTCATGGCTAAAGGAACATGAACGTTTTAATCAAGTTTTGCTTTATAAATCACATTTTGTAACAGATTTATGAATACATTGTAGCCCCTGTAACACATATTTCATTAGTATTGATTCCAAAAATTTTGCTGCAGTGCCTCCAGTGCAGCGCAGAGAACACTCGTGCCACTAAACCCACTCAAGGCTTCAGGGAGCGTAAGCTTGAAGGACCTGGGAAGTCTTGCAGAAGGAAAGCTCAGGACACTTCCCTAAAATTATCCCCTAAAACCGACTAAACACGGGGCTTGCATCTTCAGCTGCCCTTTTGCAGCAACAACAGAGAGCAGAGAAGCTTCCCAGTTGGCACAAGGACAGTCACTTCAGGTGTTTCTATGGAATAACAACATTTTAAGGCAATATACTCCTTATTAAAGCTGGGTGGAGATCTCTCTGGGTAAAGGGGAAGGGCCAAGAGAGAGACTGGACTTTAAGTGTTCGTATTTATCAAGGAAATGTAAATAGTTAGGACATGCCAAAATAAGGAGAGGAAGCTCACAGAGCGGGAGATCAAGCTCTTGGTAACAGGGCACCTCAGGAACTCAGTTAATGCTCTGACCAGCAGCAATACATTTCCATGGGCTGTAAGAGTTCTACTTTTTAAATGGAAACACATCCAGGTCTAAGTTTGTTTTTATTAAAACGAAAACCAAATTTGTTTCCGAGAATTTTCTTCCATTTGTTTCCAGGATTTAAAGACTATGATCTGTGAGTCAGCATGTCCTCAGCACACACCTTCTTCCACATTAACCACTAAAAACACAGCTTTTTTTTTATTTAAAAATAAAACACAGCAGCTGGCACCATTCAAACAGGGAGGGAATTCGGGCTCTTGGTTACTTCCTTAAAACCAAGTCCTACCGAAACCAGTACCATGGTCAGCTACTGAGGCTGTTAAGAACCCAACATATTCAGACAGCACCTTCACCCTGCACAGGTCTATGTATGTGAACCAAGACCCCCTCCAGGGTTATGAGCTGTATAATTTCACTTTAAACCCCACATTCTCCTGCACTGGGCCCCTCTCAGGTGACTGGCATCTCAGTGATAGGAAGGCACGTCTTCAAATAAAAAAAAAAAAGGTTGAGATCTGGTGTATAAATCAGTTTGTCTGTCATAATTCACCAGCCTGACTTATCAACTCATGCTTGGCATATGTTCCCTTAGGCACCATAACCTGATGTGGTAAATTCATCATCTGCTGCTGCCTTTTTGGGAGTCTGGATAGGGGGAAAAGGTCTTTAGAGGCTGAGGAGCTCCAGATAATTCCTTCCTACCACCTCTCGTGTCCCCTGAGTTTTTCCCATGAAGAACCGGCTTTGGTGCATAACAATTCCAGCTGATGTTTTCCCATGGGACAACAGTCACCAACTATTGCTCCCCTTCACTAGATACCCACGTCTGCTCCAATTTCACTAGTTCCTCGTCATGCTGCCACTTACAGATGCACCTTTCTTCTTTTTCCTGTTTGCTGTTTAAGCACAAGGTTATTCTGAATAGACCATAAGGCATTTACATCCATTTCAGATGCTGCAAATTGCTGCTGAATACTTTTTAAATATAATAACCTGTATCATTTTAGATAACTAAATCAGGACTAAATCAGCACTGTGTACTCCAGGCATTTCTCTAGCAAAGTGATCTACGGATGCAAGACAGAAAAGGCAGAGTCTATGCTGAGTAAAGCAACTCAGAACACAGAAAGTAGAAATCAGATTTGTTTCTTAGTGGATAAACTCTGAGTCTGCATGACCCAACAACCTGGGCTTTGAGCTCCCTGAGGCTCAGGAGAGCAGAAAGTGAGAGCTTTTGGCTTAAATTCCTCATTAGGAGAAAAATTCACAATTTCAAACAGCAGCACAATGAAATTCATTACCAAAGTTTGCAGCAAGATGAGGTAGATGCTTCTGTGTTTATTATTCGGGATAACAAGGTCTCAGCAGAGCTCTCACATCAAGCATGGCCAACAAAGCCCATGGTGATGCTCTCACAGGACAATGACTGCAACTTCCTCCCCCATGTGAGGTGGAAGGATTTAAAATTCCAGGGAGCACAGGATTTTTCTTCTATTTCTGCTAAACAATCACTGCTGGCATTCCCATATTTCTTGCCTGATCATTAACCACTGACATAATTAATATGCACTCACAGAAGGCCCAGCACAGTTAGAACATAATCACCTATAGATTTGATTCATGGAAGTGTCTTTTTGGAGTAACTAAGACAGATTAGGTGCCTTAAAGTGGCTCGGATACAGAAACAACAAAAAGCAAGTTGGGAGTTGCCAACTGTGGAGGGGTCCTAATTAACAACTCAATTAAAAAAGGCAAATTAAAACTTTATGGTTCGTTATCCTTCATTGCTTAATAAATTGTTTTGCTAAGCAAATGATGAAGAATGATTATTCTATAAAGCTGAAATAGGTTCTGGTTGTCCATATTTTTTTTAAAAGTTCAATAAAATAAACCCAGGTTTTTTTCAAAATATCCAAAATATACTGACTATGGCATTTCATGCCAATTCAAAGATCACAACATAAATGCACTATAATTTTTTTTCTTTTCACAGTAATTTTCTTCCTCCTCTCCCCTTTTTTACATTGTAGAACACATCCTGCTCTTGTGATTAAAGCAATAATCTCAATCTGTATATGATAAAGAAAATAATCTCATATATATATATGTGACTAGGAAAATCATCTCATGTATATACAAAGAAAATAATCTCTTTCAAATATATTTGCATTGGATTCTGTTTGTATTTGGGTTTTTTTTAATGCCACCAGTTTTGTGGCTCATGACATTGTCTGTATCTCACGGATTTCTTGACATATTTAGAACTTTCAGATTTATTGTTTTATAGCTCAGGATACTGAGGGACAAATATTACACCGACAAGTTTGGTGATAGACAATATTTTTGAAAGCTCCAAGAGACTACAGAATGATCTGTATTCGCTGTTTTAAAAGATGTTTATATATATTTTAAATGTTCTGAATTGTCCCCCAAGACAACATTTGCAAGTCTGTGTTTCCTATTGTGCTAAACTTCTCCCCAGGAAACACTTGACAGTGGCTGAACACACAAGTGTTGAGAGAGATATATATATGTGTGTGAATATGCTACTGGGAACAAAAAGTCTTCTATTACCTTGAAGAAATTCTGTTAGTTGGTAATTCTGTATGTAATATTAATAATTAAATACACTACAATTGTTAGTAAAAACTTACAGTGCTGAAATTACTGACAGAAGCATCTTGAGCTCTCTCAGACCTCAGTTCCCCTCTTCTCCCGTGGTTCTAAGCATGCAGGTGCATATCACGATCATCACTGGGATTTGTGTGGATTGCAGAATTCCCTAATCTTTTTTAGTCTTGTGTTGTTGATCCCTTTAAGCACTGAAGTCTGAATGTTTTATCCTGAAGTCACACGACAGCTTTGTTCCAAAGTCTGACTTACTAGAGGCAAACAGCATTTTGCACAGCATTATCACTTCCCACAGCTCAGCAACACTAAAATAAAAATAAAACATCCCTGGAATAAAAACGTTGGGGGGGGGGGGGATATCAATACAAATACAATTTTATAAGAGAGATAATGCCAGTTAAGGAAAAGAAAGGAAATACAATAGTTTATGGGCCTGTTGAACACCCAGAACCTCACTCTGCACCTGACAGGACAATCCCTGCGCTGGTCGTCACACACTGAAAACGTTGCTCTGGGAGGGTGCAGAATTATCACAACTCAGAGCTGGCAAAAGAATTAAGGCACCTGAAAAACCCAAACCCTTCTTACTGGTTCTCTTGTTCCCCAGATCGGAGACTTAATAAACCTCAGCACTTGACAGTGAGAATTATCCCATGCGATAAAACACTGAAATTGCTACTGTGTAATGACAAATAAAATTTTCTAGCTAAGTTTTTTCCCTACCCATAAAATTCAAATTACTGATCAGTTTCAAATTACTGGAAAGATTGTCCTTTATTTACAGGAGGATTTTTAAAAACAGGACGTGTCTAATTTTATTTATAGAACATAAATCGCTGCCCTGACAGAACAGCGAAGTTGGAATAAGGTAGTAGCTGCTTCAGTGGAACAGAAAAGGGAATTTTATTGCCAAAGCATTTGCACGTGAGCCATGAAAGAGGAGCTTCTCATTCATCACTAAAAAGAGTATTGTCAAACCTAAGTTAATTTATAAACACCCCTTTTATCACTGAGAAATCCCACTTATGTAGTGTCTATCTCCTGTTCTACTTGCACAGGATCCAGTTGTTCTATTAACAATCTTTCTGAGCATCTTCAATGACACCCGGGACTTACTCAGCAGAAACGAGACACGAGTTTCTGCATGAAAGCAGACTGTTTAGCAAGACAAGCAAGTTATCTGCAAAACCATGGAAACAAATTCACAGGCAACTGCTGACAAAGAGCTAAGTTACAGACACAACTTCATTTTGAGATTACGCTTCCTTAATTCCACTCGCTAATCAGAAGCTCGGGACTTTTATGTTCATTGTGGGTTTGGTGGCTTCTTTGGTTTTGTTCCTTTTCTTTTTACAGTTTATAATGAACACGTGTTTTGATCATGATCATACTGGTAATATAATGCATCCTGGGCAGTCTCTCACAGGATCTAAAGTGAAAAACTGGTCTCAATCCTATATGGTTTTTATGACACTCTCATTAGAGAAACATATCACAGAACTCCACAAAGATTTCCATTTCAAATCTTGCATTATTACTGAGCGAAGCAGTTCATTTTACTGCATATATAGGATTTAAGGAATTAAATACTTATATAGCAGATGCACGAGCCAGATTTGTATGTAGGTAATTGGGGTTTTTAAACTCACAATACACATGGAAAAATGTTCTCTTCGTGTCTGAAACAAAAGCAGCAGTTTTGAAAACTAAATATATCTTGAGACTAAGGGGGAAAATAGTCTCCACAAGGAAGGGAATGTTTTTTCCTGGCCACAGGTTTACGAAGCAAATGTCACAAATTCACTGAATGCTCCAAAGCCGTTTGTCACAGTAATTCCTAGGAGATGCCCTTCCCTGGGGACAAAGGGACACATCCCTAGCCTGTTACTCCTACACAGCTCCTCAGGCTGCTGGAGGGTCTGCAGCCCTTGCAGTCCCCAAGACAAAGTGGGATAACTTGGTCACAGTTATTCTATAAAGCAATTACAAAATTGCTTCCCTTACTTTATATGTATGCAGTGGGTGTTGTTTCTCTTTCTTTTTGACAACCTTAATTCAGGAACAAATAGACAAAAACATTAAATTAGCCATTACACAGATAACTGTTGCAGTTAGCAATTAGCCTTATCAGATGCCAGCTCCAAGGAAAAAGTACCCATAGAAATGTTTTAACATCAGAGATAAAAGATAGATTACGCTAAATCCAGAGATAACATTTATAGAGAGGTGTTTAATTTAAAGAAATTTCCTTGAGTCAACTCCATGAGCTCTCTGTACAAATTCAACATCAGGGACTATTGTGTAGAATAACATGAGTATCCTTGCAGAAACTACATTTTTTAAATGCTTCCTTATGGAAGAATAATTAATATATTGTCCTTAAAACATTAGAGGCAGGCTGACGGGGCAGGCAGTAAATATGTCAAAAAGGTTCCAAACCACATACAAGGTATATACTATTCTAGAAGTTGCTACAAGAAAAACAAAACAAAACAATCCACAGCAACTTGCAAACAATAACAGTTCTCATTTCCCAATAAACAGAATCATCTGTACCAAGTTATAAAGAAAATGTGAAAAATCTAAAAATCCATTGAAATTCTTACAAATTCAGGTGCAGCCACAGTTCAGAAATCTCATATCTGATACTTGAAAGAATACAGCAAAGAGAAACCGCGATAAATCAGGAGCCTCGATATTGCTGAGACAAAGGACAAACATGAATAAAACCCAGTAAATTAAAGCAGCTCTGAGGCTCTCTGTGGACACTGCAAAGAAAGCAGAACGCAGGGAGTGGAATTGCTTCTCGTGCACACACAGGACCGAGGGGGCGCATTTTTGGGATGAGCAAAACACAGCGACTCGGGAAGATAAAAATCCAAGTTCCAGGGGCAAGACATGGCAATGAATGGAGGGTTCTGGTTTTGCACACTGAATTCCCACAGCCACTGCACTACTGAGGAAATTAGGAGTTCTTTAATAAAAGGAATTCCCAACAAGTTCTCGCTGATGAGGTGACTCATGCTGCTGACGTGCAAAATCAGCTGCTTTTAGTTCCTTGGCTAATGATAGTTGGAGTTCTGAAATGACTCTTCATGCACTTAAATGAATAAATTTTTAGTTTTTCTGAGGCCTCATGCATTTTAAGGAAATAAATTCAAAAGAGAAGCTTCCTATTCTGGTGGTGTTGGTCACATCTGAGTTCTCAAACACACTGACCAAGACACATGAACACTCAAAGAGTCATATAGGAATTGATCTCCCTGCAGTCACAGGGAAAGAAACATTTTAAAATTAATATTGATTGTGCAGTATGAAATAAGATACTTGTCTGATATTCATGATGAATTCATTATTGTGTGAGTAAAGGAAGATAAAATGAGAAATACTCCATGATGTAAATAGATTTATTCCTTCTCCAGTAAAGATATAGAAACATCAGTTTACCTTTTCATCTGAATACTCCAGTAAAATAAAGTTTCACCTGAAGAAATTATCAGTTACAGGTCCCAAAAGAGAATTTAGTTAACCATGAACAGAGACAAAGGATATGAAATTGCCAAGCTAAAAAAGTGCAATTTGAACACTAAATTCCAGACAGGATGTAAATCTTGCATTGAAGAGCAGCCCAAAGGTTGGTTACCTGGGCACAGACACTGGCACAGAGGGGCACCAGCTCTTGGCTGAGAATAAACTCCTCTGGTGGCAAAGCGAGTTTTATGAAGATGAAGCAAGATCTACCACAATGTGACAAATGAAACCAAAGCAGCCTTACACCAGGAAGGTCCCAAAAATTCAATAATCACCCCAGCATCATAAAACTGATGTTACAAGTTCCATTTTGAGATGCTAAAACCTGACAAAATATTACTATAATACTCCTATCAGTAAAAGAAAGTATTTCAAAACTTTCCAGGCAGAGACATAAACCACTGTAATGCATAGATTCTGTACATTTTCCCAGTCAGTCTTCCATAGGCTACACAGAGGAGCATTAACGTGCCTATATACACACAGGCATCCTGAAATACACATAAATACCCACAATATTGGGTACAAACAGCACCAGTGGGCACAAAAGGAGGGGAGATGGGAGTGAACAGGAAAGCTTGGCTGTCCTGTGTGTTCCTCCCTCACCGACTTCCAGGCTCCCTGTGTTGGTACAGACTGTGTTTCCTAAGCAGGGCAGAACCTGATGTTTATTAAATAATGAGAATCGGGAGGAGACGTGTCATGGCACAAAACACTGCAGGACAGTTTGCTTGTGGGGTTCTGTCCAAAATTTCATGTGCACCTCACTGAAAATGCCACACAGTGCACACAACACACTCCAAATTTAGGATTAAAAAAAAAAAAAAGTCCTGCTCTTATCACTTGCTGATCAGATAACAAAGATATCTTCCTTATTTCCAGGGAGCTTTTTCAAAGCAGCCTCAGTATTCTGCCTTCAAAACTGTGCAAGTCCAGAAACAGCCCAGCTTACTTTCCTTGGGTTTAGCTGTTCATTCCATCACAAACCAGTCCTGAACTACTTCACTTCCAGTGCCTTGATAGCTTTATCAACTGGAACTCAACAACTCCCAGTCTACCCTGCAATTTGCACATCACTTTTGCTATAATGCTGTCAAGATCCCAAAGCCTGCAGCTACCACCTTTCTTAATCACTGAAATGCTAATTATGGTCTGTGCTGTCACAGAATCCTTGGGATTTATCTATCCCCTAAAAGTCAGGGGGAAAGTCTTATCCCAGTTTATTATTATTTTTATTACCTCCTTTACTACCTTATTATCTCGTTACCTCCATCCACCATGAGGACTAAGAGATAACCCAAGCCAGGCACCCTGGATGCTGACACTGAGCTGTACTAAGCAGAAAAGGTTTCCTAACTATGTGAAATTATGGTTCAATTTTCCATGGCAGTTCAGAACTGCTGAGAAAAAGAGGCAGAGATTTTTTTTCTCTCAAGATTTTGCACAATTGCCGTGCTTTGCAGGCTCTTTGCTCATGATCCCACAGCACTTCTGGCTAATTTTTGAAAACTTCTCATACCTGAGAGAAAGGACACGGTAGGGCAAGCAAATGCTGTGCTTCCTGGTTGAGATCTATTGCCTTTCATGAGGATCTCACACATTTCCATTGCAAATACATCAGCCAGATGAGAAAGTCATTTAACTCTCCCAAGCTCAAGTAATTTTGATGTTGTATCCCAGAACAGGCTTCCTGCAAATAGCTGCACTCCCACCTCAAAGGCCTCTTGCTCTGTTTTCCTATGATAGTTATATTTCTTCTTTAATTGTGTTTTTATCTTAAAACAGCCAAAAACTCGTTATGCAAATAAATCCTTTCAAGAATTCACTTTGTGAAACTAAAATAAACTTGAAGGTTTATTGCCTTGCAAATCATTCCTTGTAGCCCTTTAAATGACAGCATTCAAACTGTACAAAAACAAGGCAGCGAGCGAGACACAGAGTCAGAATTCTGGCGTCTATTTTTAAAATCCCACTGGGTGTGATGTCATGTTTCCCAAAGTCTGCCACCACAGAGCACTGGGAAGCAGCTCTTCCGTGATCTGAAGCAACCTGTGGGACAGCAGTGGGGCTACGTCGCAGCAGCGGATCCACCCTGGTGCCTGCCCTTCCAGCTGTCCCAAACCCACCGAGCCACAACATCAGCAAGGAAATCACATGGCAACTGCTCCAAACCATCACTTTCTCCATTCTTCAGCCACTTACAGAAATGTTTAAATCTGAACCCTGAACTGGAAATCAGCACCGTGTCCTGCTGGTGGGTTTGAGCACTGCTGTGGTGTTGGGATCATCCCACCTACGCAGGTTCTCCTGGTCACTGGCTCTCTTCTGGGCTGCGCATTCCTGCTGCCTTAATTAGTGAGGAAAAGGCTTCTTGGCTGCATTGCAAGCACCTGCTGTCCTCATGGATCACTCACTCTGTGGTCCTTCCATCTTCCTCCTCAAGTCTCTAAGGCTTCTCTGAGTTCTGTAACAAACTGCCCTCCTCGTTCTACAATTTGGGTATTCCCAAATGAAGTGCTGAATTAAAAGTGATGAACATCCAGGTTTCTCCTTGCGTCCTAACTCATGGAAAATGACTTCAGCGCCCACAGCCTGAGGGGATCAGACCTTCCAACCTCCAAACTACACGCACACTCGCGGTCCACTGAACTGAGGAACATCAGTTTTCTGTAATGCTGTGTGCCAGCTGGACAGAAACCGAGGTGTTAAAACTAATTATCAAACTTTTCCTACAAGTTTAGATAATTAAAAGCCTGGGCACAGATATTGATGTAGTGCCACAGAGAAACCGTATCAACAGTGATAGCAACGTACTGAGTCTGCTCTCTATGGTCAAACTTCCTTGCTCTGAAAGGATTCCACAGGCATTTTCAATGCAGTATTTGATGCCATATTTATTATATCCTTTATATCAATTACTTGGAAAGCCTCGATTTTTCTACAGAATAAACTTACAGCAAACAAACCGAAACACTTTCTCCGCGTTCTGTGTTCTGACTCCAAGACACAATGAAAACAGTTATTTTGGGCTCATCCTCACCCTCTGTTCCTGTTCATTACTGAGAAGTGACCTCTGCTCTGCCAACAGGCGCTGTCACCTTCTGTCCCCTGCTGGGCACACGCTCCAAAGAAAACACTTACAATAGACCATGCACTTAGCCTGGGCTGCCTACTGCGAGACAGGAGGCACATGTAAAGATCTGAAGCCACACCAGCCCTGCCACCTCCAGAACAAAGCCCCCCGAAATGAATCCCTGGCTTGCTGGGCAAGGCTGCCCGTGCACAGAGCCCAGCTCAGCATTTCCAAAACATCCCCCACGGGGGTGCATGGTTTAAGGGTGCTGGAAAGCCTTTGCAAGAAGGGACATTTTAACTATTAGAGACAACAAACGCTAATTAAAAGCAAAATGATGATGTTTAAAAATAAAATAAAATATGCAACTCTGTACAACTGAAAAAGTTATGGTGTTTTTTTAAATCAAAGATCATATTTGGGTGTGAGCAGCTGGGACAATTTCACAAACACTTCAGAAAGGTTAGAAAATAAGGACTGGCCATTTTGCAATACAGGAGGCTCAAGTCAAAGTGTAGTTGTGACTTAGCTCAGCATCCACTGATCCCTCTTCTTTGTTGACTACCAGTCAGCAGTTCAAATACAGGTTCAGACCGTCTGACAACTTAAATATTTACTGTTTCATTATCACTTCACAAAATCAACATCACTAAAAGCCTCTGCACATCACTGCTACTGTTTCAGTCCTTTCTATATTTTACCTCTTCTGCCTCAAAACGTCGGTATTTCCTTCCATTTTCGCAGGAAACCCAATGAGCAGAGTTCATCTATTTCTTCGTAACTAGAAAACACAAACTATCAATCTTAAATCCCTCACATGCTTCAGTGTTCCTCTCTAAGTGTCCCAGAGAACTATCACAAAGACAGATGATAAACTATTTAACTGTAATAAAAAGCTGACTAATCTGTATGGACCAGAAAGTTAATTCATTAATACAAAAGATTTTTTTTTCATTCATCTCAATTTTCTATTGCACAGAAACTTGCCATGAAAATGACTTTCATTCCAGCAGCAACACAGGCTTTTGTTTCTTATTCACCCTTGGCTATTGTCATCCTCTTCATCTCTGTGGTTCATAACTCTGAGAACTGATCTCTCAAGCCATACAAATTTAAAACATATATAAAACAAATGCTCAAAAGTAAAACAGTTTGTTTTGCATGACTTGAATTTCGGTTTATGAGTGCTTTTCTAAGAACACATGAACAGAAAAAAGGAAAAAAATCAACAAGATATTGATCACCTTTTAAACATCAGAAATCCTCCTGCTTTATTTGCCCCCACCAAAGACATTTGCTTTTCACTGAGCACTAAGGAAACTGTTTGGCTTCTCAAAACAAGGACTGCTGTGCATAAACTGATACCACTACAATTTCCTTATCCTTCGAGGGAGGTAAGCTCAAAATCCCATTCCCAGAAGACAAAACTGTCTCTCACTTACTCTCATGTGGCGCGAGATCTGTTACACTCTTACTTCCTCACTGATGAATAAGGATTATAATTGTAAGGCAAACAACTTCAGAAAATACAGCCAGAAAGCGAGACCAGGATGATTGCAAACTGAGCTCAGTTTCTCCCAAGTCTGAGACAGAAACAATGAAAGAGAGCAGGCTGCCATTAATTACACAGACTACTTCAGCATGGCACAATCATCCTACTGGCAAAAGCTCAAGCTGCAAGAAAGAAATTAATCCCAATGTCAGCAGCCAGTGTTTCATGGCACGAAATGCAGCAAGGAAATTATTTTGTGCTGCCATGGAAGGCTTTGCATATCCTGAGTTACTCAGTGACCCTTCAGAACAATTTACCCCCCTTTACAATCTGTGCTATTGTGCATTTGCTCTTATTTCCTATATGGAAAATTATGCTTAAGGCCCAGACCCTGCTACCAACATCATGTCCTGTATCTCTCAAGGGTGTACATCAGGGGGTACTATAAAAGCACAGGAGTCCTCCAGCCTGGAGATGCTTGTGAGTCTACAAAAACAGCTGCCAAGAAAGAGTTAAAAAGATTAACTATCAGGAGAAATAAACCGTGTTTTCATTACATTGCACTGCAGTGTAATGGCACAAAAGGTATTAAAACTCTCTGGAGCAGGGTTAATAGCAGATTTTATGCACGTGGTTAATTAAGAGGTCAGCGATTTCCTAGGACTTGTACATTGGGTTTATGGACAGATTTTGCTTAAGGAATGTATCACCGCATGTAAACTGGTAAACTTGGAAAAACTGAAGACAGCAGTTTTGGAAAAATTAATTCTGCTGGACTGTGCTTTGCCGTGCCAGCAAACAGCAGTGCCCCTCTGTTTCTTCCAGTCAGCAAGAGCCTTCTTCCAAAATTTCTGACCAAGTTCCCAAGCTCACCAACACTGAAACCACTGCACACTTAGAGAGTGACTGGCACGTCCAAAAAAGCACTGAATGTCTTTAAAATCGCTTTCTAAGCTGTTGCACCGAGCCCGGCTGGAGCTCCTTTCTCCCTGGCCACGTGGCTGGAGCAGTGCTGGTGGCTTTGCCACGTTCTGGCTCCTCTCCAACGGTCCTGGCATGGTCTCAAAGCCTTCTCCACTTCCCAGGCTGCCCCTCCAGCAAACAGGCTGAGGGTGGGCAAGAGAGAGGGAGGAAACACAGCCAGGACAGCTGCCCTGGCCCGAGCAAAGGGATATTCCAACATTCCGGGCTCTGCAGAAGGACCTGGAGGTTGAGGAAGAAAGGGGGTGGGACAATGCTGGGACACTGGGTGGGCATCAGTCTGCTGGGGGATGTGGTGCATCCCTTCTTGGTTTTACAGAATCAGTTGGGCTGGAAAAGACTTCCAAGATCACAGAGTCCAACTTTTGAGCAATCACCACCTTGTCAACTAAACCTTCACACAGGCTGAGGCCAGAGGAGTTAACAAGGAGAGTTTTGAGCTCTTTAGATGAAACAAAGGGGAAAAAAACAAAAACAGAAAAAACCCACCAACCAAAACCCAAACGAAAACAAAAACCAAAACAGAAACAAAAACCCCAACCCAACTACAGCAAAATATCAACAGGTTCAAATTCAAGTGTTCACCACATCCCATTATGCCTTTAATTTTAGGATAAATGGGAAAATAAATCCAAGAAAGTACCGAGAAAGCCTTTGATGTACACACAAAATCTCATGAGGAATTCAGAGCTAGTTATCTCAATTAAAAGACTTGCTAATTACTTCCCAAGCCATACTGGTGGAACTGGTTGACTCCTCAGGGCTGGGCACCTGCCAAGGCCACCAAGAGAAGTTGATGCGTTGGCTGTGCCCGTGGCTGCAGGAGGGACCTGTGTGTGCAAGGATAAGTCAGAGAAAGGAGAGCAAGAGATCATGAAACCACAGAATCCCAGAACTGTGTTGTTTTTTTTTTTTCCTCTGTCTTTCTGGTATTAAACTTTGTTCAGCTCACAAGTTCTCTTTCCTCTTGCCGTGCTCTGGCCCATCCCCGAGCAGAGAGCAGACGAGCAGCTGTGTGGGAGCTTTGCTGCTGCTTAGGGTGAACCCCCTCAGCGGGGCTGTGGTTTTGTGCTAAACACACGATATACCAGGGAAACCGATTTCTGTGGAGCAAACAGCAATACCTCCCAGCAGAACTGGCTCATTAATTGGGAACAGATCCTGCAATCGCTGGAGAAAAGGCAGAAATCCACGCGTTTGAAAGTGAGGAGAAAAGCTTTGCTCAGTGGGCTGCGGTTTCTCTCCTGAATTGACTGAGGATAGAGGGTAACTACAAAAGTCTCTCTCCAGTTACACGCAGAGTTCAGAGACATTCAAATCATCTGCAGCCAGAGCAAAAACAACACGCAGCATATTGCCAGAGGGGCCACAAAGCATGTTCTATATATACATGCTACAGATATTTTTCATTTCAGTTCCAGTCAGGGCAAGTATTTGGGTAACCACTGGCTTTTCAAAAAGGGTCAGAGTGGGACACTGCAACATGCTCCAGCAAGGTGAAGGTTTAAACCCCTTCTTGGCTCCCTCCACACCAAGTCCAATTGATCTCAAAATAATGAGCACCAACAAGAAGCAATATCAGCAGCATATACTAAATCCATTCTCTCCAAATTGAGAGCACTTGATAAATTTAGCCCAGTTACAGCCAGGGGCAGAAACTTGGCAATATTGGAAGTACGCTGCGAAGCAGAAATGATGCACCCGCACTGAATAACCCCTCTTTCCACGATTCTTTCTTCTTCTCTTCCCTTACTATATTTAGGAAATCGAAGTGATTTAATGTAAAACAGCAAAGCTGGGAAATTGAGTGCAACTCTTAAGAAAAAGCCTAGGAGGCTAATGAACCATTATGGTAAAAGCTGAATAAGCCCAGATCCTGAAAAGAAATTGGAGGTGTATTTTAGATATGCATGAAGACGATCAAAAAACCATTTCACAGAGATTGCTGTGTGCAAGTAGGGCACTTTGTTTAATCTTATCCAGCTATACAACTTAAATGAAACAAACCTTTAATTTGACTTTCAAAAGCATTAAGTATTTTGGGAGCTGCCTTGAAGTCGGCCAAATAATGTTCCTGGAGGTATTTCAAGATAATTTTTAAAAGCCAACAGTTTCAATTATTAGAAAAATAGGCTCAGCTACTTCCTCAAGGGAAGGGTGAAAGAGTGAAAAAACCCAAAACTTTTTAGCATCACAGTTGAGTCAAGTACAATGAAGGGGTTTATTACAGATATTGAAGCGGCTGGTTAAGAAGGCAACTTAGAAGGATTCCTTATATTATCTGAAGACCTGAAGCTTCTCCACATATGTATATCACATGGAGGTTTAGCTCTTGTGCCCAAGATTTTTAATCATGACCTTAATTCTGAAAAAAAGAGCATTATCAGAGCATTTGTAGAAAATTACAGACCCTCATTCTGCAGACCCATCTGATCTGAGAATACTCATGCACATAAAAATAACCCCCGGATGTACTTGTAAGATCAGGGCCTGACTGATCCCAAAGCAATAAAGAACAGAGATACCTAAAAAGCTCCTTTGGATCTCCTGTAAGGGCCTGAACCTGCAGGAACTAAAAAAACACTAAAATGAGACGAAAAATGGGACGAAGTAGCAAAAAAAAGCCCCAAACTAAATCAACAACAAAAGCAAACAAACAGAAATCCACCCCTCATCCACAGCAAAGCTGTTGTCTGATCAATATGCAGAAAGGACCACTTGTAGCTCTTTACCTTGGTATGGTGTGAGCACAAGGATTCTTTGGCACATATTAACAAAATTCTGGAAGTCTAATAATTAAGCTTTATTAATATTTACTAAACTATTTCTTAAAGTTTCTAGTTTCATTACTGTGTAACTAAACAGTAATACTGTTATTGCAGTATAACAAAAATCACGGGTTTAAGACACCAACTCATTATTATATTACTGGGACACCAGGGCACCTGTGTTTCTTATTTTGATGGAAATTGAGATTAAAAGAGGCTTTTAGGTTGAAGTAATACCTTTGGTTAGAGAGACACAGCTGGAAAAACCAGTACAATTTTAAACAAAGCCTTCTGTAAATTCGAAATGGATTCAGCAACTTCCAAAGCCGCTTTGAAAGCTAAACCCAAGTAGCAATCACAGAGGTAGGGCATTGTGACCCCTTGACAAGAAACACTGCTGCCTCTGGAGCGGGAGTTGGAGCTGCACCCTTCTCATCTGCATCTATTTGTCATTTAGCCTACAGAAATCAGCAATCTCACTCCTTTCAACTCCGACATGAGTCATTTCATTCTAAATAAAGTGGGCTGTAATGTAGCGTGCTGGAGAGACGAGGAAAGGAGGTGCGCCGGTGCCTTGGCCTCGCTCTCGCCGCGGGAGCGAAGGCGCGAGCGCTATCGGGGCTGAGCAGAGCCCGCACGCACAGCTGTGCCAGGCTTCGCTCTGCCACGCCCAGGCACTGACTCACAAACAACATGTTAAGTGGGTGAAGGTCTCACAGTTAAATGATCATTTTTAAGAGTGAAATTTCCTTCTCGCACACCACTCCGACACCTTTATCAGTGGGGAACAGCAGTGTCATCCAACGGTCTGGCAGGTTAAAACGCATCGTACATTGCGGGGAGACTCCTAAGCCTCATTTCTTATTTATAAGTCTCGAGCTGCAATTTGAATGAATATGAGCCAGAATATCTGTCTGTACAGAAGATTCCCAATACTCTAGAGTTTATCACAGCAACAAACAACTGGAAGAAAATTGAGATACTCGAGCTTTAGAGTGAGAAAGTCACAACTCTCTTAATAGCTACAATAAATTCAGTATCAGAAAATAATTTAGCAAGTTTAGAAAATAGAGTTTGATTGCAGTTAGCAATGCTCTGATTAGCTACAAACATTTGGGATATTAGCATGTATCAATATTCAGGTAATGCCAGAGAGCAAACAGGTAACCACGAGGCAAAGGAAATTCATGCAGGGCTGAGATAGAGCAGCATCCCAGGCAGCTCATCAGATAATAGAGAACTTCTTTTTCAGAATCAGTTCCATATTTAGTGGTGTTTTCTGTTCCCTGTTTCGGTATCTGCTCCTTGGAAGTGGGCAGGCAGGAAGGGGAGCATGGGTGGCCAACCCCTGCTGCTGCACGGAGGGGACACTGCTCCCAATACCCAGTGTTGTTACAGCTCAGTTCCATCACACCCTGGCAGCACAGAGGGGCACGCCAAGCCATAACCTGGAAGTTACCCCGATGCCCTGGCACACCCCTCCACCTGGAGCCCTTATCCGTACACGGTCCCTAAGGAATTAACGTGGCATTAAAGTGTTAATAAGGTGCTTCCACACACACAGACACAGTGAGCTACTGTGCAATAGGGTAATTCAGTGTCTCAGACCTGCCTTAGTCTTCAGTCCCTACCCACGTTTACACCTCCTGAATGTGCAATACGAGGACAAGGAATGGACTGGCTTGTGCTAAATGCCGAGGGTGCCTTTGAATGACCCAGACAAACTGCTCCATTCTAATGCACAACCTGACTTACCACAATGTTCACTTTCCCTAGTTCTTTCCCATGAACTCCCCACGTGCTACACCTCCCTATCTAAAACCTTCTAGACTGAATACCTGAGACTGAACACGCAGGAAGGCAGTAACGCATTTTCTACCCAACTCTTTCATAAGACATAATGTGAATGCACATGACAGATGCAGTTTGGTTTCTTTAGGTAGCATCAGTTGCTTGTAATCACTTCACTTAGAAAGCATCACAGGACCTTAGATCTGAGCCCCAGATCTGCACAGGAACAAACCACCACATTTCTGTAGCACTGTAGGGAGGCAGTTTGGAACTGAACGGGTCATCCTGGACGCCACAATCACTGGTGCTACCCAGTTGCTCTGAATATCCCATCCAAGCTTTTTAAAAGAAACATGAGAGAATACAGAAAATATTTTCAAACATTCCCTTCTGGGCTTTATTCTCATTTCATGATGCTCCCTTTTCCACAAATGTGTTTGAGTAAGTGTTTATTTTCTTGACAGCAACTTATGGATTTGAAAAAAAAAAATACCATCAGCATGCCAGTTGCACCTACAAATGGTGTAACACCCTGCTCTAACCTGAGCAGGGAATGGGATGGCTACTGAACAGCAAATGAAGAATGAGAGGAGAGGGTAAAAAAAAGGTCCTGACCCAACCCCATCAATAAACAACAGTGCTGTGCAGACCTGATGGATCTCACTGAGCTGTAGCCTTGCTAAGTTCTAGCAGTTACTGAGTAAATGCAATGTATTCCATAGTGCTGGATTACCAATGGCTGATGACAAGCTGCTCACTGTACTTATGCCTGAGTCCCACAGAAAGCTGGAACTGCTCTTTATCCTCACTCCACCTCCCGAAAGCAGCACTGGTGAGTTGGATGCTCAGCTGTTTGATTCCCTGCAGAACTGATCCCTCCTGCAACAGGAACGAGGGGGAGCTGCTACCACCAAGAGAATCAATAGGAGAGCTTAGAAGTGCTTACCCATATTGCAGGTCTGGACTAAGCGCTAATAAATGCGCGACAGGCATGTCTGCGATGCTCAGAATGCCCTCCCCACTGAGAACTTGGCATGTTCTGGGACTGCAAAAATGCCCAGTGTACCCACACCAACATGCTATGGGTAAAAAGGAACATTCTCCCCTCACAGGTGAAGTAGCTGATGCCCTGGGGATTTTTTCGTTGCGTCAGGAACCCTACCCACAAATGCAGATCTGTTCTGCACATCATTTAACATACCACTTACCTCGCTGAACATACTGTTCCCAACCACTGCAGTTCAAGCAAATCCCTTGAGCAAATGGATAATAAATGGCTTTCTCAAAACCATTTGCAGAAGAGTGTTAATACTACATATTTAAGCCTCATTTAAAACACTCAAACATAAACAAGATGACTTACTCTGCTAGATGGCTAAAGAATGCTAACTTGCCTGCTTTCCCAATGTTCATTCAGGATGTGCAGGCATACAAGACAGGAAAAATTAATTCAAAGAGCTGCAATCCTACAGAGAACAAAAAGATGGAAAGATCTGGAGAATTTCTTTTATTCTTCAGACAAGAAGAAATGCAGAGCAAGCAGGTGGTGCTTCCAAGCTAGTACAAGCACAAGTTAAAGGTAAGATGATGCCCAGGTGGACGTACAAAAAGCCTACTGATCTGATATTACCTTTGCAAAGCAAGAAGTCCAAAGGCCTTTAAGTTTATCTCAAGTACCTCCTTTCAGATCATTCTCTTCAAAGATCCAATGTTTATTTAACGTATGGTAACTGAGTCATCTCTACATCATGCATCAGACCCTCAGGCAGCAATCAAGTGTGGAAAGGCCAAAACAGAATGGTTTGATGCACTAAATACAAGCATAATAGTTTGGTCAGACACTTGATGGCAAATTAAATGGAATTACATAGCAAGTGTTAGCTCCTTGTATACACTTATTCAGATTTGGGCTGCAAGGCTTAGTCTTATTATAACATACCTATGACACAGAGGGGAAAAAAGGCCATTGTAAGTGGATAATGAAGGGGAGGCACATCAGACTACTTATCCCTCCCATGAGATTGCCATTCCCAGCCCTGTACAAGTGACAGTTTAAATGGCTCTGTGTTGCCCTGCTATGCCATTTAGTCCAATCAAGCACTTACGTTTAGCATACACAATTCACAGGGCAAGCTCCTCGCTATTTTTGCTTGTTGCTTTCTTGCATTATGCAAAGCACTGGGTACAGCTCTTCCACTGATGGCCTCAGCACTGCACCACGACTCATCTCAAGTTAACTCAGTATGTAACTCGTAAAACACAGCCTTTGTTTATCAATAGGTAACTCCAGAGGCACGACAGATGTTGCACAGACATTAGCTGACCATGAAATAGCAACTGGCTGCTAAAAGCAAGTGAGCCTCTTTCTTATGCTTCCCAGACCCTCTGCCTGCTTAAAACACATGCACAACAATAACTCAGATATTGGGAACTTTTGCACGGTGTTCACGTGGGGAATGGACTCTCTGGAGAGGATGGGCAGGCGCTACTCAGCTGGGGACACCTGTGTCCCTCACAAGAGCCTGTGCAGTGGCACCTGCCTTGGATCAGCTGAAATCACCTGAGCTTTGTTCTGCTGAACTCTTACCCAGCCAGCTGGCCTGGGCTCCAACAGGAGCATCCCAGCATTTGCATGTCCCACTGTTATTACTTATCTTAAACTATGTACAAATCACCTCCCCACTGCCATAAGTGACCTATATTTTGATCTAGGAGCAATTACAAAACACAACTTTGAACAGAATTAAGAGGGTGGTTACGTAATGAAATCCTTTTTCCTTCTTGAATGCATAAAATGGCCAGGAAGCCTTCTGTGGCTCTCAGACACTCTATATTACTTTTCTGTTTGAACTAGCATGATTCATTTATCTCATTACTAATACTTAAAATGTTGGTAGAGCTTTATTTTAATTAACTTCTGTACTGAATGTCAGGACAAGGAGAATGAACAGCAGCTTCTGCCATTTAGAATGGCTGAAACAAGTTTGTTGGTTGTGTTTGTTTGTTTTGCGTTATTTAAAAACTCTGCATCAAGCCCACTTTTTGCACAACTTAAAAAAATTCCGGTGCCTCTAAAAATATCAGTCACAGAAAAATAAATCTGAATATATCCAAGCCCAGTCTAGAAGAGCATCAAATGAAAACACTGCATGCAGGAGGCTGAGCTGACCACTCTTCATCCAGCTGCCCTGCAATTTATTAGCCCTATTTGCCCCTACCTGAATAACAGCAAGATTGATTCTGCAGACAAATATTAGCATTTCCCTCTCTTATGGTTTTTAGCCTCCTATTCTACAGGAAACAAAAAAAAAATTAAATGAAACAAAACCTGCTTGTCTTCAGGCAGTCACAATCACCTCTATAATTCTATAAATATCCTCTGCACAATAACTCATGGCGTGTATAAAAGCAATGACAAGGTCACTTACTATGAACAATTCATGATCGGTTACCCTGGCAACAGAAATGTGTGGCAACAAGGGAAAAAGGCATAGGAAAAATTATAGGATGTTTCCATTATGTAAGTGACTCCCGTGATTCCTCCAGAAGGGTTTACCTAAAAAGTCTCAGACTCCAGATGTTTCTCACTGTCTCTAGTTCCTCACCAGTAGAAACTCAGCTTGTTTTATTGAAGTTACAGCACATCTGTAGCAGTCAAAAGAAAACCAAACATGTGGCTGATAAGGATTTTCATTGGATTTTAAACAACATCACCTAAAGGTCTAGCATGAATGTGATCCATCTCTGTGGGTGAGGGTCTTCATAGGAGTTGAAATTCTTAGTTAGTATTCATTGGTAGTTACTTTGTCATCATCCAATTAAAAACCAATCATCAATCTGCACTCCACAATAGGCTTCCAAGTTTTCAACAGCACTTGTGCAATTCACGTGTTAGTTTAGGACTCCAGCTTTCTAATGGCAGAAGCAAAGGTTTGCTGCACAGGCCACGGTTCTGGAATGCCATTTCCACTCTGAATCCAGCCCTAAAGCCTAAGTGAGCTCCCACAGCACAGGTTTACACCAGTTGGCTGTGAGCATTTCACTGATGAAAACTCAGGCTTGCCAAGGACTTAACCAACAATAACCACGCTGCTTTGGAATAAATAACACAATCCAAACGGGTTCCAGAGTAAGTGTGCATGCTTCTTACCACATCAGAATGGCAACAGTGGCCTTAGGAATGCAGAGTTGCTCTAAGTCTGTGCACAGAGGAAGAATAAATGCCAAGATAAGCAGAGCCCACTCACATCCATCACTGCCAAGGGCAGGTTGCTGAGGTACCCCAGAAAGCAGAGGCAGCAATGAAGTAACAGAGATCACTGTTACTGTGAGGTAAAAAACCCTCTTCTGTGTCTGAGAAGAAAGGCATCAATCCATCCCTAGCACATATAAAACACTATGGTCCTTGCAAATCAGGGATGAAGAGTTCTCAGCCTTTATCCATCAGTACCTTTTGGTGGTGCCCCTCTCCTGCCACCTCCAAGACAGCTGTGATGGCAAACCTATGGATACCATAGGCTGTGTGCCTTCCCAAGTTAATATCACATGTTAAGCCTTGGAAAAGCGTAAACTGAAACTTCAAGTGAAGAAATAATTGATCTATCAACAGCAAGCAGAGTAAAATGCTCTGTGGTAGAACCCAGTCTGAAACAACACGGAGTGAGAGATCAGAATTTCTCAAAGGACCCAACATTGCCGTAAAGAGACATGAGGAAAATCTGACCTTAAGTCAGAAGGCAACGGACACTTGAAGAAATTCAGAGTTCTGCAGCTTTTTGGCTTCTCGTGTCACAAGTTTAGCTTTGGGAAACTGATGAAAAGCCTGACGGACGCAGAGTGTAATTTCAACAGGTGATTGCAGCACAGCTTCAACATTTGACCCCTACAGATGGTTCTGTGGCCGTTCCTGTGGCCCATCCACAGGAAACACAAACTCAACCCAATTCCATTGACAGTCAGGAGGGGGATGCAAAACCCCCTAATAGTTCAAAAGAAAACACCTCGAGGGCAGCCTATGGGCTCTTCCTGCAATCACTGGGCCAGAGTGGAGAGCACAAAGGAGCTCTGAGAACTCTGGAAACTACTGAGAACCAGTAAAATTGAGGGGAGTTTAACACACATTAATACTGTAACAAAGGGAGCTTTATAGTGAGCGATAAAACTCTTGGCTGAGTGTGTATTTTCAGTGTTTGCTTCTTCAAAGGACATGGGAATTTACAGGGAAGATCCACATCAGAAATGAAGAGCAGCTATTCTGATCATGTCCTAAATAACAGTCCATTTGAAAATAGATGCTGTGTGATGGAACTGCCTCTGCGATTCCCAGACAGGTCTGACTGCTCACAGACAGAACAAAACACAACCGAAAAAGAAAAGTAAAGGCAAGAACAGAATCCCCAAACCTACATTAACCACCTGAGCTACAGTGTTAGTCTCAAGTTTGTTTCAAAGAGATTGTACAATCAACAACCTTGACCACAATTAAGAATTCTGGAAGATTAAATGTAACTTTTCAACCGCAAATTTCTGCCCCTTCTTCAGCAGAATAATCCTGGCTGTTATAATTAACATGATTGCTAAGATTATTTGTTTTATGCTCTTCGCAGTGTTTGAAACCGTCCAAGACACTGTAATATGACCGCAATGCATTCTATTTCACAAAGCAGGGACATAGATATGAAACAAGACCTGCCTAAAAATTCTACTGTAATCTCCTAAAAACTCTGCATCGAGAGGGAATAAGAATAAAGACCTTTTAAAACTAGGATTTATTAAATTTGAAGTCAACTTCATGATTAGGAAAGAACTGACTTTTAATTCTCAAACTCCTGAGCTGGAAAGACTAGAATTAGTTCTTCAGATTTCAATTTGCAAGGTTTGCTAACTCTGCAATTCCTGCCAGAGATGCCACAGTTTCACACTGCAAGGGGAACTCCTAAAACCAGCCTTGGTTTGCCATTACCAAAAGACAAAACAGAAGGGAAAAAACCCTCAGACTGGCTGCTAACCACTTTTTTTTTATCTTCTTCTCCTAAAATGCCCCACTGGCAATACATAATTGCAAGGACCTGATGCCTGGACCATGTCTGCCCTTTTGAGTATAACAACAAAAAAAAACAAACCATGAAATGTGAAAACTCCCTTCCACTTCTTTCACCAATATAAAGATCAGAAAATTTAAATAATCAGAAAAATGTAACAGAGCTGTTCAGTCAGGTGACTGTTCTTTATCTAAATGTAGTTTGGGCCTCATCTGTGGAAGGAGACGGGAGTTCCAAGTCCCCCTACATAAGGACTTTTTTAGTCATATAGTGCTTCATCAAATATCTACAAATCCAAATTTTCTCATGGTCTTTCCAAACTATTTAATACCAGATACAAGTTATTTAGATGCTACAAACTGCAATTTTGCTGTCAAAACAGGAAAAAATCCAAATAAATAAAAGAACCCAAGTTCTCAATTATTTACCGCCCTTGAAAAGGGTCACCTAAGCTAACACATAGTTTATTCCACATCTATTTTGTTCTTCCAGTTAAACATTGTTTTTGAAAGAATCCAATCTCAAAATGCACCCAAAGCACTTCAGTCAACAAACAAAATCTGCACCTTCCCTCTGTTTTCTGCAGCATTTCAAATGCCAGCCCTGGGTCCATAATTAACAGTGAGTTGCACAAAACACGCAAGGTTCAGGTATTGGCGCCCGTGGTCCTAAAGGCACGTTACCTATACTTCAAACTTGTCCAAGCCTGCAAGAAACATCTCAAACCTTTCTTCTTTTTGTCTTGGAAATATTGGGGAAATGTTTTCCACGGCTCCTTTTCTTTGTCACGCTAATAAGCCGCGGTGGTCAATAGGCTCTTGCAGGGTGAGGCAGCAGCAGCATTTCCCCAGACACCACGCTGATAAAAAGCCACCCGGAGAACATATCACAAAACACAGTCATCTGTCACTGTAAGTTAGCCAATTGCAACTACAGGGGGCATTTTGAGGCAGGCAGAACGTAATTGCCTGCTTGGAACTCTGCCAAGACACCGGAGCTAATTATTTTTTAAGGCTGAACTTAGCACTTGCACGAAAGCCGATGGATCAATAGCAGGGGAAGATGAAGCCGGTTTGCGCCCAGCCGTGCCCTGACAATGCCCATTGTCCTGGGCCTGGAGGGGGACATGCATTAAGGGACACTGGTCACCGAGCCCCCCTTGGAGCAGAAGCTGGCACAGTGAGCAGAACAGAGCCCACCTCTCTGTGCAGACCCCGCCACCACCCGGAGGGTGGGAGCTCCTGTCCCACCTCGCCAGGACTCAAACACTCACACTCCTGCCATGTATGATATAGCAAAGGAGAAGACTGAACTTACGTGCCTAAAGTACTCATTTAGCACTAAAGAACTAGGCTGTACTCCGATCAACAAGTAAAAAGTCTCTAAGATGTCTCAGCTGGCTGATAGATATTTTAGAAGACCAAGTGTAAGAAGGAAAAACTAATTCTACAGGTAACTACATCCTGCATGGGAAGCACCTGTATCTTCGTTCATGAGTTCCTGACTGTTCCACACCGATAATATGAAGCAGAGGCAAAAAAAAAAAGAAAATTAGTCTCCTTGTTAGAAAGAAAAAAAATAAAATAAGCAGGTCCAGGTGCTGGCTTAGCATCACTGTCACACCACCAACAGCACTTGGCACCCATCTGAGGTATTTAATTTTTTTAAAAATTAAGGATTCCTCCCCTATGCCTCCAGTGTAAAACTAAGAGGAAACAAAAAACTTAGCAAGAAAATAGTTAACTACATAAAGAAAATACAGGTGTGTGGCATAGACATACATAGATCCCCCCATCCCCGTCAGATACTGGATGGCTGGTCAGCACAGGTCAGATAAACAAAAATAAAGGCAATATTTTAGATGCAGTAAAATTGATTTACTGGTTTAGTTGTATATAAATAAGGCTTTTTGTTTTCAAAAAAAAGTTTTAAGTGCTTCTAACAATTTATTATACAGCATAAATAAAATGTTTACAAATACAAGTGTTCTCTGAATTCTAGAAGAAGTCAGAGCTGGGTTTTTTTCTGTAACAGAAATAACATGAACAGAAAGACCTTCAAATTTAAACCAAGGAGAAAACATTCAATAACTAAAGCTAAGTTTCACACTGAATTTGCCTGTTTGGTTCCAAAATGCAATGTTACAATTCTGCGTTAGAACCGAGGAAAAAATCTGGGGATTGGCATGGAAGGAAATAAAAGTGACTGTACGAAGCGGAACCATATGGACACGAACACCGTGATTAACGAGGCTTAGATTTAGTCTCTTTATGGTCACTGCACACACCTCAACTGCCCCGAGACGGCTCCAAAGCGTTCCTCACGCACTGGGAGGGAAACCAGCAGCGGCCAGGAAACAAATCCTGCAAGTGGCTCACGCAAGCGGGCAGCGGCCAGATACCAACAGTCTGATCCCTGCCCTGGATGGAAGTCGGAGGCAACGCAGCCGAGCGCGTCGGGGATGCGGCATGTCCCTCCTGCCGCTGGGCATGAGACTCGCCCCTCCAAGCCTCTGCAGCTCCTCACTCAGTCCACCTACAAGGCAAGGCACTGGGCAACACTTGCTTGGGTTTAAACAGTGCTGCGGGAAACACGTTTCGCCGCCAGTCAGAGGGAGAATTAAGGGACTCCCGGAGTTTTCCCTCTCTCACGTAGAGGCACAGCACAAGGAGCGGCAAAGCCCTCCGTGCTCCTTATTCCTGGGCCAAGGAGCTGCCACGTTGCCCTCCAGTTTTCATTTCCTCAGCATTCAGCTGTCACCCTTTCTCCTTCTCTTTGCACTGACAGGGTCTGGCATCAGTGCCAGGTCAGAAATGGTAATAGGCCTAAGCTGGACCAAACTGGATTCCGTTTCTTACCCAATTAAAGAGACTTGATCAGGCAAGAGTGGAGGAGCTGGAGCTCTGCTGTCCGTGCTCACATTTTCCTCTTCACAGCCCCTCACTCTGGCACAAACACTTGCCATACCAGGGCTTTACACACAGCACAGTTCTCCCATCACAACACTGAAAACACCAAAGTATCAGGATGGTTTCCAAATATAAATATCCAGGGTTTAAGTTGAATAGTAAAAGGTGGGGGAAAAGTAAGCAAAAATAATCTGTCATCATCAGAAAGTGATCCAACATTTCCACTGCAGAATCTGATTTTTTTCCTCTGAATTTTATTTCTCATTTCTTTTAGAGTTGGCAGACACTACCAATACACAACAGCTTCTCTTGCTGTTTTCCACTTCTGAAAGACCCACACAGAGGTTGTCTGTGCGTTGCAGCCTCTCACTGACATTGGAATTGCACCAATGTTTCCACAGAAGCTGCTGCCCAACCTGTACCACCCAGCAGCTTTTTACACCGGGTTCAGACATAGCCATGAATTTCTCAACTAAGTTTTGCAGTTTTCTTCTCATAAAAGGCTTTGTCCAGCCCTGCTGAAGTTAACAGGCGATGGAAGCAGCATCAGGATGAATATGCATGTCTAAGACTCGTTGAAACAGAAGAGAAGCAAGTTTTGAAGAATGAGAACAAGAACTCACAGATGTTCCATTTAGTTCACTCTGCAAAGCGACAGTTTAAGAATTTCCTTTCCAAAGAAAACATCTGTGGCAAAGGTTTAAAGTCCCTTTTCATTTGAATTCACTCTCCTTTTCTTAAATGTCCTTTATACAGACCAAACAATACAGGTTTTCTCCTCAAAGATAATAATGACACAGTGCAAAGTAAAACCAAAAATTCCTCGGCAGTAGTGCATCATTAAAAGTAATTTATACAACTGCTACAGATGACTGAGTCAAAAAGGAATTATGAAACATTGAAAACCATGAACATTAAGGAGTACACAGCTTTTCTGTGTCTTCCCCCCCTTCCCCTCCAACTTCTCTATGCTGGTAATTTCTGCAGGCTGAATGCAGCCTGTCCTCCCACTCAGGAGCTCATTCACTAATGACAGCCTGCACGAGAGAAGCAGAGCACGTGCAGTTGGAGCACGCACACTGTCACTCAACCTCCACACACACTGCCACAGCCAAGAGGAGCAAACATCCAAGGGGATGCGACTCCTTCCTTTGCCAGGCTTTTGGCAGCAAAGGTTTATAGAGTCTTTCTACATAGAGGTTGTATATACACATATGCATGTATTTCTCTTAGAACATATGTCATGTACTTGTCTACTGAGTGGCCTTTGTGAACATCTACTGAGATACTCTCACAGGTTCACACTCTCCAAGTGACATTATTTTTCCCCAGTGACAGTGGCTACGGACTGGTTGAGGCTTTCAGAACTCAACTGCCCCAAAAACTAATTGTCCATCAGCGTAGTGGTTACAAAACTCACCTCACAATTAAGAAATCCAGGCTGAAATCCCTTCTCTGCTTGCGAGACAATAAATAAGTCTACCTACATCCTTCCAGGAGACAGCTACAGGCTGTACACTGTTCTGGCTGGAAATGTTTGACATTTCTCTTTCTGCAGTGTTCTACTTGGATAGAAAAGAGGAAAGATCAAGGCTCGCTGTGAAAGACAAGACAGCTACCACAGAAATGCTGCTGTCTCAGTAGGCATCCCATCCCACGGGCTACTTTCCACCTTTCATCCTGAATAAAACCATCAGAAACCACACAGGTCTGTCCTGAGAACAGCAACCAAAACTCTCCCCTGGCCTAGAAGGTAAGATGCCAACTGCACAAAGTTACTCTTTTTCTAGCACTCGCTGGCTTAATATGGGAAATAAAACCAAAAACCCCCCTCGAAAACCCCAAGCAGCAGAAATCCAAACTAAGCTAGCAGAGCTACAAGAGGAGCCCACAGGATTTAGGATCTCTCTGTGGAGAATTACAAGATGATTTTAACATCTTCCCCCAATTGAAGGCGAGCACAGAACATGCATTTTCCAACCACTCCCTGGGCAAATATTCAGACCATTTAGCCACAGTAGGAACAAGGACTCCAAGTATCACATCCATTTCTTCCAGCCAGATACAGGGAAAAAGCACATCCCAAAACACTCCCAGAGGTAACAGTTTCCAAGAAAATCAGTAATTCAGTTCTGTTTTCTGCACAGAAAATAGCACCCCAACTCCACCTTTACATGTAGTTAGAAAACACCTACAGTTTTGTTCCCAAATGGGCACAGATGGAAAATCCTTAGGGTTGGGAATGCTCCAGATGACCTTTAAAAATCCCTTCCAACCAAAACTATTCTATCATTCTATGACAAAACATGCAAATTCACACCGTACCAAAAACATGGCAACTTCCCGGGATGCAAACACAGGCAATGTTAGGTACCACGGGAGATTTAAGATAAACCTTATTTTTTAAAATAAAAACTGGAAGCCTGAGAATAAGACACAGTCCATGTCACAGTTCAGGGACTGAAGTCTTCTATGGATGTTTCTCCAAGGGTATTAATCACAGGGCTGCATGAAAAACTGGGACCACAGGAAGAACTCAGGTCTAAATCTAACTACAGGGGCAGCAGGGAGAAAATGAAGACAAGTTCCACCTGGGACAATCTTGCAGTTAAAATAAATTTGAGGCTTGCTTGAAAAATAATTAAACAGGTTATTTAAATTGCAGTTTTAACTGAGCATGTGACAGTGGGTGCTGTAGCATAAAAAGCAGAGTTATTAACCCGAAGCTCCTGTGAAAAGAGAAGGGCTCTAAATCTGCAGTGAGCAAGACTGTGAAGGGGAAAAAATATAAAATAAAGTAAGAGTAGAATACAATATGCCCCGGTTATTTTATATGCTTAAAAAGCCAATACTGCCTAATTTAAATTTCTATTGTTCAGAGTGAATCTGCCAGCTAAACTTCTGTTTTGTGGAGCTTCAGCACGCAGTATTTGCTATTAAGGCAATAAATACTGGGGGGAATATGTATAACACAAAATCATTTATAGCAGAAATTTGAAGAATCAACTGCCCCAAGAACTAAATTGCGCTTCACAAGTAAACACCGGGGGAAATCATTATCGTTTTATACTGACTGCATAACAGTCTTTCTCATTCTACCCATCAAATTATTCTGTTTCTCAGGGCACTTTCTCCGACTCCAAAATTACAGGTAAACACCCTCCAAGCAGTGCCAAACCGTCCTTAAGTCAACTGCACTTATCAAACATTATTTAGGCAATGAGCTGACAGCCATATGGTGCTGATACCTTTTAATTTCCATATACATTAGCTACAGAAAGTACTTCAAAGCAAACATGAGCAAAAAACATCATAAAAGAAAAAGGGACTCTCGGTGGAGACTTGGTCCTGCATTGCCTAAGAATCACGAGGTCCTACACCCTTAACATTACACAGCTTTATGTCAGCTCAAAACTCACTTTTCTGCTTTCCACTTCTGCAATTGCAGGACACAGGTATTTTATTCTAAAGAAAATTATCAGGGTTTGTGATCAATTACTTACAATTTTATTAATGGGACCTCTATCCAGTAAATAGATATTTTATTTTTAAAAAAAAATAATTAAAAATTAGCCCTTCAGAGCCATCTCCTGATCACTTGTAAGATGTACTCCTTCACAGGAGTACTAAAAGCAAACATAACAGGAAAATTGGGTAGAAGAGATTTAAGTGCATATTTTCCAATTCTCTAATTACACAGGCTTCCTCTGGGTCTTTCAAAGTACATTATTAGCACTTAAACATTAACAAACATTACCTGTGATTTCCCTACTACGTGTCAGGTTATTGGCCTGCCATGTAGTATTTTCTACACAAAGCAATTTATCACACACATTAATCTACAACCCTCGACTTAGAAACAAGTTATGTGCTTGAAGCAAAGCACAAACGGCATCAGGACACACCCAGTAACTCTGCAACCTCCTTTACTTTCCAGCACAGTCCACTGTAACTGGGCAGGACTCAAAACCCCTGAGAAGCTTACAATATCAAGTTATACATCAACTTTATGCAAAGGCACGAGATACAAACTCATCAAATACCCCGGCTGCACCTAATCCGTACCCAAACCACAAGAAAGGTCCTCGATGCGCATTTTGTTTCATTCTGAAAACACTGCACAAGGATCTGGGAACTCTCAAGCGCCACGCTTATAATCTGCCGGGATTTTCATCTCCAGTTTTTCTTGATATCAATAGCCAGCAAAACCCAGAATGCACTTATGCCCTGAGCTCCTGGCGTTACCGTGCCCTGCCTCCTTTCATTTACACGAAACACACATAAATTCATGTTCATACTCACTCAGCTGTCTCTGCCGGTCGCCGATCCAGCCCGGGGAATCCACACGAGTCCCAGGCACTCCAGCACCCCGTTCTGCCCTAAACCAGGGCCCTGCTTTGCTCAACCACCCTGGAAGCCGCCGCAGGAATAAACCATTGTTTCCTAGATGCGGCACCGAAGAAAACAAAAGTCTTCCCGTGTAAAAGCACATTTAGTGCCTCGCTGCTGCTCCAAAACTAACTCCACAACATCATCTCCGGCTACAGAACACCCAGCCTGCTCCTCAGAGGGTGCCAAATAATGGAGCTTCACCGGCACCTGGGCAATTACGGGCAAGTCACATCAGCTGATGCAAAACACCTGGAGGTCGTTTGCCCTCTCTGCTCCCACCGGTGCTACAGAAACGAGATGATTTGGCCCCACCTTCCATCTGCCAAGTCCACACTTGAGAAGAAGCAAAACTCTTCAGAAATCCTATGTTCACGCTGGCTCTTTCTATTTTTTACGTAGCAAACACTGCTTAGGCTACGCAAATACAGCAGCAAGGCTCTGCTTCCACTGCTGCGGTGCAGACCTGTAAGGATCAGCCCGTGCCCTCACCAGGAGCTCCTGACGGCAACCCAAGAACACATAAAGGTTACATGAGGAACAGCTGAGCCCAACTAGCTCCCCCCCTGTTCTCATCAGGCTTAACATCAGCAACACCTGCAGTCTTTAATGCTTCATGTACCAGGTGAAGCCAATAGGGAAGATGACTGAAATCACAGCATATTTCTTACACTTCTAAAGAGATGTTATATTTTTAAAGATGACCGAATTGCTTTCTACATGTTATGTGATCTAAAAAATGCCCTCACCACTACTAATTTATGATTCTGTTCAGAGTGGTCAATGAATTAAGTTTCTTCAAAATCTTAACCATTCAGCAAGTGGAAAAATAGTTAAATTCATTCACAAACCCTCATCCCCAAGCTCACTATTTCTTTACCACTCTTGCCTGCATGCCTGCCTAATGCTGCTGATCAGTTCTATCTCAAGCAACTACAAACTAAACCCGGCTTTTCTTCCTGGTGACAGCGTTCCAAAAAGCTCAGTGAAATGACACCAGATTTTTTGAGCTTTACATGGTACGTGCCTGCCAAGCGTCCTAGCAGCCCCAGAGCTGACTGCTCAGCTCCAGAAAGCAAGCACAGCACCAGTTGTAACTTCCCATAGTAGTTCTCTTTCCAAACTCTGGGGCTACGTTTTATTTCTTACTTGAATCATTTTTTTTTTTTGAGAACTGATTATTCAACTGCATTTGATAGCACTCAGTTCTCAAACATTTTTTTTCAAGCTCTGAATAATAAGGGGGGGAAGTGTGTACGCATCTATGTATGTACATATGTATTTATAACTGCCTCTCATTTAAAACACCAGCAGAATTCACTGTAGAGTTCTGACTTGACTCCAAAGCAAGACACAGCTGTGATCAGCACATCCCTGCTTCTTTCACTCACTGGCAACAGCTTTTCTATATGAAAGGTTTTTGATAGATCTGTACAAGGATTGCATTTATCTGGGACAGAGTGCCCAGCAAAGCAGGGCTCCTGTGACACGGACTGAAATGCCCAATGCACACACACCAGCCAAGCCCTTCCTCCAACTTGGCATAGATGCAAACATCAAAACTTACTTAAAAGCAAACCTTCCAATGAGAGATTTACTAAGTTCTACACTGACTTTTTTTTTCCCCCTTCTTTAAAGAACAAAACGTTGGAATCTGTACTTAATTCTTGTTTCAGGTGAATATTAAAAGCCTTGAAAGGACACCTCCCCTTCCACACAGCCTGGATGATGGGGGGTGCAGGACACAAGTGCAGCTGCAAACAGCTAGGCAGGGGTTTGTCTTTGCCCATTACCAAGAAATCAGAACATAAAAATCTCGAGCACACCACAATGCTCTAAATACACTCTCCAGGGCAAGGGAAGAAAATACCTAAGTTGAAATTTTCCTAACGTTAATTTCTGATGTTTTCACCCAAAGAGCCATTCTGTTCCCACCTCCTTCCTTTGTGTAACATCCAGTTCCTGCTTTGCCCAGAACGCAGAAATGCCAACGCTATTTCTGTACCCAGCAGGCTCACAACCCCCTTTCTTTATGACAAGGCAGCACACGAGACGTGTGTTCCATCAGGTGTGTTGTCACCGAGGGGACACATTTCAGAAGGCTTGAAAGACACAACTGCTGCTGGGAAAACAACCATCTCCTGCTGTTACCTGGTTATCCACCTCATTACGAAGAGGAAAGAAAGGAAGAGTTGTTACAGACAAATCCCAAATGAAAACCAAAATGAGACTCAGAATACCCAAAAGGAACGGGAAGATAGCAGTGAAAATTTCAAGACTAATCCAGGGATTTTCTCTCTTACCTTCTATGAAGCCTTGCACTTTGATGCCTCAATCAACTCTGCCCCTTCTGCCATTACTGCATTATAAATAACATCTGCCTCCAGTTCCCAAACACATTTCCATGAGTATACAAAGAGGAATATACAGCACAGACACTGGCATTAAATATTTAACTTTCTACCTTAACAACCTTTCTTTTTTGTGTGTGTGTTTCTTGCTTCTGCTTCAGGCTAAATAGTAAGGGCAACTCATGAAACAAAGCTAGTATCAGTCCCTATATATTATTCATTCATTTCAGATGTACCAATTCCACCTCTGTCTCGAAAGCCAGATACGTCACCTCATAATAAAGATCTTTCAGCTCAGAAATCCAGAATTCTTATCCCGTTAAGAAACCAGGACATACACAACATTTTAGGGGTTCAGTAGTATATAGTGTGAACTCCAAGTACAGAAGGATGTTTGAATCTGAATTTAATGAGGTAATTAAGAAACAAAAACATTACTAATTTGACACTGCCTTAACAGACCAAGCACGATTTTCTGATATCAAATTTGACATTATTCAACACTTTAGAATCAATTGTAATTTCTCTTCTAGAAAAAACACCCCACTTGATTTCTCTGCCTCCAGCTGGTTACAAAGGAGATAAACCACTTGCTTCAGTCACCCAGCACAGCTCCTTGTCACACTCAGTAACAATTGCAATAGGCTCTTGCAAATTCCCACTCTCTTACACAAGCCTCCTTTAGCTGCACACATTTACAGGGAAAACCAAAATTAGTGTCACTTCCAGCACCTTGACACGGAAAAGCTTGCTAGAGACTTACTGAACACACGGCTCGAGACCACCCCTGGCAGCATTACCAGGATATCTAGTTTTGCTCTTAAAAGACAAAAATTTTGGTTCACTACAACTGCCTTTCAAATCTCTTCCTGACCTTGACAGGCTTCCCAAGAATTAGCTGCCAACAGAATCCCAAAGTTGTTACTTCAAATGAAATACTTGACCAAGTAATTTGAAAGGGCACTCAAAAGAGAAGCCTGGGCAAAATATTCACGTCAGGTTCCCTCCTGTAGGCGAATGCTCTTCTGTATAAGCCTATGGAAGTGCCTGCCCTCAGCACACAAGGTCAAGATCTCTGGATACTGGAGCTGTGCGTTAGGAGAACTGGAAAAACTTTGGCAACTTCTTAGCCAGAGGCCTTTCACGTTGCACAGTTCCCTGTTCCTGAGCAAGGCGCAATCCTCTGGGCAGTGAAGACACCAAAAACTCCATCTGGCAAAACAGCAAGCGTTCCTTTGCCTGGTTTTGTTGTCACCCTCCCCTCTCCTAGGTTCGTGGGTAGGCTGGCTGCGCTCCAAGCTGACCACCACCTGCCTAAGTGCATTTAAGAGATGTCATGTTATGTCATAGGAACGCGCACCATATGCTGGTTCCTCAGATTTTATGCAAAATGACCCTTCTGTCACTCAAATTTGGACTCTTAGGCAGAAGTTTTGTCCCTAGAGGAAAAAAAAAACCCAAACCATCGATACCCAACAATAGACAGATTAAACAGGAATATGGGCTTTAATGGGGTGTCACATTGGTTTGAATACGCAGAATAACTAATGAGAGCTGTGGACAGTGACTTACAGTGCCAGCGTTGCAATGTGTTATCACACCTTCTGACAAAGAAAAGCATTTACGAACACACTTTCAGAAGAACAATCTGTTTAACACAGATTTTTTTTCCCTCTAACAGTTTACCTTGTATGCTTAAATACCATTTGTTTTGCTTTGCCAACTAAACACGGTAAGAGTTCAGTGTTTATGCAAAGTACACTGGAATGTCAGGTGCTTATTTAATTGCTTTTGTAGCCAATTTCCTTGCCCCTCAAGGCTCATTAGTCAGTCATCTAATCATTCCATGCAATAATGCATCCTCTGTGTTTCCTTCTTGAGTTCAGGAATATATCTTCATCTGTGTTCCCAACAGTGGTGTCCTTCAGCCACAACCTTTCTCAGGGCTTTTTGACTGGTTGCCAATGTTACTGTCTGTTCCACATGGAGGTGGATTTCCCCAACACCTATTAATTCTGTTCTACCATATACTTAGCCATCTGGACAATAAGGTAATAGAAAAAGACTGCTGTTTCATGAAAAATCTCCATGACTTTTCAGGTAATGGCTTTGTTGCACCTGTCCACCGTTGTGCTTTACAAAGATGCCAGAAAGAACAGAACGCTGCCGTGCTCCCTTCCACGTGCCTGCAGGCAGCACGAGGCTGAAGGAAGGAATATGGCCGGGAGATGAAAAAGCAAGGTGGTAACTTCTGGAATATCTGGGAGTTTTAGAGGACCACTGAGCTGTGCATAAATCTGTGCCTGAACCTCCCAGTAAGAGGAGTCAACACTGTTTGCAGTCCTTGTTAACATCTTCTTGGGGATGTCCCGATGGGGCACAGTGTGACCTCAGCCTGCTGATGACATGACACTGGGAGAACTGGCTGATGAGCAAGAGGGTCCTGCTGCCATCCCGAGGGACACTGACAGGCTGGTGAAATGGGCTGACAGAAGTGCCAAGTCCCACACCTGGAAGGAACAACCCCCTGCTCCAATAAATGCTGGGAGCCAAGGGACCAAAAAGCAGCTCTGCTGAAAGGGCCCTGGGGCTCTGGTGGCCACCTGGCTGAAGAGCCAGCGCTGTGCCCTGGCTGCAAAGAAGGATCAGAGTCTCCTGGACTGCATGAGGAGCAGGAGGGAAGATCCTTCTCACCTACTGAGCACAGGTGAGGCCACCTCTGGAGTGCCACGTCCAGTTGTGACAGCCCCTGTACAACAGAGACGTGGCACCGCTGCAGAGTCCAGCAAAAGGCTGCTAAATGGTGACGGTGCCTGGAGCATCTCTGGCTGGGACAGTAGGGACTGCTGAGCCTGGAGAACAGAAGGGTCATGGGGAACCTCATCCATGTGTGCAAACATCCGAAGGCAGCGTAAAAAGACTGAGCCAGGCTCTTTTCAGCGGTGCCAGTGCCAGGAGCAGAGGCCACGTGCACAGAGTGGCACCCAGGAGGTGCCCTCTGAACATCGGGAAACACTTATCCATCCTGAGGCTTTTGGGTTGGACCCAGATGACCTCCAGAGGTGTCTTTCCACCTACACCATTCTCTGATTCATTTCAATCTATGCTGCTTGAAAACAAACACAACTCCCCCCCTCCCCAACACTGAAACAAAACAACAAAAAAAAATGCCCAGAAGAAAATTAATAATTTGCTGCTCAAAACAAATAGTAGGCACTTGTAAATGACAAGCCAGCAGGCTAATTCTGTTTTCAAAGCGGAGTTTCCATTCAGTTAACCAGCTGACTGAGAACTCTTTGGAATCCAGTTTCCAAAGAAACTGAGAGTGTGTCACTAAATTAACACAGCAGTAAAGAAATGCTTAATTTATTTATTCAGTCTTTGCAACATCAACAAATGTTTAGGTGGAGTTACTATAAACACTGAATAGCTAAACACTGAGCAACTACTTCTGCTACTGTTTGCACAGCCAGCTGTCCAGCTAACAACAGACTATCAAGAATATGTGTTTATGTTTTTTGAGGTGGGAGGGAATGGAAAAATGAGTGAAATGAACTTTTCCTGACTAGAATTTAACAGAACTGTGGCTAGAAAAGCACCTCAGCAGTAGCTCCTGGGAGTGAGACACCCCCCGCGTGATGCAGAGCATGTATTCCAGCTGCTCCCCTCTGCTCTTCACCCCTGCACACGCAGGGCAACAAAACTCAATTTGAGAGTTTACTAAACTCTGGGGGTTAAATCCACAGCAGAGAAGAAACGAGGACAATAGGAGCACCGCAAGTAATCTACACACAGGCAGAGAATTTCTGAGAAAGACAATTTCGGATACAGAATGGTGTAGAACTCTCCCCATAATGGAAAAGCGGCTGGGCTGAAGCGCTTTGGAATAATTATACCATAAAATGAAAAGCTTCTCGATGCATTATATTACTTGAGTTGGAGTAATTCTCCTGAGTTTCTATTTTTAAATCATGATAGTGTATTAATGAAACTTTCCAAGGAAACTTCAACTACAGACAGGTGAAACAAATTGCAGCTCGCCCCTTCACAGCTGCACGCTGAAAGTCACCATGAAAGGAGCATTAAATGGGTATCAATTTCACAGGGAAGAAAACTAATGATTCAAATTTAGGGTTATATTCAGTGTGTATGAATATCATTTGCACAGCACAGTATAAACCTATTTCAGAAGCCCAAACCCCTGAACCCAAAGAGCTTATTACAAAATCTCAAATTATTTCCTTCTCAATGTATAAAGTGCGTATCTCAATAAATACGTAAATAAATAACAAGAAATAAATAAGCCTTTTTTTTTTTATCTTTTAACTGTTCCCTAAAGATACTTGCAGCTACTTTTTGGTGCGTTACCACAAAGAACATATCAAATCTTGTTTCACATCCCAGAGGCTCCTCTAAAAGGGAAGAAACAGGTGTTTGGAATATGCAGCTCTTCTCGGGGGGCGCTCCCACTGCTTTGTGGAGCCACTGAATGCAAAGCTGAGCACCCTGCAAGCCACACTAGCCCTGCTGCCAGAGCCTCAGGATGCTCTGGCTCGCTCCCAGTTCAGCAAAGCTCTGCTCCCCACTAACACACATCGCAGCTCTAGGTCAGCCCGCTGACTTCTGGAGCTTTACGTAATGGCTCTGGATCCACCCCTCGTGCCCGGAGTTAGAGCACACACCCCCATTGAATCCCACTGCCCTGCTCTGCTTGCTGGTGAAACTGGGTCCCCAGAAAGTTGGGCAGAACTGAACCTTCACAGGTGGTGACAGAGAAACCAGTAACAACCAACTATTCTCCCGCAGCGAAATGTAAACCCACCACTTCCTCCAGCCTTGCCTGGTAATTTCTAAAAAAAACATAAATACCATCCAGAGATGAAACAAAAGAGATGATTTCTCCGCCTTTCCCCACAGGGAGGGCACACAGTCCCACCCTGCAGTAACGAGGTCCATAGAGCCACACTTGTTTTAACTAAGCAAGTTACTATCAGTTTTTATAGTCTCCTTATATACACTGTGATTTCTGGTTCGGTCAGAACCCTGAGACATATTTTCTGAATGAGAGAGCCATATCATCTTCCTTACTTCCAGCCAGTTATGTTACTAAAATATTCAAAAACCTTTGCTCTCACCCTTCTTTCACTGGTATTGGGAGTAAATCATTCCAATACCAACAGTAGCTGAAAATAGCTCGGTATTTTTTACTACACTTCAAACATACCAGCATTCCTATCAAATTCACTACACAAAGATAAGATAAATACTTTTTCAAACATTGCACATGCAGACCTTCATATATCTGTATTTTCCTTTTTTTATCCACACACACGCTAGAATAAAAAAAGACAACTATAATTTTCTGATTTCTTTCCCTCAGCTCCAGGAGAGCAAGCCAAGCCCCGAATTAAATTATATTAGTGGATCATGCAAAAAGAAAAAAAAGTTGCTCAGGACTAATTTAAGCATGATATTTAACAGGATTTTGGGTGTTTGTCAGCATCTTTAGAAACCGCATTAAGGGCAAATGCAATAAAACCACTCTTTGAAAATTAAATAGCCTCATTTCCAGACTACAAGCTCAGTGATGCTGTATTTTTTTTTTTCTCCAGAGGTATCTTTCTCATCTGCCTTGCCTGCCTTGATTCTCATTTGCATGATCTGAAAATCACACAAACAGTCCGAGACGAGGGAAATCAATGAATAAGTCACAATAAATAGGTCTTGCATGTAAAACAAACACTTTAAGATGACAGAGCTTGAAAACAGAGTTGAAGAAAGAGCAAACGTAAAACAAAATTCTCTTTGGAAATGTAACTAGAAACCCCGAAGTGACAGCTACAGTATTTTATGACCGAATTTACCAAAAAAAAAGAACACACCAGGCCAAAATGAGCCTTTTGCCTCCAGCCAGGATTCATTCTCACCGCTCCTTTGAGCCCCCCACGCACCAAGGCACCAACACCGACCATGGTGGGCTTTGCCCTCCTGGTGCTGGAGGGTGGGCAATGGTCCCGGTTGTGACACCGGCACTGAAGCACAAATTAAACCTTTACAGGACCCAAAGCGCAGAACATCCCTGCCTTAGGGACGGCCCTGACTGACCCAGGGGCAGACACAGAGCCAGCTCCAGCAGGAGCTCCAGGGTGGTCCCCACGGGACGCTTCCCAGGCAGGGAGGGAGCGGGTCCGCGTCACCTGTCGGCAGGTGAACTCCCTGCGCAGGCTCACAGGTGCCATCTGCTCCTCCACACCTTAGGAAAGCGCCGTCTGCCCAAAAAGTGCCACGTGGCAGCTCGCCAGGATGTTCTAAAAACTGAGGGGAGCTCACCACCTTGAGCAGGAATTCGGCATCCTTCCACACCCTGTGGCATCGCTTGGCCCTTCCAGGGAAGGCAAAGGCTTCTCGCCTATGTCACAGTGGTATTGATTTTTGAGAGACAAGGAAGACAAGAAACAGCTCATCTGGTTTTTATTACCGTGTATAAACAGTGACAAAATAATCTCCCAATTAGAGAGGCAGATTTGATTAGACACATCAGAGTTCAAACACGCTCAGCGGCTACGCAAACACAGAGAAGCGTGCCAGCATTTTCTAAATGCCTCACAATGCATGAAGGAAATCTAGAGAGAGAAACACAAAACTCAGTTAGAAACGAAGGTGTTCTGCAGCCAGAACACATCCCCACTTAGCAAAGGCTGTTAAACTACATTCTGAGAAGTCATACGCAGTGAAAGCCAGTGTGTAGAGGGATGTCATGCCAGCCTAGGTATAGCAAACAGAAAGAAAAAAACTCCTTTCAAAAAAATATTTGAATTAAACAGATCTGTGTTAACATGGTGTTGCAACACTTACTGTTTCTATGTTATTTAATTTAAGGAAAATCGGTGTCTAAAAACAAAAGGGCTATATAACAAGAACATACTGACATCTGCTGGCTTTTAGAAATGCATTTCTCTCAGGATTGGGATTTAATGCCCTCTACATTTTTTTCTTACCTAATGGGGCTGCAAACAAATCTACATTGTCCATATCTGAATATGACAAATTAAAATAGTGTTCTGTACATCCAAATGGTAAAGTGTCCACGACATTCTGCAGCTAAACCATCTCCACAAACACACTTCTCCTCCATATTTGACTTTTAAAGTAACACAGGAAATTACTTTTGCCTAATTTGTATAAAAACGCCCAGTGATAGGGCAGAAATTTACATTCAAATAATTATTTCCCTAATTTCTTTGCCAACAAAAGAACAGTATTTCCAATTTACTATGGTTATGTAACTGCAGCTGTCACTCAGGCCATGCTCATCATGGCACATATTATTTCAAAGCAATGATTATCAATTAAAAGAACAGGTTTTATTTATATTAGTACCATGCTAAAAGAGTACACATAAAGATAACACACCAATCACCAGTCACACCACGGATTAAAAATGGTGCCCAAGCACACCAGAGAAGATCCATTATCCATTCTCTCTTATCATTCAACACAATCAACACAGGCACTTTGATAACCACAATATAGTCCCAAAGACTGAACAGCTTTCAAACCTACAGCCTGCAAATCAGAAATTCTAGTTAATGCACAGAGTTCCTAAAGCAGCTCTAACCTGGCATCCTTGTGAATATGGAATATTCGGTAAATCTTCTGGCACTTCTAAATTTACTATGTGAAAAGTGTGTGATAAATTCATTTAATGCTTGCTGTAGGAATCCTAGCTTAGCATTTCCTCCCTCCTGTGTGCTATAACACAAAGTTATGGTTGATAATTTAAACACAAAATAGAAGGAATTCAAAATCACAGTTCAGAGTGTCAGCAACTCCGATGTGTTGCACTTAGATACTGAGGCATAAATTTGGTATTAGAAACAGTGATGCAAATCATTAAATATGAACAGTTGCCAAGCTGTGCTTAGTGCAAATCGTAAATACCTTCCTCGATACTTCTGCATTTCCAAATCAACTATCAGCTGCAAGGTCAGTTCCTTTTATCAGCTCATTAGCTAAACACATTTCAGAGATGTGAAAGGATGAACGAAAACCACAAATTCACCTTTGTGATGTGTTATTTGAGTCTATTTTTACTGCGTGCACTTGTGTATTTTAATGAATGCACTGACCAGCATCTTTATTTCTTAGACTAGACACAGGAGAAGACATCACGGTAGTTTTTGAACATGAGAAAATGGACAGCTCTTTTCCTGGCAAATGTTTAGCTGAAACCCTTCCAGCCCATTAGGAAAGTAGATGAATATGCAGTTCTGACACGAAGGAGGAGAACCAGGACCAGCTTGTCTGGCTCAGTTGTATGTCGTGGCCATGGTTCATGTTCCTGCTGCTCAGAGGAGGGGACAGCACACCCCATCCTCTAAAGCAAAACAAGGAAGAGACAGGGATGGAGAGTTCAGCACTCCCTGACAGCTTCCCAGGAGCCTCCAGGGCACAGAGAAGCCCAAGAGCAGAGCCAAGAAGGTGTTTACGCCCCACACAGCATCAGCACAAGAGAAGTGATGCAGAAACACCTCACACAGCCCATAGCTGATAGTCCCCGCTTCCCAGGCTCTTACCAGAAACAGCATACAGGCCATCCCATGACATTAGTCACGCTTCTCCTGTCACCGCTCTGTGCACCTTGCACAGGTGTACACACTGCCACAGGGCTAAGGTGAGGCACTGCCAGCTCCTCCAGCACTGGGCCAGGAAGGACCACCCCTGCTGAGGTGTCAAACAGCAACAGCGCTGTGCTTTAGCATTCATTCGGAATTCCCTTTCAATTTCCTCCTTCCAGTCAGTTTATTAAATTATTTAAGCCTCTTATATATTAAACATCAGCAGAGAAAATTCTTGGGAAAAAAAAGAAAAGAAAAGAAAGGGGAATCTGTTATTACCCTAAGAGCCTCCCACTCTTTACAAGGTGATTCCAGACTCCTAAATTCCACAGCTGACAAGAGCCAGCCTTCCAGCAGAGTGAGAGGAAAAGCACATTCTTTGGAGGTCCCTAAAGCCAGTCTTTGACTACAGGATCACTCTCAGCCCAGCAGATGCTACAGCCACAGTCACTGCACAAATACCAGGCCTGAGGCATTAGAAAACCCCCAAAAAACTGAAAGCCAGCTCTCCTCTTAAGCAATTCAGAGGACTAGAAGTGCAATGACCCTTCAAGGTGCAAGCTCCGCTATGAGCTGCTCCAATGTGTACTGGCAAAACTAGCAAGGCAGGTAAAAAGAGGAGCCCAAATGACACAAGATTAAAGGACACCAAAAATGATTTACAGGAGAGAAGGTCTGTAGCCTTTTGGACTCATTTTGGAGACCTTCAAAGCAGATGAAACTTGAGACCCAACTCTGGCATTTTAAATAGCCAAGTAACCAGCAAATGCAGTACCAGGTGTCAGTACAAGATAACTCAGATCATTTGCTATGGCCACGTGGAACACACACTGGAGGAGAATGTGCTTCTCAAAAGACAACAATACTAAGATCTCCTAATGTGACAGGTGCAGTGCTTGATTTAAACACATGCACAGCAATAAAGCAGCCAATTTACTGCCTAAAATTTACCTGAACTAATAAAGATGCATCCACTTACACAACTAATAGAGCATTCCTTTATAGGCAGAGTGTAAATCTCTCACAGCAAAGCACTGACAGCTACAGGTGCTCAAGTTTGGTTTTGGCAGACCAAAGTCTGAAGTTTGTAGGGAGGAAGAGTTTATTGTCCAGCTCACTCGCTCTCCATTTCTCCTTCACCTGCATTTCTCACTTCCCTGTGAACAGGAAGGCCAGGTACCAGGGAAGTTCACAGCAAAACTATTCCTAGGACTAGAGCAAACATTATTCAGTCTAATTGGTACCTTAATCAACTCTTGGGCTCATCCTGAGAAAACTTTAATAAATAAATATTTTTCTCAACCGGAGAAATTAGTGTCCAATCTTTTTGCTACTTGTGCAATCAGTGACAAAGTATTAATGGCTTCAGCAGGCAAACTATTTTTATAATTGTCAAATTCACTATCCACTAGGAATACATACATTAGAAATTTGGATTCTCGTTTTAGTCTACTGCTTTGTAACGGTGCAAATATGACACAGACCCTGACAGAACCATCTCAGCTCTGCCTCTGGGGTCACCCCTGTAAAACCAATCTGCAGTTCAAGCCCAGGTAATTGTGCTGTTTGGAGCCAAGGTGCTGGTATCTGCATGGCCAGTAACTTTGGAGAGAGTGAATTTTTCACTATATATATTTACTGCATTATTATATCTTCCTAAATTTGATCACCTTAATTGTTTATGTTTTAAGATGGGTTTAAGTTATTTCTTTTCCTTAAAGACAGGGATTTTATCTAGTACTCAGAGATGGTATCATGACCTCACTGTCCTCTTCAGCTGCTTCCAGGAGAGCCCCCCAGTCCTGCAGAACCCTTTATATCACGGCACCAAGTTTGGATGCATTAGAGCAAAAAAAAACCCAAAACACCTTCACATTTAGAATATAATAAAATATTTAGGATTCTACATAGACAAGTTTGTACATAATGAAATTTCAAGCAACGCTCGAGTCCTTTTTAAAACCCACTCAGGTTCTGACAAACACACGTATTTTTTTAAAAGGCAGTTCTCTGGCTGCAATGAAACAGCAGTCTGAGTCAATTCACAGGCAGGAACACAACCACAAGCAATTTACAGTGGGAGGAGTAAAAGATGGCTTTGGGATCAAAGGCGAGATTTAACCATAAGGCTTTTACCAAGCAAAGGGATCTGTTTGTGCACTGGAGCCCAGAGTGCTCCGTGCCCCAGGACACAGGGAAGTCCTACCCTGCCCCATGTGACAACTGGGCTTTATGGCTGGTTCTTCCCATAGTGCCATAAGATCCTTAATAATCAGTACAGCCAGAGAAGCAGCACCGAAACAAAATGAGAGCAGCGTTGTAAACAATGAGACAAAAAACATACATCAAAACCCCATGGGTAGGTCTTGGGGACTGGAGAACAATAATGATTAAATAATCTCTTTTTAAGCACTGAGCACATTCACAGTAAAGCAAGTGTGTCAAACATGCAATATGGACAATTTTGGTATTTGGCAAGAGTTCAACACTTGTAATGACCAGGGCAAACCCAATCGGTCTCCCGTGGAGACAGCTGCAGACTAACACACCATCACGATGGCAACAGAGAAGAGGTCATCAGGAAGAGAAGGAGCCATTTGGAGAGTGTCCTAAATTAAGTAGTGGGGAAAGGGTCTAATATCAGAGAAAGATCAGGAGGATGTCTAGATCCATTCATCTTCCTGCTGGGCCACTCTGTGTGGCTCAATTCAAACTGCACTCGGGGACTTCCTTAGCATTTATATTGTTGCAGACTCAAAATGAGTATCACCATGTGGTAGATGACATTTTAGGTACTCATCTTGGACGTCGGAGGAAAGGACATTTAAGTAACTACTCACATAAACAGTGGACTGCCTGCAGGGGAGTGACACCATTTATTTTTTTAAATCCTAGAGCGACACTGTAGAGTTTCATTGTAACAGAAGACAGTGTTTCATATTATTTCCTGAGACACTGATCGCAGAGAACCACCCAGCAAGCACGACTTGACAATGACGCTTCAGTATCTTTCCCCACAAAAGTAGCAGACTGTAAACTCTGTGGTCAGGAACAACACAGACTGTAGCATCCCAAGGCAAATGTTACATAATTACATACATTTGAAGATAAAAGATTATTCTGAAAGCAGTGTTTGATAGTATATTCTACATTTTCATGCAAGGGCTCTGTACGGGTTCTTTATTTACTCTCAAAATAATTTGCTTAACAAAACACTTCCATAATATTGCATAATCCTTAATTTAGGAAAAAAGGCTAACTCTGAAAAAAGTGAATGCTTTTGCCAGGGCACACAAAGATATCAATATTGGCTCTGACAGAGACTACCAAGCCTTTTTCCTGGATCGGTGCCATTCAGCACTGTTTCATTTCTCTCCCCTCAAACTATAAATTACCAATCCTCTACAACACGTGAAAAACTCAGATATCCAAGAGCTCTTTAACAAAACAAATTTAAGAGATAGAAGCAGAAACTCAGGAACTGGCCATGCAGAGGAACAGTGATGGTGACTCATCAGCCAAACCACTTCTGTGAGAGACAACTGTTGGTAATCAACGAACAGACAGAGAAACATGTTGGAATACTTTGATCTGAAATGGCAGCACCTCCTCGTTTAAACCCCCTCCTAAATTTCCTACCTACGTTGTCAAAAACACACCTTCAAAACAAAAAGCATTTAGAGTTGAAAATGTCTACATCAAGTTTGGGTTTCCTGAATTTCTCAGGGAAAAAACCCAAACCCATGCATTTTCAGGCTAGCTTGTTTTCATTCTGATCATATAATATTTGCTCACATGTAATACAGAGACTTAACTCCAATCCCTAGAAAACCTTTAGAATCAGCAAGCAGGAGAGCAAGACCCTCTGAGTGTCCTCACGAAGAAAACTGTGTCAGCATGTATTCATACATTGTTTGATTCTAAAAAAAAATCAATGGAAAAGTGCCAAAAGCAAAGGAAAAGCCTGAAACACAACTACCACCAAAACTAAAGAACCACAAAACACAGCAGAAAGCTGAGAGTCACCAACACCCCAAGTGGGTCATTCGCTTCAGGGTTGGACTTGATGGTCCTTGGGAGTCCCTTCCAGCTCAGAATATCTAAGTCCAGCTCTCACCACCACAGGTTTAACACTGAGGAGCTTATAGACAACAATGGCTGGGATCATACCCTGGGCTGTATCTTTGAATTCCTTTCTTTGGCTTCATAACCTCTTCTTCCTGTACTCTGCTCTTTCCTGGGCAGGGCTGTGCACTGGAGGGTTTCAGCCAAGGGTGTTGCACGCCGAGGAAATGTGGGTGTTCTCAGTGTTGGCAGTGCTGGTCCCAGCCAGCTGCCCCTGCCCTGCTTGTCTGAGAAGTGATTCAGTTTTGCATGTTTGCCCTTTCACACGAGCGGGATTTTCAGCTCAGCCTGCTGGAACCATCACACCTTTGCAGCTGAAGGAGAAAGGCGATTATTTGAATGGGTCCGAGTTTGCTCAGTTACTTTTACCCAACCTCCTGACTGACTGCAGTCAGACTCCTGCTGACAGACACTCCCAGTTTGGGGCACAGTGTTTCCCATGCCAGTTATCCTAATTTTAGGGCACTGGATTGCATAGGCAGGTCCTAAGGCACGTGTCAGTGCAGAACCTCATTCCTTTCAGAGCATTAGCACAGCAACATCTTGCTGCTCAGAAACACAGGATTTCAGAATCGCATCCAAAATTTTTTAACAGGCTGTGAACAGGCTTGAGATTTGTGTGCTATGTTAGAGACACTTCAACCAGCTCCTGAAAGAGACATACTTACAAAATACTTAAGTTTCTTTCCTTTCCCCTTGAAAAGACCCAAATAGTTAATACCTCAGAACACAACTTGAATTTCAGAATGTTCATGTAAAGCTTCACTTATAAATATTCTTCCTTCTGCACAGGATCTGTGTAAAGTACAAAATCTGGAGCAGAAGAGTTGCCACCTACTTGGGAGAAAATAGTATTTCAAAGTATGACAAGCATGTATTTGGCATTTGATGTTGCTTGGTAGCTAATTGAAACCCATCCTGTGAATAAAACATGGGGCCTCTGTGCTCTACAGAGTCCTGCACGTGCTCCAGTGCTGCTGGTATGAACCACTGTCAATCCCAGCATCCCAGAAGGGCTTTTCCAGTCCTTCTTTACTGCGTCAACTTGAAGGACACAGATAAAATGATCTTATTTGCAGTAAGCTGTAATTCTTGGCACAGTAAATTTTAGCAAAATAATAGTTATGAAGGGAAATTTTAATAAAGCTTCATAGACAGTTTTTAATCATAAAAGCATACATTCAGAATAGGTGATAAAAACACTGTCTACTGATGGCATAGAGAAGAACATCCAACATAAAGTGTCAGAGACGGCATCTTATTTCCCAGAATGAGGACTTGCACTACAAAACAATCATGAGCCCTGAAAAATTCAACTATTTAATTAAGAGAATTAAACTATCCATTAAAAAGTGCAACTGAGCAAAAAATTAAAAACAGAGAGCAACAACAACAAAAAAGGCTTCTCGATAATGCCTTGGGAAAAGATCGTCAGAGATAGGAGTTTTCTGCTCTCAGGAAGCCTTGCAGCTCAAATTTTGCACAATTGAGTCAACAGAGATGTATGTGATTTCACCACATCCAGGCCAGAAAGAGTCAGGACACCCAACATTGTTTTCCACTCTTGTGAGCCCTGTCTGTTCACTTGTTTCCTAACTCTTCATTTTTATTCCCACACTACTCTCACAGAGGTGCATGACACAAGAGCATCCCCATCTCCCACATGAAATGGGAAGGAGTCAAGATCCAAGAACTAAGCAGAGAGAGTTCTGACAGATGCAGAAAACAAATACCTTTTTCAACTCCTGTATTCTGTATTTCTCTCAAGCTGTAGTATGATACATCAACCTTAATTCCATACGATCCGTATTTTCCAGGTGAGTACACCTTTCGGACACCAAGCCATGCCTTCCATAACTGTAAACAACATCTCTTCTTGCAGTCAGCTTTAGGAGTCCTACCTTTATGGTATATAACACTTATAGTTAGATTTCAAAATCAGATAGTGCCTTTTCAAAGCCACAGTGTGATAAATTAGTGATGGCAATTTTTTTAAACTCAGCCATGGTTCTCTTCTATCCTATATTTCCAACTATCTCAACTTCCCTCAGTGCAAGCAAATACCGAACAGCATTTTGGTCCTAAACAAAGCTTACCCGTCTGCACAAAGAGAGACCAAGGATAATATTTCCATTAAATTCCCCCTAAAAACTAGGCAAAACCCTGATAAAGCCAGCATATGGGTAGGGCTGGCAGACAAGCAGCAGGTCCCCCACAAAGCAATAAAAAGATACTGGAAGAGAGACTGAGTGGGCACACCAGAGGGAGAGACAGTTTGGAGGGAAGGAGATAAGACTCTTTAGAAAATAAATAGTAAGAGCGTTGCTAAGAAAAAAAAAATATGGAAAAGACAGCAAAAGCAGTAAAAAAGTAAGAGGAGAAGGGGAATAGAAAAAGTACACAAACACCCATCAGAGATGACACAGGTACGAGCTGATCCTGCCCTGTGCAGGAAGAACAACGACAGGATGGCTGAGTCCCCTCTGGCCTTGCCATGCCATGGTTAACTCCAAGGGGGCTTCGGGCAGGGCTCCCACCGGGGGCAGGAGCACACTCCCAAGCCCAGCAGCCTCGGGACACACACTGCCCTCCTCTGCAGCAGTGCAGCCAGCAGGGACTGCGTATGAGTGCACTGTGGAGGCATCACTATCATAATTCTCAGTGCTGGGCATTGCACCTTGCAATCCCACATGTACCCATAGTCTGCACTGGGAATGTATCACATTACGCATCCAGGAATTAACAATCCCACTTGCTCCCTCGACACTTGACTCCTGACAGTATTGCTGTCTTTTAAGGGCAGCCTTTCCTGAAAACCAGAACAGCATCCTCATCACGTCAAGGACACCAAGTACTTCAATTACAAGAACTATAAAAATCATCCATGTACTGTGAATTTTATTCATTACGTTTGTCAGCTCTCTTACTGATACTCGGTGAAGTACTAATAGAAAAAAGAAATACAGTCTTGACATGAGAAACACAGACTTCATTTCAGGAAACGCTGAATCCTTTGTCTAATGTATTTACCAGAAGAATAAACTGTAAATGAGACTTGGGTAGGCAAGTCTTTACAGCCTGCATAAGACAGTGAACAGATCTGGACTACAATCAGAAAAGCCACATAAAAGTAGTTTCCCAGAAACTCACTAATGCAAAATCATTCAAGTAAATAAAATAAAATTTAAAAGACCTGTTTTAAACCACTTCTATAATCTTGATAGCTGGGGCATGTGATTCCAACCACTTTCCTAAAAACTAAACTGTCTATTGACATACATACTGAAAACTCACACAGCCCCACTACTCTTGCCAATATATCTTCTCAAGCAGCTGTGAGTATTTGGTCTCTGGAACTTAACTATTTGATTATGAAGACTAGCATTATTCTAGCCTGTAATACATTCACAATCCTCAATCTCTAGCACAGTGACAAAACCTTGCTTCTGCTTTTACAGCCCACACATACAACTGTTTTCACACTTCCAAATGACAAATGAAACACACAGTATCTTTCCCTTCTTAAGTATCATCGAGTCTAGAGAAGTGAAGCAAGGAACTTGACATTCTTGGGACACCATCAGCAGCATCTGCTGTGTTTTATGATCCAGTTTGTCTTGAATAAACAGGATTTTATTTAAAGTGAAAAAAACCTAGCCATCACTAAGCTACTTCAGAATGTAACATACTATGCCACATTTGCAACTCAGGGAGTAGATAAACAAAAGCTGCAGCGTTGGACAAGATCTTTCACACTTCGCTGATGTGAATCACTCCAGTCAAACTTCAGACCACATTCGTTTCACCATCTGTGCGCACCATGTTCACTTGGCAGCACAATGTCCAACAGCCACATCACCAGTCTTGGAACTATGCAACGAGTGCCACTCTCCCTCTGGAAACCCATCTCCCAGGGCACAGCCCTGCGCCTGCTGAGCAGCGGCAGCCCTGGCTGCAACTGCCCATACATCTTCAATGTACCCGGTGTCACTGCACCTGCACCGAACAGGTTTTTAGGCAACACTGGTACTTTTTTCCTCCTGACAGAAGCGTGCAGGAGAAAACGATCTGATGAATCGCCAATATAAAAACACTGATGACTTACAGGCAGGTAGTTTCCCAGCAGTTAAACATCTGCACCCTTTTAACCAGCAACTCATCCGAACCCCGACTGCCCATGTTCCCTGTTCTTCCTTGTGCTCTGGAGCCCCTCCCGTGCCGCCCATCTCCCCGCAGCACCTTTCGCACGACGCTTCTTCTCAGGCGAGAGCAGAACGGGCGCGGCGCCCCCGAGCCCCGCGGAGCGCCCGGGGCTCAGCAGCGCTGCCCTGCCTGCCGGCTCTCGGCCGCTCCAGCCCCGGCCCCGGCTCCCCGAGAGCCTCCCCTGCCCGGGCACTCCGCGGGCGCGCATCCCTCCGCCCGTGCCGCCTGGGGAAGTTTCCGGCC